>JANAVB010042220.1:15630098-15993598 GCA_029216955.1 Iris pallida
CACCAAATCACCCCAAACTTGAATCTCTTCTATCCCTATTCGATCTCCAATACCAGACTTAAATAGCTGCGAGAATTCGAATCAAATTCGGATTCAAATCCATTTAAAATAAAAAGTTTATATATAATTTTTTTTCAAAAACTTCCATTCCGATCTTGAAATATTTCTCCCCAAATAAAAACCTAGCCTACCCGACCACTTACCTCGCTGCCTGCCACCGCCTCCCTCGTCGCCATCGGTCATTGTAGTCGCCAAAAATATAGAAGAACATAGTCCTCTCTTCTAAAACGAAACTGCGATGTACGTCACTTTGAACCTCAATTTCTTTCTCCTCGCATGATTAAATTTTGATCTATCAAATCCTATACGTGGCCTACATGACCATATTAGAAACCCTTCAATTGGTTTAAATTGTGATATATTAATATTCCAACAAATCTCCTTTAAAAATCACGAAAAATTGCCCTATTATATTTATGTTCAATTATGACAGTTTGTTTAATTGAAATCCCTAGTTTAGAAGCCGATTTCTGAATAGATTATTAGGTATTTTAAAAAACATGACCTGAAAAATCTTATATACAGCCTATACAATATTAAAACCCCATTTTTGGTTTTATTTTTACTCTATAATATTCTTGTTAAACAGTTTCCAAAATCAGAAAAAATAGTTTTCAAAAATAACAAATTTTGATAAATTTTACCGATACGACGTTTACCTCGACAAACTGGGAGAAGTAGTCAAGAAAAAAAGCATTGAAAGGTGCGTATCGACTTCGACGACGTGTGAGATTTGATAGAAATCGATTTAGTTGCGTATACACGACGAAATCGAGGCGTATCGGTCGAGGTACTCTATATCGATCATTTTTCAACTAGCCCATTATAGAGCCTAAAAATTAAGTTACGCCATGTTTGTACTACTTAGAAATCAAGTTGCACCCAAAAAATCAAGTTGCACTACTGTTATGAAGCCCAAAAATCAAGTTGCGCTACTGCTCAAGTTGCGCCACATATCAGATTGCGCCTAAACACATTGCGCCTAAGCCTACGTGGCACCTGACAGTAATTGTTATTATTATCTGATAGCACTGACAACTGACAAAACGTCAAACGAAGAAATATCTTCGAATTCCGTAAAGTATGGCACTCAAGACGATTTGCTGTCATTGATGACAGCTGTTCAGCACGCTCTACAAGTTGCGCCTAGGCGCAACCTGATCAAACTCTTCTCACAGACTGACACGTAACCCAAATGATGCCACGTGCCTATGCACTAAGTTGCGTTAGGCACAACCTGATCAATCGCAGTTTGACTCTTTGACTGAAGCTCGCACAACTTGACAAAGTTGAAGCAACTAACGTTCTAAAGCAAGATGACGTGGCGCACATGGCACTAATCTCTCAAAACGTATCCACTACTCTGTACACGACCGTGCGCATCTCAATCATATGATGCCATGCATCTAAATACAGTTAGTACATATTCGAGTAATTGAATGGAAGTTGGTGCAACCTGAGGTTGGCGCACCCGAAGCCGCGCAGTTCGACCTCGCACAAATCAGAATAACTGCTAAAACAGTTATTTCCAGAACTCTATAAATATAGTTTCCAATCATTATCAGAGGAACAGAAATCAAGATTTCTTGCCAAACTGCTGTTACATTCTCCAGAGGCCGTAGTCTTCAAGTTCACATAGTCTAAGGGATAAAGCGATCGTCTTTTGATCAGATTCCTAAAGTTGTACTTTCCTAAAATTTATTGTACATTGTATGATTTTTTTTCAAGTTTGGAATAAACTTTTTGTTTTTGCAAATAAAATGGTGACTCTGCTGGGGACTTTCTTCTCCTCTGATGAGAAGATGACAACTCAATATGATACCACGTCAATCGACAAGACGCAGAAGACCCTGGTTGTTCAAATCAACCAGACAGCCTACGAGGATATGATCAACAAGAAGAGCACTCAGTGCACTACGGCTATTGCCAAGAACATGATGCTTTCTGTGTGGACTCCTAAGCCTTCTTCAGTTGCTGTTGCTCAAGAGTAACCCATTCACTTTGCTGCCAAGGCACAATCTGCCTCTGTGGCCAAGGCGTAATCTACATTTGTGGCCCAGGCGCAACCCATTCACTTTGCTGCCAAGGTGCAATCTGCCTCTGTGGCCAAGGTGCAATCTGCTTCTATGGCCAAGGCGTAATCTGCTTCTATGGCCCAGGCGCAACCCACTCACTTTGCTACCAAGGCAAAACGGTCTCTGTTGCCTTGGAGCAACCCAAAGGAAATAGCCTTTTGGCTATTCCCTCTTCCTCTCCAGTTCTGAACTTGGAGAAGCAATGTTCTAGTGCTAGTGCTAGACAGAACAAAGGGAAGGGCCCTTTGGCATTTCTTCAACTTGTGCAACCTGTGCCTATTCTAGTTCAACAACAAAACAGAGGGAAACGCTTTTTAGCTAACCCTTCACAAAATAAAGGAAAGCACCCTTTGGTCTTTTCTTAATCTTCCCCAGTCTATGACTCAGAGGAAAATATCTAAGACTGTACATTTGCACCAATCAAAACAAGGACTCCCTTGAACAGAAATTTCTCTATTCTCAACAAAGGTTTTCAAATCTCTGCCAGGGGGAAGAATGTCGATCAAAGAGGCATCCTGCCTACCCCTATGGTAACTACTCAAGATCTTCCAACCTTGCATATCTCAAGATCTAACCAAAAAAATTATTGGTATCTCAAACAGATACACCGGGAGCAGGATTATCTGATTTGTGCGCCTATCTCAACATGCGCCAATCCATATCAACCTCAGCAAAATGCAAGCATCCCATGCCAAAGGCCAACTAGCGCAAGAAACACATTTTTGAAGTGAAAGACCCAATTACTTATGCCAATGAGTTAAGTACTTCTCTGTACACCTATGGAACTAAGCATCTCAAGAACTGGAGTCATGTTCGTAGGGATCATTAAGGAATACATTCCTACGACTTCTTCTTGTCTTGTGGTGGTAACTGATCTCTGGGAATGTCTTACATAAAAATAAGAGATCATGAAGACATCTCACTCACCTCTAATCCACCCATCATAACGCCACTGAAGTCATGAAGTGGTTATCAAATATTGTTGTCAATCAGCTAAACGATCTGTCTTCGATCATCTGAACAATGCTTCAACTCCTGAACCCATGATGGTGGATGAAGATGAGTTGTTATATACTTCTATTAATATGACTTCCCGGGACACTAGGGGTAGAAAATCTTCAAAGCGTAGCACATCTAGTAATCCTAGTCAGCAGTACTTGGGTCAACATCGTGAATCCAGTAAAGGGGTCTTTCAACATACCAGATCGAAAAATTGGGATTTGGACTAAGATGCCTTTAATCAGGAAGATCTCCCCATCACTCATCTGGAAGAGGATTCTTTATCTGACTTTGACACAGATAGTGAAAGCTCTAAACAAACTATTTCGTTAATAGTAGCAAAAGAGATAACAGCATTTGTCATTACAGAAGACCAAGACACTTCTAGTTCAGCCCATTAAGAACAATGAATTGCTGTACTGGAAGACAAACTGAAGACCATGGCTGAAATAGTCGCAAGTATGCACACCATAATCGTAGCTCAACATGCAATGCCACCGGTTATGAATCCTGTTACAAATCCTGAGCTCATAGCATCTTCTGTTCCTGTCAATATTGGTCTAGGGGTACCGTCTCCCCCGATTGCTTCCGTGCTGATTCAAGTCGCTTCCAGTCAGTGTGGTGCTGAGGGTGGTAATTATTATATTATTCTTCCTCCTAACACCTTGAATCAACCCACCAATTCACAGTCATCAGGTGATGCTAATAGGGCTGTAAAACTCTTACTCACCCAGTTCGAAGCCTATAAGCAAAAGGATGGTCTACAAAGACTTGGGATAAAACAACCTTATCCTGCGGAATGGAAGGAGGTTCAATTTCCACCTAAATATAAGCTTCCTACCATTATACTGTTTGATGGAAGTACTTCTCCAAGTCAGTATATCAATCACTTTAAAGTGGTAACTGATCAATTTTAGCCAAATGATGCTCTTCTCACCAGGGTGTTCGTCGGTTGTTTAACCGGTGCAGCATATAACTGGTACCATATTTTACCTGATGGCTGTATAACCTCCTTTGCTGGTTTCAAGCAAATATTCCTGGAACAATTTTATGAGGAGGTCAACGATATGACTATGTCTGCACTTATTAAAATTAAACAAAGACACAATGAGACCACTGAGAATTTAATTGAAAGATTCTGCCGTGAGGCACTCAAAATGCCCTTAGGAACTCTATCGGCTGTAACAATAAACACCTGCAAATCAAACTTGTTGCCTATTATAAGCATGTGGACATGATCAACACAATTCCAAGACTGGCCTTCTTTCATTGTAAATGCTAAAGCTGTGAAGGTTAGTGCTAAGAAGTTTAAACAGTTAGGAGTTCAAAGGGCTAATCCTAACCAAGATGAACATCCAACATCCGACAACAATAATTACAGAATAATCGCAAGGCAAGGAAACGTTGGCCATCAATCTCAAGGACAAGGAATCATTGGCTATCAATGCTGCTCAGCCTACACCCACTCCATCAGCACCACCACAAAGAGCACCTCGTACAATAGAAGAGTACTCTTTCGATGAAGATGATATCATGAGCATCTTCGATTGCTTGATCAAAATCAATAAGCTTTAACTGCCGGAGGCAAAATGGCCAGAAGAAGTTGGTAAGACTGACCACCCTAAATATTGTGTTTCTCACAGGTTTATAGGGCATCCAACTCGAGCATGCTACGTGTTCAAAGGCAAAATCCAAAAGATGGTCAACTCTAGGGCAGTTACTCACCAACAGGATTAGAAAACTGTGACGGCCAATGTCATCTCTGTGCAATTTGGTGACTTTCCATTGCAACTAGTGCAAGTTTGTGTCGTCCCCATTCCGAGGGCTACTCTTGAGATCGTAAATCTTTTACCTCCCTAAAATAAGGATATTGTTCCACTATCCATTGATAAAGAAGAAATCATGTGGATTCATCCAGATCTAGTGGCAGACTTTGAAGCGCCTTCTTCTTTCAATCAAAAGAAACATTCTAAAACTAAATCGAAGAGCTTTAACATGGTATCTTTTGAACCTTTAGCAGAAGAAGAAATTTTAATCGGCACTAGACCTGGGAGACCTTACCTCCGAGAGTATCCTAAAACTCAAGAGAATCCTACTTCATCTCCTGAGGTTATTCCCTCATCATCTTTCCCTGGTGAGAATATACTATCTACATCTTTGCCAGTAGTGGAACCAATTCCTTCCAAACCAATATCAGCAGACAAAGGAAAGCAACCTATCCGCTTTGATAAAGCGTTGAAGAAGTCCTCATCTTTCGGACTTGAGAAGCCATACGATTTTGACATACTGGCTCAATTGACTAACACTCCAACGAGATTGTCAATCTTCGAACTCTTACGTCTCTCAAAAAAGACTCGAGAAACACTGAGTGAGGCCTTGATGTAGGCTGATGCTTGTCTTCTTCTCTACAAGAAGCCTGAAAAGGAGCCTGTTAGTTGTACACATTATCATAGTATATTTGAACTGATGCCCAACATCACCTTTACACAAGATGACATGCTGTTAGAAGGCAATCATCATGATCGTCCTCTCTACTTCACGGGATATGTGGACACCATAAAAGTCAATCGCATTCTGATTGACCCAGGGTCTGCACTTAGCATCATGCCGAAGACTCTGCTGGACGCTTTGAAGATTCCGGTGCACAACCTTTCTACAACTATCATTTTTGGGGTTCAATCAAGAAAGAAGTAAACCTTTGGGGAAGATACGCCTGAAACTTCAAATCGGCAATCTTCGTACGAAGGTGACTTTTTACGTGATTGATAATCATGGCTCATACAATGCTTTGCTGGGAAGACCATTCCTCCATGAACACAATATTGTACCTTCTACTCTCTACTAATGTTTCAAATATGTGGATGGCAATGGAGAAGTACAGAAAGAAGTTGCAGACTTAAATCCTTTCAGGGGGGTTGAAGCATACTGCAATGATTCTCGTATGTACGAAGAGGAATTCATGGAGGTGGTATTAGTAATGGATACTAACGAAGAATAGAAAGGTGTGCCAAATGACACTCTGGCGATCCCTGTCAAAGGACGTACTTCTGGTCCTCAGTCTTCCAAGACATTGACTATTTACCTTCCTTCTCACAAGAAGCAGCCTCCTAGTGTTAGACAGGAAGAAAGGGAGCTTACCACTTCTGAGCTACTTGTAATCGACCTTCGTCGTAAAAAACCCTCCCTCTTTTTCGTTCTTCTTCTCCTCCTCTGGTTATCAATCTGACTAAGCCTTTTAAGGCTAAATGTCCTATTGTAAATTATGATGTAAAGATCAATAAAGTAGCATCTCCTTTGTAGTATACTGATATCTCTTATCATATTCGACGTTATTTGGATATGCTAGATAGCTTTAAACCACTTACAATAGGAGTCATACCATCTCTCCAAAATGTGGTATCATTTAAATCAATACAAGAATTATTCTTTCTAGTTCCTTCTCGAAAGAAAGGCGAAACTACTATATTTTTTATTAAAGGAACAAAATAAAAAATCATGCCTGACAGCGATAATGAAAAGGATGATACAGAAAGGCTATAACTACATCGTTATAGTCCACAATCCAAGGCAATCATCCATAAAATGGGCTACGATTTCAAAACTGGCCTTAATGGTGGTAGAGGAAGACGAACTCCTAAACGTACTCATGCTACACGAGGAAAAACGATACCATGTTATAGCAAAACAAAACGTGGGCTATGCTATACTTCACCAGTTATAACTCCACAAACCTCTGAATCTGATAAAGATTAACGCACTAATTCTTCAGATTCCATTTCATGGGACTCTGACACCAGTATTGGTCATGTCCATCGGGTGACAGTATCTTCTAATATGGTGTATGCCGAGTTCTCAGAAAATGACGAGGATGATATAGAAGAAGCTCCTGAAGCAGATCCTTGGGCACAAAGGATGGACACTCAGTGGGAACTACGTTTCGAACAATGAGAACCACCTACTGAAGATCAACTAATCTAGATCGGTGTTGGAGAGAAAGGTGTACTATGACCGATCTTCATTAGCAAGAATCTCCTAGGGGATGATAAACAAGAACTGATTCACCTCATTCGTGTATCGATATCTTTGCCTGGAGCTATGAAGATATGCTGGGTTTAGATCCTTAGGTCGCAACTCATAAACTTAATATTTTGCCTAATACCAAGCCAGTCAAACAATAGCAACGACGATTCAAGCCTAAGATGATGGATGCGATAGATGATGAAGGCAGAAAGCTTATTGCTTGTGGTTTTATCAGAGAAGAACAACATCCTGACTGGGTAGCCAATGTTGTACCAGTCTTGAATAAGACCGAAAAAGTTCAAGTGTGCATAGACTTTCGAGATCTCAATGATGCTTGTCCTAAAGATGAATTTCGTCTCCCAATTACTGATGTCATGATCGATAATACTTGTGGATTTGAATGAATTTCTTTCATGGATGGGTTTTCTGGATACAATCAAATCCGGATGAATCCTGAAGATGAAAAACATACTTCATTCTGTACTTTCCGCAGAATATACTGCTATACAATCATGCCTTTCGGTCTTAAGAATGCAGGTGCAACTTACCAGCGGGCTATGAGTACTATCTTTCGAGATCATTTGCAAAAAACTGTCGAATTCTATGTTGACGATATTGCTGTCAAAAGTCGTCTAAAGGAAGATTATATCTAAGATTTAAAAACCATCTTCAATATAATGCGCCAGCATCAACTCAAAATGAACTCCACCAAGTCATTCTTGGGAGTCTCTAGTGGCAAATTTCTCAGATTCGTCATCACATCTAAAGGTATACACGTTGATCCCGAGAAGATCAAAGCCATCAAGATATGTGTCATCCACGCAACCTAAAATAGCTACGAGGATTCTAGGGTCGACTTGCTTACATCAGGAGGTTCATTTCGAATTTTTTTGGACGTTGTAGACCATTTACTCAGTTAATGAAGAAACGTGCATCTTTTAATTGGACAGAAGAATGCCAACAAGCATTTGATGACATAAAGTGGTATTTGATGAGTCCACCGATCCTAGTACCACCGATCTCAGGAATACCCTTCTTGATGTATGTCCGGGTGATGGACTATTCACTGGGAGCTTTCCTGGCTTAGAAGAACAAAGAAGGTCATGAAAAAGCTATCTACTACCTTAGTCGGACGATGATTGGAGCTGAACATCATTATAGTCTGGTAGAGAAGGAATGCTTAGCCTTAATATTTGCTGTTCAGAAGACAAGACATTACATCATCGGCCAAACCATTCATGTTATTTCTCGAGTCAATCCTATGCGGGTCTTATTGAAGAAGCCTAGTAAACTCAATTCTAGGCTTGCTACATGGGCCATATTATTAGCAAATATGACATGGTGTATGTTCCACAAAAGTCTGTAAAAGGCCAAGCACTCGCTGATTTCTTAGAAGCTCATCCTGTCCCTGAGACATCTAAACTCTATGATGAGATTCCAGACGAGACATTGGAATCAAATATAATCTCAGAAGAATTTCCTACTTGGCATTTATTCTTTGATCAAGCATCTAAAATTGGACCTGGAGGCACCCTTGCCACTGGAGGGAGAATTATTCTCGTTTTACTAGATAGATTAGCTATTCAGAGAGCTTATTCCTTAGATGAGTCGTGCTCCAACAATGTGGCAGAATACAATACCTTGATCATTGGACTCTAGTTAGCTAAACAACTGGATATTGAATATCTCGAAGTATATGGTGATTCTAAGATGATTGTTAATCAGGTTAGAGGTACATACAAAGTTCGATATCAAGATCTGGTACCATACCATGAAGCAGAAATCAGAATAGCCTCTTTGTTCAAAGGGTTCTTCATCAAACATGTACGTCGAACATGCAACACAGAAGCTGATGTCTTAACTAACCTAGCAACGGTCTTAGCAAAAGATAAGGCATTACATCATCGGCTAAACCATTCATATTATTTTTTGAGTCAATCCTATGCCGGTCTTATTGAAGAAGCTCAGTACACTCAATTCTAGGCTTGCTATATGGGCCATATTATGAGCACAATATGACATGGTGTATGTTCCACAAAAGTCTGTGAAAGGCCAAGCACTCGTTGATTTATTAGCAACTCATCCTGTCCCTGAGACTTCTAAACTCTATGATGAGATTCCAGATGAGATATTGGAATCAAATATGATCTCAGAAGAATTTCCTACTTAGCGTTTATTCTTCGACAGAGCATCTAGAATTGGACCTGGAGGCACCCTTATCGCTGGAGTGGAAATTGTTCTCGTTTCACCAGATGGATTAGCTATTCAGAGAGCTTATTCCTTAGATGAGTCGTACTCCAACAATGTGGCAGAATACAATACCTTGCTTATTGGACTTCAGTTAGCTAAATAATTGGATATTGAATATCTCGAAGTATATGGTGATTCTAAGCTGATTGTTAATCAGGTTACAGGTATATACGAAGTTCAACATCAAGATCTGGTACCTTACCGCGAAGCGGCAATCAGAATAGCTTTCTTGTTCAAAGGGTTCTTCATCGAACATGTACGTCAAGCATGTAACACAGAAGTGGATGCCTTAGCTAACCTAGCAGCGGTCTTGGCAATTCTGGTCAAAAGACAACAAATAGTTGTTATCTTCAATAGAGAACTGTTTTGTATTGAAAACAACCATAACATTGAATTCAGTAATTCAACTGAAGTTAATATCGTCAACAAAGATTGGAGAGCACCTTTCATCGACTTTGTAGTTCATGATAACCTGAAGATCCTAAGGAAGCTATAAGTATTCGTCGGCGATCGCTTCAATTTTATTATAATCATACTACCAAAACTCTCTTTCGACGAACTTTTGATGGATTACTCTTAAGATGTCTTGCTGGTGATGAAGCGAAGCAGATATTGCGTGAAGCTCATGACGATGTTTGTGGAGCACATCAGCCCGATCTCAAATTATAGGATCATATCCGACGTATGGGCTACTACTGGCCCTCTATGGTATCAGATGCCATTGACTATGCAAGGAAATATCAAGCATGTCAAATTCATGCAGACTTCATTCACCAACCGTCAAAATTTTTTCACCCGACTTCTGCCTCATGGCCCTTCGAAGCTTGGGGCATAGATGTAATTGGTTCCATCAATCCTCCTTCGTCTAAAGGACATTGGTTTATCTTGGCTATAACCGATTATTTCTCTTAATGGACTGAAGCCATATCTTTAGCTGAAGTGAAGACTAGCAGTGTTATCAACTTCGTCAAACATCATATAATATACAGATTTGGCATACCTCGTCGGATCATCCATGATAATGGACCACAGTTCGTCAGTCAAAAGTTTACTAGGTTCTTTGATGATAATCGAATCAATAATGTTGCTTCTACGGCCTATAATCCTGCAGCTAATGGGTTAGCTGAAGCATTCAACAAGATTATCATCAAATTCCTCAAAAAGTTTGTCTCTACTAACAAACATAATTGGAGTGAGAAGCTTGGAGAATGTCTATGGGCTTATCGTATAGTCCGTAATCCCACTAGTTGTATACCTTTTTCTCTGGTATATGGATGTGAAGCTGTCTTATCGCTGGAAATTCAAATTCCATCCTTGAGAATTGCCATTACTAATGAACTTACTACAAAAAACAATGATCGTCTCCAGCTTCAAGAATTAGAGGCGCTCGATAAGAAAAGACTACTAGCTCAACAACATATCGAATTATATCAGCCCCGTATCTCAAAAGCTTTCAATCGCAAAGTCAAAGTGTGAACATTTCAGAAAGGTGAGCTAGTTCTTACAGTCAGACATCTTATGAGTATGACCCACATGAGTAAAGGCAAATTCGAGACAAAATGGGAAGGTCCATATGTGGTGAACAAGGTTTTCTCAAATGGAGCCTACCAATTAACAAAGATGGATGGCATAATTGCTATGATGCCTATCAATGGCAAATTTCTCAAGAAATATTATGTATAATAGCAAAATATTTTCATTTAGAGAAATGATGTAAATAAAACTTATTTTATTCGTATTGTTTAAAAAGCAGAAAGAGGTACATAATATTAAGGGCAGGGACGAGGACCCGACCCTTCCCGGTTAAATATATGATTTGCCAACAATTCAAACATCTTGTTGTCTGAGAACACCAGCAAGTCACAGGCAGCTATCCTTACAGCTTCTTCTTCAGCAGTCTTCCCAGGCTCCACCAACTTGGCAATCAGGTCTGCTCTGGTGCAGAAACAGTCGAGCCTTCTCTCACTTCTTTCTGAGGAGGAACCTGAGGCTCAGCAGGAGGCATCTCAGTCGTATCTTCAATCTTCAGAGTGAGCATATCTTCGGAAGACATTCTATACTGAGAGAAAAGAAGTTGACAACATCTACAGAAGTTCTGTTCTATTTATAGACAGAATGATTAGATAATCGGCTTCGAGAATCGATGCGACTTTTTCTCCTTGAAAAAGTCCAACTGTTCATTCATTCACTTTTTCTCCCTAAAAGAGTCCGATTGTTCGTTCATTCTCCTTCTCGAGAACCGAAGTGACTGTTCATTTATTCAGTTTCTCTCCCCTAAGAAGTCTGACTGTCCATTCATTCATTCATCAATCTTAGCATTTATTGTCTTTTATTTACTTTCTCACAAATAAAGCCAATAAATCCTCAAATCTAAAATAGAAAAAAGAATTCACATCTTCCGCACCTCTGAATTCCAATATCTACGTCAGCAACTTATCACATCCCTATCACTTCTGACAAAGTTGTCTATTGAAATAATAATATTTCTAACATTATATTCTGCCACGTCCACATTACCTCTTAGCAGATATAATAAATATCGTTATTTTCTAATCAAGAAATATATCACGTCCAATACCTCTGAATATATTTTCTATTCTATTACTTATATCTATAACAAGGTATGCAACAAGTAATGGAACCACAGAAAAACTTCTCATTTCATTTTCTTTTGATTAAAATATTCAAAAAGATACATCATAAGAAAAAGACAACAATTTTGGTCATTTTAATCTAAAGAGTAAGTAATGAGATCCATGATCCGCTTCTTCAAGGCTTTGGCTCTTTTGGTACAAGAATCCAGCACCCATTGCCTGGTTTCAACCCTTCCTGACTCTGGGTCAAATGGGTGCATGGCGGCTGTTTGATAGGCTAGTTCTTCATTTTGTAGCCGGACAAAGTCATCCTTTTGATGCTCAAAACGTCTAACTGGTTGATAGCAGCCTGATGTAGCTGAGTTTCTTTTCCTACACCCTTTTTATGGCTTTGAGCTCTTCTTGAAGTCGAGCGATTTCAGCCTCCAGATCAAAAGCTTTCTTTTCCTAATCCGTAGCTGTAGCCTTATGACGCTCGATGATAGAGGCTATTTTAGAAATCTGGATGTCCAGTTCCGAAGATTGTCTCATAAAAGCCAGTAAGAAGGCTTCAAAATTGGCTTTATTAGTTTCAGCCTCACGAGCCATAGCTTCGTATTCTGCATCCAATAGAAGTTCAACATCTCCTTTTTTAAGGTCTTTAAAAACCTTAATCGACTCCTCCAGCTCATTCAAAATATGCTCCAGGAAAGTAGCCTGAGCCTCATCTCCTTGGCTGCGGATGCCTCCAATTAAAAATGAGGAAGGATTTCTGACTGTGCGGAATGGAACATCCTCTCTCTCCATTACCCGATGAATTAAAGGCTCCAAAGATGTGAAGAAGACTTTGGTGAAGGAAGCCACCACAAACCTATTAGCCGCTACAGCACTTGGGGTGGCTACCACTTCTGTCAAAGTCTCTACAACTTTAACAGGTGGAGGCGCGTCATCTTGTGTACTGGTGGACCCGGGTATATGGGAAGAGCTCCCTTCTTCTGCTGGGGTTCTGTCACGACCCGCACCCACTGTGAGGGTACGAGAACGTAACAATGCCCAGCCTACGCCGTAGTGTCGGCGGTAGAATGCTGTTCTAGGTTATGAACTATAAATAGCATAATATGAATACTCTCCATAAGGAGGCCAACACAGAGGTACAACTCAATCACAATCTAAGGTAGAATGTAGCACGATGAAATAGATAAGAAATCCTCAACTGAGGTACAACAGAAATGAAATACAAGTCTCAACATCTACTAGTCTCAATATCTCTAAAATATACAACTCTGGAAATAAGATAACAACTAAATATGAAAAGAGAACAAACTTAGCTAACTACGCTATGCAAGGGTGCCATCCTCAGCAGCTGCCTGAACCTCCCCAGGGGTCCAGGTTGCGAGTGTCATCTAGGCAAGCTCCAAGGTAAGGGGTGCAGGATTCCTCTTTATCCTCTGTAAAATTTTCAACAGGTCCAGTCAGGACGGGAGCGAGCACAATACATCTCACGCAGATCATAACAGGTTAGAAAATATAAACGTACAAGAGAGTACGATACATGAAATTGAAAGAAGATACATGATGTAAATAGGAAGAGAACTGTAATAGAAATATCTACTATAAGTAGAGAGCTACCAGTGACTAGTGATTCAGAGTACAAAGTCGACATGCGAACGGCTTGATTTGCACATGGCTATACTAAAGAGGTGTACATGGCTATTCTACTTTGGAATTGTTCACATGACTATTTATACTCCCCCAAGCCCCAATCAATACACAAGGATCCAGACAGGTTATGTTACGCACATGATTTTCACATGAAGCCCATAGATGGGTATACATGAAGTATTCATGAGGCTCAGAGAACTGAGTGCACATGAATTCCACACGAAGGCCCACGAAGGGTGCACATGAAGTATAGGTTATACATGAGATTCATGGGAAACACAACCGATCATGATAGCACATGAGAGTACACAAGCAAGCACGAACGAGCATGAAGCACATGATAAACATGGATAATAGGAGAGCGAGGAATACACGATGTACATGAAACACATGGCACAATATATCCGATGCTCCCGAGGGGGATAACATCTCAAGCAAGGATCCATATAGTATCAATCCGTGATAATGTCGTGACAGCATCAAATAAGGTAAACTAGAGCAGGAATATAATTCTAAGCAAGTTATAAAATGATCAGAGAATGTACTCGCCTGGTATCTGAATGTCTGAAGTAAATGTATTATCCGAGATGAGGTACCTGACTCCTAGTTAGAGCAACACAAGTCAAGATGTATACAGGGGGTGATAAATGAATGTACAATGCATCTGCATGCTGTCTAGGTCAGGCTAGACTATAGTCAACACTTGGTCAACTCTAGTCAACCACACTAGTCAAACTAGGTCAACTAGGCCACTCCTAGCCCAAACAAGTCTAACAAGTCTCACTAGACCTAACCAAGCCTAGGCTAGCACTTACATACCATCACAATGCTATACAAGCTATCAAACCTACAATTTTCACATATTCATGCATGCTAATTATATAGACAATATGCATATATCTATAATACATTATATTTATCACACAAGGTTAAATATTATATATGTATACATATATTTATAGAGATATAGAGGGGGGTTTAAGGCTTACATTGGGGTTTCCTTGAGTGTTGCCTATAGCATCTCTACATTCATAACATGCATTCATACATATCCTTCATATATGCAACTTGCATACATCAAATAGGATACATGCATATCATAAAAGAAGATCAACTAACCCATGTAAACCTATATACATGCATTACATTCATACATATCATTCATGCATATATACATTACAAAATATATATATACATAACAAATTTGCATTCATGCCTACATACATATTCACATACATTCATATATGCCTAATATGAAGCATGGCTAAACAACAAAATTTCAGTTCACTGTGTGTTTTCTCAGAATGACAAAGTGCAAGATAGAGGGAAGGTTAATGTTCAGTTAAGGCAGTTAACAAGTGACAGGTATAAAGCCATGGTAAGGTTAAGGTTTCAGGTTTCAGTTTTAGGCAATGGTAGTGTCAAATGATAGCTAACAGTATAGATAAAATAGGAAAACAGTGATTAGGAACCTGTATACAAAATCTCAGGAATTGAATTCCAGTGTCCAGTGTGTGTCAGTCTCAGAATTACTTGGCAGTGTCTACCTAGGTGAGGGTGTCCCAGGTTTGTGTGAGAGTGTGATAGTTTTTAGGTTGTGTGTGTGTGTATGAGTGAGCTAATGTGTGTGTGAGGAGGACCTGTGTGTGCGTGTGCTAGGCTAGAATGTGAAGAGGGTGTATCAACTTGTGTGTGAGTGAGCATATGTGGGGGTTTTGTTAGGACATTGTTATAGGCTAAAGGGGACTGGTTTGGGGACTGCATGTTTAGGGATGTGAAGGGGCAGGTTAATGGGAGTACTTGGGGACTGCCAACAAGGCTAAGGGGCTGATTCATGGGTGAACAAAGGCTGGTTAGGGAATGATTTTGGGGCTGGAATGTATGCTGTCATATGGACTGGTTTAGGGTGGTACTAAGGACTGAAACAAACAATCATTCATTTACAGTTATACAGTGAATCTCAGGGCATTTGCCAATTTGAAAAGTAAAGGAATCAATTCAATATGATTTAAGAATCAATCTCAGGTTTCAAGGATGTGAAACCAATGAAAAAGAAAATCAATTTACCGGTTTCAACAGAGAATCACACAGTTTAACACATTAAATCCCTTAAAACAGTCCATACCTAACATTCAGATTCCTGTGCCCAAAACACATCAAATCAATCCCAATTCTCGAATGAAAGCTTAGCTAACAGGAAATGAAACATGTGGGGATCAAAAATTCAATTGGAAAACATAACACAAAGGGAATTAATAGTTTTGAACCTCTGGAACAAGGTATCAGAACAGGGTGTCATAATTAACAGAAAACCTATGTTCAAATCAAAATTTTTAAACAAAACTTAACTAACATGTCACCTAATATAAACAGGAATTACACAACATACATGTAGGAAGAATTAGTCAATGATAGCAGCAGTTTAGACCAGGGTCAATTAGTGGGAAAGAAAAACTGGAACACTGTATCAGTGTGTATCAGGAATTAAAACTGTCCAACTAAACGAGCCAAAACTCCATATTAACCAAAACAAATGTGTAGACCTATAACAACAGAGATTAACCATCATGTTTAGGACCTAAACATTCATTAAACATCATTTAAAACAGGTAATTAAGCAAAATAAACTCAGAATTTACATTCAGGCAAGGTGTATCAGTGGTATCAGACTTTGGAGGGAAAATTTCATGATTTCGAATCGAATAAATCAACAAAATCACAATTAGTGGATTGGTAATTAGTGATACATGTGAGAGAGAGTTGGGGGTATGTCCCAGTATCCATGAACTGGACACAACGTGTCCAACCCGAGCAAAACACAAAAACTGAAACAGAACACACATAGGCGTCGTGCACGTATTTACTGAGGTCGTGGACACGGCACACGACTCCTCATGACGCGTGGTTTTGCACACATGTAGCCCACGTATAGGGCTACATAGTGGACCCACCACGATGTGTCCACGACGTGTCCAGAGTGGACACGAACACGTGTCCAGAGTGGACACGAACACGTGTTTGTGCGCGTGTCTGTGCGTGTATACAGCTGCCTGCGCACGACAGGACGTGTCAGTGCGGGCTCGATTGCTCCCAAACCATTCAACGAGGTCCTATAAAACTTTCTAGGCCTCGTGTCAGTCATGTAGGGAGTCCTCCTGTCAAATTTCGTGTGGTGAAGTGTCGTGTACAGGAAGTTATAGCCTCCGAATAGCAGGGCACTGCCCGTGTGTGCTGTGAGTGTGTTCGTGTCCTGTTTGGACACGGACATGGCTCAAAAACCAACTCAGTCTAGTTGCAAACTAATGTACACATATAAATAATCAAATTTATTCAAACACTTTTCAAAAATAACAAATAAAAATCCTTTGTGGCATATCAACAAACACTATAAAAATGATACTGATACGTGTCCAAAATGGACACGAAAGGACACAAAATGCTTGGGATTTCTATTCCTACGGTTAGGCTAGGTATAGGGATCCCTAATGATGCAAAAATAACAGGGTTCTATGGTGAGGAATTGAAATTACCTATGTGTATCAAAAGCTCCAAAAAGCTCCACAAAGAGGTGCTCCTCTTGATGGCCAAATTCCTCCAATGAGCTCCAAAGCCATGAACACTTGGTACCAACAGAAAGTAGAGGAAATTTAGGACTCAATGCAATTTGTTTGGATTAAAAAGGAATAAAAATGAATTTACTAGGATTTATGAAAGATGGGAAATACCTCTTTCCAAAACTTGGCAAGAAAACCTAATGGAGGCTAGCCCTAACTTTGAGAGGCATTAAATAGGGTGGGAAACCCTATGTTGGCTGCCATGGGCTGATTAGGGTTAGGGTTTGGCTACATGGTGTGGGCCTATGGGCTTTAAGTCTCAAGTCATTAATCATGACTTATGAAGTCATAAGCCATTTTAGCCTAATCAACTCCAAAACTCTCCAAACAAGTTCTAATGACTTAAACCTCACTAAATTAGGTCTAACCAAGTTTACTTAACCTAACCAAGTGGTCTTAACCTAGGTTAGTCTCCTAGTCAACACTAGTCAACCCTCATCCAAACAATTCAAAAAAATTCTAAAAATTCCTATAAATTCAAATAAATTATAATAAAATCAAATAACCCCAAAATGTCTAAATACCCTAATCACATGGCTAGGCTCTAGGGTAGGCATTCTCTACTGTTCACTAGCACAACACCAAATCATAAGTTATGATTTAAATAGTTTTAAAAAAAATTATTAAAAATCACCAAAAATTATATTAAAATATTAAATACCATAATTAAATAAATTAAATACAAAATTTCAAAATTACCCTCATCTGAAAAACTGGGTGTTACAATCCTACCCACCTTATAAAAATTTTGTCCTCAAAATTAAGATGGTAGCAGGCCTTCTAGGTCAAACACCGCACAAACAAAGTCTCAAACATACCGTCAGATAATTATATACGTCTGTCCAAAATCATGATACTCAGAACCTTCGTCATGCTAGCGAGCAAGGCTACGATAATCACAGAGTCCTCGACTAAGGCACATACCTCTAGAATCATGGTATTTAAAATTTTCGCATTGCCGCATGCTTGGCAGCGAAAACCTTAAATTCCTACACCCGAGAAATACGTTCTAAATCTGACTATATGTCCTCACTATGCCAGCTTACACGACTATCGAAGATTATAGATTCCATAACTGGGTGACCTAGCCCATATGATTCATCTCAAAAGAAAATCAAACATAACACGAGAACAACAGGACAAAATTGATAAATCAACAAAGAAACAGAGGGAATCGAAATTTCAAGGCAGTTATAAGAGGCAATTGCAGAATTTGAGTCAAAAGAACGGAACCTGCAACTAGATCTCAATGGCCTGAGCATCATCGACTGTCCTGGCGAAAGCTCGCCCTTGCTGGCCTCCCCTGGCCTGCTGCTGATGATGCATGTACCTCTGCTGCTGAGTCGGTAAGGGTAATTCCGTCTGCTGGCCTACTGGATCCCTAACTCCTGTTCTCTGAACTGTCTGTCCCGATGACTCGGGACACTCCCTCAGACGATGATCGGATCCTCCGCAAAGCAAACATCTGCCCAGCCTCTTCCGACGTTCGCCCCAACCATGCCCTGGTCTCTTACAGAAGGGGCAAATAATAACTAGCTGCTGTTCCGGGGCCTGCTGCTACCTCTGTGGCTGCTATATCTACTGAAGGGATACACGGTCCTGAAACTGCCGCTGCTGAAGGTAGACCCTCGGCTGCTGATACTGCTGCTGGAACTGCTTGTGAAACTGCTGCTGAATCTGCAAATGGGGCACCTGCTGCTGAATCTGTAGGTGGGGCCTCTTAGCCGGTCCCGCACTGCCACTAGCTCCCTGAGTATCTCGCATCCTCTTCTCCTTCAGCCCAAGATCGTCCTCCACTGTCATGGCTCCTACCAGTATCTGCTCGAAAGTGGCATCGCGGTCGCTCTTGGTATATGACTTAATCTCTCCGATAAAACCCCTGCAGAACCTTCTTGCCTTCCCGACCTCGGTAAGATCCTCGATGAATCTGCTCAAACGGCTGAACTCTCCAGCATACTCCTCAACGGTCTGGTTCCCCTGAACCAAACTCTCGAACTGTGCCTCCAGAGCACGGAGAGTTGTATCAGGAAAGAATTTCTTCTTGAATAGTTTCTTGAATGCTGCCCAAGTCTGACCGGCTGTACCAACCCTCGGGTCCGTCTGGTACCAGGTACGGGCTAAGTCCTGCATCTGGCTGGCGGCTGCCTCGATCTGTAATCCTGCTGATATCTGTGCCAATCAAAATATCTCCTCAATGTGCTCTATCTAGTCGTCAGCGTATATGATGCCTTCTGTACCCTTGAAGTCTCGGGGTCCCATTTTCTTGAAGGAATGGATGTCTGGAGTCCTCGGCTGATACGGCTGCATCTGGCCTCCCTGTGGCTGAGCAGCCACCAGCTCCACTATCGTCCTAACCAACTGGTGAGTATCTTGTATGCTCTGTTGGATATCAGCAGACTGGCTCTGCTGTATCTTTTGCTGAAACTCCATGAATTGCTGGAAGAGGGTAAACATCTGAGCCGCATCTACCGTTCCTGAAGGTAACTGCTGCTGGAACATATCTGGGATGACGGAGGAAGGCCTCCGGACAGGTGGAGGTGCACTCCTAAAAGCTGCAGAAGCTCCTATATGAGCAGAAATAGGGGGTACCGTGGTCCCAGCATCCACAATCGGTTGAGGGGTGGTAGGCCTCTCACCAGCGTCTGCTGAGCCAGAGCGATGCGATCGTGTCTCAATCACCATCCTGGAGACAGATCAAGCAAGGAATCAATACTGAGATAGAAACGATAGTTCAAGGGAGGACAATTATTCAAGGAAGTATCAAAAATTTAGATAGTAGGAATCCAATTAAAGTTTTTCCTAATGTGATTGAGTACCTCAAAAATAACTCCTAATCCTACTGCAGGCTGTGGTGGTACTCTAGTTCGAATACCACTACACAAACTCGACCTGCATGGGCCACCATTAAAAACGTGTCACGACCCGTACCCACTGTGAGGGTACGAGAACGTAACAATGCCCAGCCTACGCCGCAGTGTCGGCGGTAGAACGCTATTCTAGGTTATGAATAATAAATAGCATAATATGAATACTCTCCATAAGGAGGCCAACACAGAGGTACAACTCAATCACAATCTAAGTTAGAATATAGCACGATGAAATAGATAAGAAATCCTCAACTGAGGTACAACAGAAATAAAATACAAGTCTCAACATCTACTAGTCTCAATATCTCTAAAATATACAACTCTGGAAATAAGACAACAACTAAACATGAAAAGAGAACAAACTAATCTAACTACGCTATGCAAGGGTGCCATCCTCAGCAGCTGCCTGAACCTCCCCAGGGGTCCAGGTCGCGAGTGTCATCTAGGCAAGCTCCAAGGTAAGGGGTGCAGGGTTCCTCATTATCCTCTGTAAAATTTTCAACAGGTCCAGTCAGGACGGAAGCGAGCACAATACATCTCACGCAGATCATAATAGGTTAGAAAATATAAACGTGCAAAAGAGTACGATACATGAAACTGAAAGAAGATACATGATGTAAACAGGAAGAGAACTGTAATAGAAATATCTACTATAAGTAGAGAGCTACCAGTGACTAGTGATTCAGAGTACAAAGTCGACATATGAACGGCTTGATTTGCACATGGCTATACTAAAGAGGTGTACATGGCTATTCTACTTTGGAATTGTTCACATGACTATTTATACTCCTCCAAGCCCCAATCAATACACAAGGATCCAGATAGGTTATGTTACGCACATGATTTTCACATGAAGCCCATAGATGGGTATACATGAAGTATTCACAAGGCTCAGAGAACTGAGTGCACATGAATTCCACACGAAGGCCCACGAAGGGTGCACATGAAGTATAGGTTATACATGAGATTCATGGGAAACACGACCGATCATGATAGCACATGAGAGTACACAAGCAAGCACGAACGAGCATGAAGCACATGATAAACATGGATAATAGGAGAGCGAGGAATACACGATGTACATGAAACACATGGCACAATGTATCCGATGCTCCCGAGGAGGATAACATCTCAAGCAAGGATCCATATAGTATCAATCCATGATAATGTCGTGACAGCATCAAATAAGGTAACTAGAGCAGGAATATAATTCTAAGCAAGTTATGAAATGATCAGAGAATGTACTCGCCTGGTATCTGAATGTCTGAAGTAAATGTACTGTCCGAGAGGAGGTACCTGACTCCTAGTTAGAGCAACACAAGTCAAGATGTATACAGGGGGTGATAAATGAATGTATAATGCATCTGTATGCTGTCTAGGTCAGGCTAGACTATAGTCAACACTTGGTCAACTCTAGTCAACCACACTAGTCAAACTAGGTCAACTAGGCCACTCCTAGCCCAAACAAGTCTAACAAGTCTCACTAGACCTAACCAAGCCTAGGCTAGCACTCACATACCATCATAATGCTATACAAGCTATCAAACCTACAATTTTCACATATTCATGCATGCTAATTATATAGGCAATATGCATATATCTATAATACATTATATTTATCACACAAGGTTAAATATTATATATGTATACATATATTTATAGAGATATAGAGAGGGGGTTTAAGGCATACAGTGGGGTTTCCTTGAGTGTTGCCTATAGCATCTCTACATTCATAACATGCATTCATACATATCCTTCATATATGCAACTTGCATACATCAAATAGGATACATGCATATCATAAAAGAAGATCAACTAACCCATGTAAACCTATATACATGTATTACATTCATACATATCATTCATGCATATATACATTACAAAATATATATATACATAACAAATTTGCATTCATGCCTACATACATATTCACATACATTCATATATGCCTAATGTAAAGCATGGCTAAACAACCAAATTTCAGTTCACTGTGTGTGTTCTCAGAATGACAAAGTGCAAGGTAGAGGGAAGGGTTAGTGTTCAGTTAAGGCAGTTAACAAGTGACAGGTATAAAGCCATGGTAAGGTTAAGGTTTCAGGTTTCAGTTTTAGGCAATGGTAGTGTCAAATGATAGCTAACAGTATAGATAAAATAGGAAAACAGTAATTAGGAACCTGTGTACAAAATCTCAGGAATTGAATTCCAGTGTCCAGTGTGTGTTAGTCTCAGATTTACATGGCAGTGTCTACCTAGGTGAGGGTGTCCCAGGTTTGTGTGAGAGTGTGATAGTTTTTAGGTTGTGTGTGTGTGTATGAGTGAGCTAATGTGTGTGTGAGGAGGACCTGTGTGTGTGTGTGCTAGGCTAGAATATGAAGAGGGTGTATCAACTTGTGTGTGAGTGAGCATATGTGGGGGTTTTGTTACGACAGTGTTATAGGCTAAAGTGGACTGGTTTGGGGACTGCATGTTTAGGGGTGTGAAGGGGCAGGTTAATGGGAGTACTTGGGGATTGCCAACAAGGCTAAGGGGCTGATTCATGGATGAACAAAGGCTGGTTAGGGAATGATTTTGGGGCTGGAATGTATGCTGTCATATGGACTGGTTTAGGGTGGTACTAAGGACTGAAACAAACAATCATTCATTTACAGTTATACAGTGAATCTCAGGGCATTTGTCAATTTGAAAAGGAAAGGAATCAATTCAATATGATTTAAGAATCAATCTCAGGTTTCAAGGATATGAAACCAATGAAAAGGAAAATCAATTTACAGGTTTCAACAGAGAATCACACAGTTTAACACATTAAATCCCTTAAAATAGTCCATACCTAACATTCAGATTCCTGTGCCCAAAATACATCAAATCAATCCCAATTCTCGAATGAAAGCTTAGCTAACAGGAAATGAAATATGTGGGGATCAAAAATTCAATTGGAAAACATAACACAAAGGGAATTAATAGTTTTGAACCTCTGGAACAAGGTATCAGAACAGGGTATCATAATTAACAGAGAACCTATATTCAAATCAAAATTTCTAAACAAAACTTAACTAACATGTTACCTAATGTAAACAGGAATTACGCAACATACATGTAGGAAGAATTAGTCAATGATAGCAGCAGTTTAGACCAGGGTCAATTAGTGGGAAAGAAAAACTGGAACACTGTATCAGTGTGTATCAGGAATTAAAACAGTCCAACTAAACGAGCCAAAACTCCACATTAACCCAAACAAATGTGTAGACCTATAACAAAAGAGATTAACCATCATGTTTAGGACCTAAACATTCATTAAACATCATTTAAAACAGGTAATTAAGCAAAATAAACTCAGAATTTATATTCAGCCAAGGTGTATCAGTGGTATCAGACTTTGGGGGGAATTTCATGATTTCGAATCGAATAAATCAACAAAATCATAATCAGTGGGTTGGTAATTAGTGATACATATGAGAGAGAGTTGGGAGTTTGTCCCAGTGTCCATGAACTGGACACAATGTGTCCAACCCGAGCAAAACACAAAAACTGAAACAGAACACACATAGGCGTCGTGCACGTGTTCACTGAGGTCGTGGACACGACACACGACTCCTCATGACACGTGGTTTTGCACACGTGTAGCCCACGTATTGGGCTACACAGTGGACCCACCACAATGTGTCCACGACGTGTCCAGAGTGGACACGAACACGTGTTTGTGCGCGTGTCTGTGCGTGTATACAGCTGCCTGCGCGCGACAGGGCATGTCAGTGCGGGCTCGATTGCTCCCAAACCATTCAACGAGGTCCTACAAAACTTTGTAGGCCTCGTGTCAGTCATGTAGGGAGTCCTTTAGTCAAATTTCGTGTGGTGAAGTGTCGTGTACAGGGAGTTATAGCCCCCGAATAGCAGGGCACTTCCCGTGTGTGCTGTGAGCGTGTTCGTTTCCTGTTTGGACACGGACACGGCTCAAAAACCAACTCAGTCTAGTTGCAAACTAATGTACACATATAAATCATCAAATTTGTTCAAACACTTTTCAAAAATAACAAATAAAAATCCTTTGTGGTATATCAACAAATACTATAAAAACGACACTGATACGTGTCCAAAATGGACACGAAAGGACACGAAATTCTGGGGATTTCTATTCCTACGGTTAGGCTAGGTATAGGGCTCCCTAATGATGCAAAAATAACAGGGTTCTATGGTAAGGAATTGAAATTACCTATGTGTATCAAAAGCTCCAAAAAGCTCCACAAAGAGGTGCTCCTCTTGATGGAAAAATTTCTCCAATGAGCTCCAAAGCCAAGAACACTTGGTACCAACAGAAAGTAGAGGAAATTTAGGACTCAATGCAATTTGTTTGGGTTAAAAAGGAATAAAAATGAATTTACTAGGATTTATGGAAGATGGGAAATACCTCTTTCCAAAACTTGGCAAGAAAACCTAATGGAGGCTAGCCCTAACTTTGAGAGGCATTAAATAGGGTGGAAAACCCTATGTTGGCTGCCATGGGCTGATTAGGGTTAGAGTTTGGCTACATGGTGTGGGCCTATGGGCTTTAAGTCTCAAGTCATTAATAATGACTTATGAAGTCATAAGCCATTTTAGCCTAATCAACTCCAAAACTCTCCAAACAAGTTCTAATGACTTAAACCTCACTAAATTAGGTCTAACCAAGTTTACTTAACCTAACCAAGTGGTCTTAACCTAGGTTAGTCACTAGGTTAGTCTCCTAGTCAACACTAGTCAACCCTCATCCAAACAATTCAAAAATAAATTCTAAAAATTCCTATAAATTCAAATAAATTATAATAAAATCAAATAACCCCAAAATGTCTAAATACCCTAATCACATGGCTAGGCTCTAGGGTAGGCAGTCTCTACTGTTCACTAGCACAACACCAAATCATAAGTCATAATTTAAATAGTTTTAAAAAAATTTATTAAAAATCACCAAAAATTATATTAAAATTTTAAATATCATAATTAAATAAATTAAATACAAAATTTCAAAATTACCCTCATCTGGAAAACTGGGTGTTACAGGTTCCTTTGTCCGAGGGAGCCATTGTTGAGCTGGTGGTTCCTGTAGGTCCTTCTGTAATTTATATATGCCATTTGTTAGAGCGATGTACGATGTTGAAGAAGTTAAGATAAATAAATCATTTTTAGAAATTTACCTGAGCCGGGAACTGCATGTGGAGTCTCAAGAGGTCTGGATGATTCCATCTAAAGCCTCGACATGGTGTCCGCAGACACCGTAGCTTGACTACTTCCAGCCCCTGATTCAGTTTGAGGTGGCAAAGAAATTAGTGTATGATCTACTAACTCTTCAGTGTTTACCACTCCGGAAGCCTCGGGTTGAGTTATACCTACTTTTTCAGGAATTTTGGGTTCATCGATTCTGGGACTAGCATGCCCTTCATCGACAACCAGGTTTTTCTCACCCTCAGCAGTTGATTGGCCTTCATCGGCCGGTAATTCTTGAAGTAATGGAACATCCACTAAAATTTGTCCCTCCTTAGCGGTACTATTACAGTCATCATCAAATGATTCATCACCATTGTCGCAATCTGCTAATACTTCTATCATCTCTCGATCCTCTTGAGAGTGAGTAGGAGCTTGAGCCTTTGGAGAATTTATCACTCCTTCTTGAGGAAGCAGATCTTTTTCTGGAGAGATGGTTACCGGAGTAACAGTAGTTGGTAAAGGAACCATTATCCCCACCACAGCAAGTACATTAGTGGGAATACTTAACACCAAAATATCCGATCTTGGGGCCTCTTCAGTCGCGGCAGAAGGCTGGATATCTGCTGAAGTAGCCACTATAAATAAAGGAATCAATCAATTGACATCTGTAAGAAAAATATATAAATCGATGTATATCAAAATCCTGATATTACCTTCCTAAGGTAATAAATCTTGTTCCAGATGGCTGGTAGATTCCGTCGGTGGGGGAAGGACAGAAGACGTATCAGTTCTCCGAAGAACTTTTCTGTTCACTAATAATTTTCTTCTGACTTCCTTGCATGGTGGTGTAACCGGTTCCTCAGCATTTTTAGTGCAATCATCATCCAGATTGATCAAGGCAGTTAATGTTTCTTCTTGAGTAACCCCTCCTTATTTTTGAATAGAAGAAGAAGTTGCCTCCTTCTCTCCGGGAGAGGTACCAAAAAGCATCTGTTTAGAATGAGAACGAGTTGTTTTTGTAGTCGTTGGCTCATTTATGACCAATGAAGTTCTTTGCTTCTTTTCCCGAGCTCTAGGCGAAGCAGGTCTATCATCAAGTTGAAGGAGGGCTGTTGTCTCCTTAGATTTTCTTTTTCTTAACCCCTTGGCAGTGGATTTCTCTTTTCGTACCTTTAAAGATACGTCTAAAGGATCATGAACCTCATCCGGATAGCTCTTGAAAATAGAAGCTTCCAGTGGTGGATCTGTGGGATCTTTATCCTCTATATCTCGAAATAATTTTGCAGTGTGTTCTTCTAATCGAGACCTCTTGTCACTTGCAAAGCTATGAACGAGATGGAAACTTTCGGTAAAAGTGTTTGCCGAAGTATAGAAATTTGCGTATGTATATAACATACGCAGACCTTGCTGAAGATTATAGGGCATGGAAAATATAACTTTCTTGCCCCTGGCGTTGTAATATCTCCAAGCCCTAGCCCTATCAATTAGAAAGCCTTGGCGTACAGACAAGTAGTGGCATTACCCATATGTAGTTGATCATAGCCAAACTGTCGTACAAATTGACTTGGCAAATATGGCTCTAAATAGCAGTCTTCCTCAAATCGGTAGACTAAGTGAGATGGGCGGATTATCTGTAGCCATGAAAAGGTAGGTGGACTTAGGCGGAGTAATGCTGTATCCAGATCCATCAACTGTGGAGGGATAGTCTCGTATCTATGAGGAGGGACACACTAAAATCTCTACGTAGATCCCCGATTCAATGCTAACCTGCATTCTGAAAGAGCTGTATAATTCCAACGAGCGCTGGAATAATGTCGGATGAAATCTCCACTGACAGTTCCCGTATCGGGATTCATCAGACATGGATGGTGAAGCAATAACCATCCGAATAAATATTTATAAGGCATCTTAGTGTGAGGAAAATCTTGCTTCGTCATCTTATTATGAAGCATGGTATGCACAAAAGAACGCAATCCTGAGTTTAAGCGACAGGTCATTGCGATAGAAGATCTATCTTATACCTAAAGACGAGACGTACTGCAGCAAACAGAATGCTTCGATAGAACCTATCAACTGCACTGGCTCTTGGAACTATAAAGCGTTACAGCCATAAAGAGAGAAAATATGCTAGCTGGGCCTCTTTAGACATGGATCTATAACCCTATTTGAGATAACTTTGGATGGTGGCACCAGCCTTAAACGGATGCCAATCCTCATCTAGTCTGATATCTTCATGTTTGTGTTTCTCCATCAAATATTGTACTTCGCTTTGACTGAGAGGCTCAAAGAAACGAGGATCACAAGCTTGGCTCATAAGTGGCTTATCCTCCAACGCATGGCCCAGAAAGAGGTACGTCATCCATTTGGTGATATAACAAGTACCTGTAGTGGCACTTTTATAGTAGAAGGAGCAGATCTTGTAATGACATAGCAGTTCTTGAAAGACAGCAATCATCTGAGGATTATCTTCTGATATAGTATCCAATTCTTCATTGGAAGGCATGCACTCTTCATATGGGTTATCACCTATTAGAAGATGAGAGAGAAATCTCATCTCATGAAGTGCAAATCCCATTTCTCCATAGGGGGTCATGAAAGTTCCAGTCTTATCGTTGTATCTCTCTACTAAGGCCAGAAACATATAAGCATTCTGGCAAATTCTGTAGACTGTGGTCCAAATGGCATCATAAAGTTATAGTTCGAGGAGTTTGTCCTTGAACTGATCCAAGATCCAGGTGGTTAAGCTGCTCCAGTGTTTTATATCTGGGTTAACTAGACTTGTCATATGCATGGCGCGATCTGGATATCTTCCTTCAGCCTTTGCGAATGTATTTGCAAAGATGGGTACCCTGACTGGAAGAAGTAGAGATAAATCCTCAGGAGGAATATAACCTGGTCTTAAGCCTCTCAAGTGAGAGCTATATTTCTCAAAAGTGCTGTAAAAGGTGTCCTTGTGCTGCGGACCCATTATATAACAAATTTTTTTGACTCTAGCCTGTTGGATTGGAGTCAGGTCCCATGACATTTGTTTGCCATGAAATATAAAAGAACAGAACAATTATCGGGGGACCGAACTTTTACTTCACGTTACAAACTCGCTTGTATAAAGAAAGCCTAGGGACGAAAACCTAGGTACAACAGTCTAAGTATAATTGTTTATTTTAGATTCTGGAGGTGACGATAGAGGCTCGGGAAGGCGACGGCAGCCCTGCCTTACTCCTTGGACGATCTGTATGCAGCCTTGGCTCCTACGAGAAGATGGTTGGCGTTGACGAAGAAATGCTCTTCTTACTCCTCTGTTGCTCTTCTGGCTTCTCTCTCTCTCTGTGTATTCTCTTTCTCTGACTATGGAGGGAAGTCTCTCTGTATATACGTATTTTTCTCTGATATTGTATATTTTTTTACAAGAGAATGACACCTTGCTATTTACAATTGTGGGATATGATCATTAGGGTTGCCAATGATTAGCTCTTGGAGATGGCGGCGGCCCATAGATTGGTCAATCCAGGCCGTTCAGTTTTGATTGTGACGAATCTGAGCCTTTAGGTGTAGATTACACCAAATCCCATTAGCAATTAATGCTGTTTGGAATAAATCTTCCTTATAATGATCTTCTGATATCTGTGAATAAATTAGATCTATTCTTCTGCCACGGGTCCAAGATTATCGGGATTTGACCCAATCTTTAATGGCAGCAAATTTGAGAAATTAATCGGTTTAGGACACGTGTCCTAGGAGCTGCTGGGGGGATCTGGACCGTATGACGAGTGAGCCGCATATGAATTTGAGCCGCATATGGTTAAGCCCACGCGTTAGGGCTGCCTGGGCAGTGGCCCTCACTTGAGCCCTCGAACCACAAGGGAGTAATTCTTGTAGGCCGCATAGGTACATATCTGCCTGAGCCGTATGGACATGATCCTCTTGAACCGTATGAGAAGTCCTCGCTCGAGCCGCATGAGGCTTTCTTGACCTGAGCTGCATAAGACAGATTCACTCTGAACCGCATGAGAAGTTCTTTGCTCGAGCCGCATGAGGCTTTCCTGGCCTGAGCCGCATAGGACAGATTCACTCTGAACCGCATGAGAAGTTCTTTGCTCGAGCCGCATGAGGCTTTCTTGACCTGAGCCGCATAGGATTCATTCTGAACCGCATGAGAAGTGAGCCGCATACGAACGCCGACGTGGCAAGGCCACGTGGCATTTTTATGGCTTTTGGGGGATTTATGTCAGAGATCTCTTTTCTCTTTCCTAGAGATTCATCATTATGACAGAGTCATAATTACCTGCTTTTGTGTCAGGGCTGTCAACTTTTCAGAGGGGTCAGCCGTTAAAGCAATTAATACAGCATGGGTCGGAGGGGAGCACTATTAGGCCACGTGTCTTCTGAGCTGCATGGAATGCCTCAGGCCGCATATCTCCTTATGCCGCATGACTCCCTGAGCCGCATGAGTTTTCGGAGCCGCATGGATCTTTCCTGGCCGCATAGATCTTTTTCCATGCTTCTACAAAACCCCCTTCAAAGTTTTCAATTTGTAAAATTGAAATACTTTGAATAAGAAGCATGGCCGTATTCTTCTAGCCGCATATGAAATCCTGACCGCATAGAAGTCCTGGCTGTATGGATTGTTCAGCCGCATGGGACTGTTCAGCTGCATAGCCTCTCGCCACGTGTGCGGGTTTTTAATTGCTTCAAATTCGTTTCAGCGTCGTCTTTGTAGGGGGGAATCCCAAGGGTCAGCTCATTAAATCTTTCGGATTTGACGCCTTGGGTGAATCTTGGAGACGAAACCCAAGGAGTCGGTTTCGTTCTTCATGAGTCGGTCATTGGCCCACGTGTCCTCCTCCTTCCGTCTTCCTATAAATAGGAGGAGTTTTGAAGAGAGAGAAGGCTTCTTTATTTTCTTTCTTCTTCCTCAGACCTTCCCTATCTTGATTGCCCTTCATTTTTTCGATAACTAATGGCTTCCAAGAAGACCGTGGCAGCAAAGGGCAAGAAGGCGGCCTCCACTTCCACCTCGGCTGCGACTGATACTCCGCAGATTGTCGTTCCTGATGTTTATCCTGACGTTCGCCCTCCCATCACTGGTAAGGACAATATATGAGTTAGAGAATCCCCACTGCCATGGCTACGTCACATACTTTATGTACGAGCCTTTGTAAATTGCATGTTCGCCCTACGGCTGAGCTGCGAGCCGCATAAGAAAACCGCCATGTCTGTATACGCGCCTTGTCGGCAAAGCCGCATAAGTGACGCGAAACCGCATGGACTTTTATTGTACGAAACCGCATAAGCGTTCCTCTGGGCTTGAGCCGCATGAGGCTTTTTGGAGCCGCATAAGACTTATGAGAGCTTCATGGGGGCCACATGGATGTTTTCTTGAGCCGCCTGGGGTTTGAAAGCACCCAATCAGCTCTTTTTTATTCCTCCGTTTAACTTACTTTTCTCTGTTTGTTCTTCAGTGAGTCTGTCGGTTAACGCTGCTGGAGAACTCTTGGTGGGTAGCGCACAAGCTGCCCTCGGCTATAGATACGACCATATTATTCAGCATATGACGGACCAGTTTTCGAGCGATGAGCCTATAGCTAGATTGAATGCCATCAAGAATCAATCTTTCCACTTTCTTAATGCTATGATAAACTCCGAGAAATTTGAAGGGGAGTATTTGAAGCCTGCATTCTTTTTTGGAGACATCTTGACCGTAGAGAATGATCATGTTCTGGAGGTGTCGGAGGATTGGAGTTTTGTTTCTAACGGGGTGGCGATCCGTATCCCCCAGATGGAGCGACCTTAACCCCTACTAGATGTGGGATGTTTGTGGGGAACATCCATTATAATAACAATCTGAAGTCCGTGACTGCCGACAAAGTGCATACTAGTCGTTCTGTGACAGGGTTGGTCCCAGGTTCTTTTTTGAATATGGCGGGCCCTAACTTCACATTCTGTACTGCCGATACTTTTATAAATCAACTTGCACGGAAAGGCTCCTATCCCGTGGGTCGGTTGACGTTCCCTGGTTGGGTACACTCTATTCCCTCGTGGATCAATCTGTCTACTTGGATCTTGCAAAAGTATGAGGTCTTTTTGTGCGAGATTGTCCTTTACCACGCTATTCGAGGTACCAGTCATGGCTTGTCCATAAACAAGAAGCTGTTCATGTCTCTGCTGGAAATATATAATTGCTGTACGGGGACCTTTTACACACCTGTAGGGGAGATGGGACTCGCGCTCCATGAGATGCACGCGGTCTCCAAGCTTCCTTGGGGGGACGAAGCGTTTGAAGCGTATACTCCCACTAATGAGGAACTCGAGGATTTGGAACGACGATATCCTGGCTTCGTAGCTCTTTACCAGGAGATATTGTGCCATTATAACACATGCCATCAAATATCCCGAAAGGATGGTAACTCAGAAGGGAATGATCCCTATACCAAGGATTGGGTGCACTATCTCTTCCCGGTAGATGCCTCAGGTCGAGTCACCTCTCGTCGCCCTCGATCTCGGGAAGCGGTTAAGGACTTGGTGTCGTCGGCTAAGAGAGTGGCCAATACCGGTGACGGATTATGGAGCAAGACTGATACTTTCGGTTACTTTTACCAGGATACTCAAGAGCCATCCGAGAAAGCGCTTCTGGCAGGATTTTTGATGATCTGGCTACGAAATTGTGTAGTCTCAGGAGGAGCCGGTTCTATTGAGAGAATTAGTCACAACTTTATCCTTCCGGCTGTGAAGTTAGTTTTACGAATCAGGCTAGCTCTCCTCCCGGCCATGGTGTGCAGCATACATCGTGGCCTTCGTACCTTCACATCCAAAGTTATTGCTCGCGATGTGACCAAGGATTTTGAACGAACTGAGTTGCCCTATCACTATTTGATGGGGTGGCTGCTGATACATTACCCGTCTTTGATGAGGTCGGGCTCTGAAGACGGTGTGACTGATGATAACACATTTACCTTCCACTATCGTGACGAGCCTTGGGAATGTGAAACCATACGGGCTTGCCGGATGGGATTGGCGAGGGCAGATAAGTATCATATCTTTGTATCCGTCCCTCGCTTTACTGCCAGGGACATAGAGGCTGTACATATTGACGGTATCGTGCCCCCTCAGCTTCTGGATGGCCAGATGCTCCTATGGCTGCGTAACATTCGTCCCGCACATCTGGTGTATCGTAATCGCAATACTGTCTTTCTGGAGCCTTATCTGCCTAGCAGGTTTGCCCGACAGTTTGGATACAGCCAACTTTGTCTGGACAGCTCCAGTTCTTGTTTGGGTCATGAAGGCAGCCTTCTTGATGGTATCAGAGCTTGGCAGTATTATGATTCGTTCTATACTCGTACCATTTTCTCGGTCCCTGCCATTAAGGAGTCAGTGGAGATCTTGTATATGGCGGCTTTGTATCATATCATGGCGAACAAACCCTCGGTCTGTTTTAACCCAGGTACCAGTTTTATTGTTTGTACCAGTCTGGAGGAAGGCTCTCAAGGGGCCAAGAAAAGAAAGACTAGAGCCGAGGTACCAGATTTGGGCTCCGCTGCTGAGGGTGACGAAGGCAACGAGCATGATAAAGATGACTATATCCTTCCAGTGGCCGATGCAGAGATGGGTCAACCGCATGTTTCGTCAGATGAGACGTTGTATCAGTCCTTCGTTGCGCCTGGTCCTACTCCGAAACGTAGCAGGCAAGTTTCTCCTGTTGTCGGTGTTACTCGATCCCGGAAGCTGGTTGCGACTAGGCATCGCCCGCTCGCCATAAGAGAAAGTGGAGAAGAAGTTAACCCTGCGTCAGAGGTAACAAAAAATTGTTCTCGATTCCTTCTTCCTTCTTTCCTTCGAGCTCCAATTCTGACCGTCTTCGTTCTCTCTTTTAGGTGTCAGGAGAAGAAGAAGAACTTCAAGATGTCGGGGCGGTGATCCAGGACGACGGGGACTCCCGCGAGCCTGTTCCTTCTCAAAATGAGGCAGATCAATCTGTATCCCCTTCTAGGTGACGGGGACAGAGGACGTGACTGGGTTTAACTCGGGGATCGTGGGTGAGGGGACCACGCCAGTTATGGATGAGCTGCAGCCTTCATGTCCCTCCCCTAGTAAGATTAGCCGAATCTTGACCTGTGAGGAAGCCTATCTGCTCTATCATCACGTCCTTCGGGTTACGTCGATTGATTGTTATTCTGGCCATACAGGTCCTACCCCTCCGGTACCGAGGACGGACGTTGTTGGGACCACCCCAACCGAAGGGGCATTGGTGGAGAAGGGTGTACCTCTTCACCGTCCGACTTGTCTTGATGGGCCTTCTAGGAGCTCGAGTTTAGCGGGTCAGTCATCGGGGCAGTCGGGGCCGGGAACGATGGTCCTTGTGTCATCCTCTACTCCGGTAGCTCCGAGAATTGACCTTTTTGCCCTACCGAGTATCCAAGCTTTTCGGGCGGCGGAAGATGAGTTGGCCGCTATTCATGCATCGTTCTACTCGGACTTCGTTCCTCCGGTGGCGAGCTCTAGCGTCACTCCTTCGACGTTGCCATCCCTGCTTCCCCTGACGCTATCCTCTACTGAAGTTTTGGATGACGCATTACAGGACGTGGTTGCCAGTTTTTATCGTCATTTGAGTAGGGGAATCGAGGCTGCTGTGGAAAGGGGAACCTCCTTCACCTTGGCCCGCCAATGTGCCCAGGGTCAAGTAAATATCCTTAGGGATCTTCCTGGGGATACAGGGGTGGCTTCGCTTCTGGAGGCGAAATTGTTGGAGGCTGATCAGCTGGTGGCCGAGCTTCGAGTATTACGGCAGGCTGATCTATCTGCTGTTATAAACGAGGAGCAGGATTCTCTTATCGCTGTTATAGAGAGGACTAGAGCTGCTCGGGATAGGACCAGACCGGCCATACTGAAGGATCTCAGCGACTTATCTGGCCGGTATGATCAATTGAGTTACGCGAATGAAAATGTCACGGCTCGGAAGGAATCTATTTCTCGTGAGATTACTGAGACGCGGGAGCAGATCCTTGCGCTTTAGAAGAAGTTGACTTTCTTGGAGTCTGAACTCGAGACTACCCGCAATGACAGGGGACTAATTGTTCAGGAGGCTGACAGGGTTACTCAAGCTTCGACTAACCTGGAGACTGCCTTGAAGAAATTGGAAGATGACTATCAGGCATTCTTGGGCTTGGACAATGAGGAGCATTTACTCCAGGAGGCCGAGCGTCGCGCTCGGCAACGGATTGAATGGGGGACCACCTCAGTAAGGAACCGCCTCCTAGAATTGAGTAATGCCGAAATGTAGTCGGCTTTTTCTTCTTGTTTTGTTTATGTTTTCTCTCTTTCTGAAGGGGACATGATCTCGAAATATGTAATGCCTTTTCTTCCTTCAAATAAAGAGTACTTTCAATTCTACCCTTCATTTGTATTGCCTGCTGCGCCTGTGATACTGTGGTGATGTTAACCCCCACATAGGAGATATATTTGTGGACCTGTTATCCATGGCGTACCTTGGTTTTAGGCAGAGGTAACAAGTTTTGGTCAGGGTACCTGAAGCAGCCATAGCGAAGTGGTCATGGGTGCTCTTGGTATTGAGAAAAGGAATGCCGTAGAGCAGCTGGGCTCCTGGGGCCTGATGAGGTGATAGGTTTGTGGTGAGAAATCTAGCTAAGGATATTTGTGGGCCTATTATCCTTGGCGTACCCTAGTTTAGGATACGGATAATAGGATGAAGGGGAACCGACATACTTGCTCAAAGGTAACGAGGACATGGCAAGTGGGAAGGTTTTTTAAATGTAGAGTCTTCTTACTCAGAGGTAATGAGAACATGGCAGGAGTGAACTCGACGAAGGATATTGATGGTCAACAGAGGATATTTGTGGTCAACAGAGGACATTTGTGGACCTATTACCCTTGGCATACTCCGGTTGTGGGTACAGATAATAGGTCGAAAGGGAATCATCATACTTACTCAGAGGTAATAAGGACATGGTAAGTATGAAGGTTTCTTCGACGGAGCCTTCCCATTCAGAGGTAGTGAGGACATGACAGGAGTGGGCTCAATGAAGGAGGGCACATAGACCGACTCAGAGGTAATGAGGACATGGAAGTTCTATGTGAGGGGTGATTTATTTTTTGGCAGAAGTGGAACGACTCAGAGGTAATGAGGACATGGCCGTTTTGGAAATTTGTGGATCGATTACCCTTTTTATGTACTGGGAGTGCGGGTATTAGATCATGAGGGAGGATCTCCTTCAAGAAGAAAGTTCAGAGGTATGATCATACATAACTTTCTATCTGAAAGAGTGACCGGGATGTGAGTTCAGAGGCACCAGCGGGTACATGACTCGATAATTTGGAATATTGTAGATGTGTGAGTTCAGCGGCACCAGCGGGTACATGACTCGATGATCGGGGATATGGAGGATGTGAGTTCAGCGGTACCAGCAGGTACATGACTCAATAATCTAGGATTTTATAGGGTGAGTTCAGTGGTACCAGCGGGTACGTGACTCAATAATCTAGGATTTTATGGGGTGAGTTCAGTGGTACCAGCGGGTACGTGACTCAATAATCTGGAATTTTTTGGGGTGAGTTCAGTGGTACCAGCGGGTACGTGACTCAATAATCTGGGATTTTATAGGGTGAGTTCAGTGGTATCAGCGGGTACGTGACTCAATAATCTGGGATGTTGTTTAGGTATAATATTTCTTCAGGAACTTGCCGTTGATGGGCAACATGAGCAAGTCTCCATTTTGCTTAGCGAGGCGGTAAGCACCGTTGGAGAATACTGTCTCTATGATAAATGGGCCTTCCCATTTTGGCTGGAACTTGCCGGCGGTCTTGTGAGTCATGACCATTGGCCTCCGGACTGCCAGAACAAGATCGCCCACTTGGAATGTTCTGATTTTGACCTTCTTATTGAAGGCTCCTGAGATGCGTGCTTGGTACACCTCGATCCTTTGCTGAGCTAGGAGGTGCTTTTCATCTAAGGTCTCTAACTCTTGCAGTCGACATCGGTAGTTGTCATTCGTCGTCAATTGATAAGTGAGGGTGACGCGAAGTAAGGGTATTTGAGTCTCTAATGGGAGAACTGTCTCACTCCCATACACTAGGGAGAATGGCGTATTCCCAGTGGCTGTTCGAACTGTGGTGCGATAAGCCCATAAGTATTCGTCGAGTTTCTCATTCCAATCGCGTTTGTTGGAGGAGACAAACTTCTTAAGGAGTTTGATGATTGTTTTGTTGAACGCCTCTGCTAACCCGTTTGCTGCCGGGTTGTACGGCGTCGAAGCGATATTCTGAATACGGTGTTTATCGTAAAACCGATAGAATACGTGGCTTGCAAATTGCGGACCATTATCATAGATGATCCTTCGGGGCAGTCCAAAGTGGTAGATGACGTGATGCTTATGGAAGCTGATCACGTTTGAAGTCTTGACTTCTGTGAGTGGGACAGCTTCCGCCCATTTGGAGAAGTAATCAGTGATCGCAAGTATGAAGCGATGTCCTTGGAAGGAAGGTGGGGTGATTGGACCAATGATATCCATTCCCCATGCTTCGAATGGCCAGGACGCCACCGTCGAATGTAGAAACTCGGACGGTTGGTAAATGAAGTCCTCGTGGACTTGGCAGGCTTTGCATTTTCTAGCATAATCTATCGCATCTTCCACCATCGTGGGCCAATAGTAGCCCATTCGGCGAAGGCGATCTTGTAGTTTTGGGCCGGGCTGGTGGGCCCCGCAGACACCGTCATGAGCTTCTCGTACTGCTTCTTTGGCTTCTGCGTTCGACAAGCACCGGAGCAATAATCCGTCATAGGAGCGGCGATACAGCATTTTTGTCTCTGTATCGTAGAAGAATCTGAGAGAACGCCGTCTGATAGAAGTGGCTTCCTTCGGGTTCTCGGGTAGGATGTCGTAGACGACGAAGTCGATGAATGGTTGTCTCCAGTCTGGGGCATCATCGATCGTCTGGACGGAATAACTCGCCACGAATTGCATATTGTTCTTGGGATAGACCAGTTCGTGGCCTATCACATCCACTGATTGGCGATCATAATTCGGAACTGCTAGGGAAGCGGCCAGACCAGCTAGGGCATCGGCTTCAATATTTTGGAGTCTGGGGACGTGCTCGATGAATAACCCTTCAAATGACGAGATGATATCGATCGCTATTTGGTGATAAGGGATCATGCCTTCGTGGCGGACTTCGTACGAGCCCCGGATCTGATTGACGATTAGTTGGGAATCGCCGTATGCTTCAAGGTATTCTACCCCTAGCTCTCTTGCAAGTTGGAGGCCAATGACCAGAGCATTGTACTCGGCCACATTGTTAGAGCAGGGCTCGGTGAGGGAATAAGCGTGATTAATCACCAATCCGGAAGGGAAGATCAGCACTACCCTAACTCCGACGACTATATTGCCTTTAGGTCAGGTCCTTGAAGTACCGTCAACGAAAATTCGCCATATAGCCTCGTGAGAGGTTGCATGCGAGTCGGCGACCTCGTCTGGGATCTCTTCATATATTTGGAGGACTCTGAGCCTGGATGGGCTGCTAAAAAGTCTACCAGGGCTTGACCTTTGACTGCCTTTTGGGGGACGAAGATCATATGATAAGGGGACAACAATATTGCCCATATGGCGAGTCGAGAGCTGAGTGCCCCTGGTTTAGTCATGAGGACCCTGAGAGGGTTGACTCGTGAGATCACATGTATCGTTTGTCCGGTGACATAATACAGCATTTTCTGAATGGCGAACACCAGGGCGAGGCATTCCTTCTCTACAGCGGTGTATCAGTGCTCTGGCCCAATCATCATTTGGCTGAGGTAATATATGGCCTGTTCATGGCCTGCATCGTTGTTCTGTGCCAGCAGAGCCCCAAAGGAGTGTTCCATTGCTCGTACATAGAGCAGGAATGGTTTTCGAGGAATCGGGGCCACCAAAACTGGAGGATTTGACAAATATTCTTTGATGCTGTCGAAAGCACGCTGGCATTCCTCGTCCCATACGAATGAGACTTCTTTCTTCATGAGGTGCGTGAACGGTCGACATCGCCCGGAGAGGTTGGAGATGAACCTTCTGATGTAAGCTAGCCTCCCTTGGAGGCCTCTGAGTTCGCGGAGATTTCTCGAGGGACCCATCTCCATGATTGCTTTCGTCTTCTCAGGGTCTACATGGATACCCTGTGCAGTGATGATGAAGCCCAAGAACTTCCCACTGGATACGCCCAGAAAGGACTTCGTAGGGTTCATTTTCAAATTGTGCGCTCGTATTAGGTCGAATATCGTCCTTAGATCCTGCAGATGGTCTTCTTTGCAGCGGCTCTTAACGGCTATATCGTCAACGAAGTACTCCACTGTCTTGCGTAAGTGGTCTCTCAAGATGATGCTCATGGCTCTTTGATATGTGGTACCGACATTCTTCAAACCGAAAGGCATGACTGTGTAGCAGTACGTACCAATTGGTGTTCGGAATGATGTATGCTTTTCATCATCAGGAGTTATTTTGATTTGGTTGTACCCCGAGAAGCCATCCATGAATGACATACGTTCGAAGCCGCAGGTATTGTCGATCATAATGTCTGTGATAGGAAGGTAGAATTCATCTTTGGGGCATGCCTCGTTCAGGTTGCGAAAGTCGATTTATATTCGGATCTTCCCATTCTTCTTGAGGACGGGTACTATGTTGGCGACCCAGTCGGGATGTTGCTCCTCACGAATGAAGCCGCTGGCTATCAGTTTGTTGACTTTGGCTTCGATCGCGTCCATGATGCCTGGATGGAAGCGTCGCTGTTGTTGCTTGACTGGCTTCACATCTGGTCGAATGTTGAGTTTGTGAAGAGCGATGTCAGGATTTAACCCTGGCATGTCTTCATAGCTCCAGGCGAACACATCAATGTATTCTCTGACAAGTTCTAGCAGCGACTCCCGTTCTTCGTCTGCTAGGCTTTTACTGACGAAAATTGGTTTTAGAGAAGATTCGCTGCCGAGATCCACTTGTATGACCTCATCTTCAGTAGGAGGTTCTCTCAGTTCGAACCGCTTTTCCTATTGTGCGTCTAATTGCTGGGCCCATGGCTCTAGCTCGAAGATTTCGGGGATGTCTTCGTCTTCCTCGTAAGCGTCGATGAATGCCATATTGACTGACATGACTTGTCTGAACACATCTCTAATGCTGGTATCTGAGTCGGAAGTTGGTGATCCGGTTGAATGTGACTGCCAGTCGCATTCTTCATCTGAACTTTCAGGGGTCTTAGTAGGCGTTACATACCCTAACCCGCATCGAGTTTTGTTATAGTAGTTCCGTGGTTTGCCCGCCGGGACTGGCGACTTCAAAGGTAATCGTCGCCCAGTGCCGTAGTTCAATCCTGGCGTCGTCTCCAGATCATACCTCTATTTATGTATGAGATATTTGGATTGAGGGCTATAGAGATACAGAGGCAGTCTCCCGACATCTGACCCGAAGTCGACTTCTTCTATGGTGAGGGGATACGGGTTGTTCGTCCGGCCGAAGATGATCGGATGATCTCCTCCTTCGATTATTTGGTAAGCGTCTTCTACTGGAGTAAGCCGGATCGCGGTGTACACATTTGTCACTTGTGTGTGTAGGTGAGTGCCTATACCGTGTACCATAGCGTACATGGTACATAGCTTATTAAGCTCGGTGTAGTTCAAAGATAACCCTTTATTGATGAAGTAAGGTATCTTTTCTAGGGGGATTACATCATCAACGAAGGGGACATATGTGTGGGCAGCCACATATTTGGCTAGCTCCGGTTCCTCTTCGGCTACCCCCTGTGTGAACGAAGACTGAGAGGATGACCTGGGAAGCTTGATTATCAGTGGTTCAGTTGATGGAGCAGAGCGTGGAGTTGTTGGCAGACTAGCGACCCCCAGTTTGGCATTTGATGTGGGGCGAGGAGTGGCTGGTTCGCTAGAAGTGTCAGACCTTGCATCGGGGTAACGACCCTTCCTGGGAAGGCATATCGTCATAGGCTTGTCAGAGGGGTTGAGCTTCCCTGCTTGTGGTTGGCTGACTCTTGGTAGCCTGATTGTCAGTGGCTTCGTTGTGGGCCTCGACATTTGGTCGGACCTTGGCAGCCGGATTATCATTTGCTCCTCCTGCGCTGAGAGGCTGATTGCGTCCTTCCGCAGAGTGGCGGTAAGGGGTGCGGACTTGCCCGGTTTACGAGCTTGGAGGTGGATCATCAGGGGTCCTTCTGATCCCGTGGCTGTCTCGGTATGAGCTTGTACGTCTCCTTCATCAAGGTGCCTTTTCGATTTTTCGTATAGGCAGGAGTCTGAGTAGTAGGATTCGACCCCTTTGAAGGGATCGATATCAGTAAATTCTGTCTTCACGAAGCCGTGTTTGTCGACATATTTGAAGCACTGGTGTAGCGTGGAAGGCACGATCATGTAATCGTGTATCCATGGGCGCCCTAAGAGGATGTTATAAGAAGTGTCTACATCTATGACGTAGCAGGTGACTTCGGATTGGAGGTCGCCAATTTGACACTTCAGACGAATCTTTCCAATAGGGTAGCTCCTGCCCGAATTGAAACCGATGATGGCGGTGCTTGTAGGTGTCAGGCGATGCATTGGGATACGGAGATGATGTAGCAGACCCTTCGGAATGATGCTTATGGAAGAGCCAGGATCAATGTGCATCCGATCCACCTTCACGTCGTCGATGTATCCCGTGTAGTATAGCGGGCGATCATGTAGGTTGGTTTTGATGAGCATGTCCTACGGAGTGAATCGATATTGGGCATTGCTTCCGTGCAGGCACTGTCTTGGAGATCCACGGGTGAGTCCTCCCCGGTGAGGTTGGATTGAGCCAGATAGGCATCGGCATTTTGGAGCGCTTCGCTCAATGCAATACGAACGTCCTTGGAGAGCCTTAGGATTTCGTACAGTGACAATTTGGCCAGAGTGTTAGCCAATTATGCTAAGATGTCAAAGTTGTAGGGCCTCTCTAGCCCTTGGGCTGCGTCTTTTCGGAGAGATTTGTCGAAGCGAGTCTCCTTCGGCCTAGGCATGTCGGTCGTCGAAGACTGAGCCGGTCCCGGAGCATCAGTTGTAGTGGGTTAATGATTTTCGGCTGGGTTGTCAACCACAGGTTGGAATTGCGCTCCGGACCGCGTGACGACGGCTGTAGCTTCCTCGTTGTCTGCTGAGATTGTGTGGCAGGTCCTGATTTTTCCATTCTTCTTTTTGTTGGTGGGAGATGGTGTGGGCCGAGTTACTTTTGACACCAAGTCTGGATGGACCCACATGACCTCCCCTCGTGAGGTGGTAAGAGGTACTAGACCAGCAGCCTATTCCCGGGGAGGTGAAAGATTGGTAATCTCCATCGTCGCCAGAGGGACGGGGATTACCCCGTCTTGAGTCTCCGTCGGAGGGAAGCTGCCGAATTGTACGGACACCATATTGGCTGCTACGGTTACCTCTTCGAAGTTGATGGCCAGAGCGTTCGAATCGATGAGGCTTTGGATGTACCGTTTTAGTTGGTAGCAGTCGTGTGTAGCGTGGTGTACATAATGGTGGTAATGGCAGAACTTTGGGTTCTCCAAATCAGCTGGCCGAGGCTCCCGTCTTGGTGGAGGAAGCTGAATTCTATCTCCTTGTATGAGCATGTCCAAGATAGGCTTGACGTGGCCGTCTTCGAAAGAGTAAGTGATTTGAGGCCATTGTTTGTCTGCTGGTTGTGACTCCGGCTTTTGGGCCGTGTCGGCCACCATAGCCTGCTTTTCCTTGATGTCCCGATTGTTGGAGGGGTTACCCCCATTATCGTTGTTGGGATGCTTGCCCTTATTTTCTCCTTCTAAGATGTGCAATCCCAGTTGGCGAGCCTTCTTCAGTCGTTCTTCGGCGCTTGTGGCGCTGATGATGAACGCCTTCCAATCTTTGAATTGACTTTCGCCCATCCAGAGACTGATCGTTGGAAGCAGTCTCTTTTGACAAATTTCAATCAAAGAGGAATCTGGATTTCCGGAAGGCAGCTTCATGGCGGTCTGGCGGAACCACTCGATGTAGTTCCTTGTCAACTCCTTCTCCCCTTGGACGACGTCCATGAGAGTGGACATAGTGACGTCCTGTCCTACTTCGTAGAATCGCTCCAAGAACAGGCGCTTGAAGCCGGTGAAGGAGTGGATGCAGTTGTCCGGTAGATTGCGGTACCAATCGAAGGCGACTCCTTCCAACGCCCCAATGAATAACCGTGTGAGGATAGCATCATCATGGGGCAGATGGTCGGTGGTGACCTCAAAGTAGGTGATGTACCGACTTGCTGAGGTTTTGCCATCATACGGGTTGATATTGAACGGCTTATATTTTGGTGGGAATGGAACATCCCTCCATTCAGCAGGGTATGGTTGCCGTATTCTGAGATCTTGAGCGTTTTCTCGGGCATAGAACATGGCTCGGAGCTCCTGGACCTTTCTCCTTACTTCTCGGGTCTCATCGGTCGCGGTAGGGGCTGTTATTTCGGGAAGATTATTGCCCGGGTTTGGTGCCGCTGAGTTCGAATCTATATTGACCGCGGGGCCCGTGCTTGTTTGACCAGACGTTCCTCCTTGTAGAGTTGGCAGGGCCGCTTTAATCTCGTCTATAGACTTAACCAAAGCAAGTAATATGGCTTCGAGATTGTCGATGTACTGGCGATCATTGGAACCACCTTGATTGTTGTCCGTCATAAAAACCGTCCTTACATGAGGAGGGATGGAAGGAACGGTGGAGGATGTGCTCTCCGAGTCATACCCATGCACCGAGAAGTCATCGGGGTAGGTGGGAATGTTCTCTTCGGGTTCGAACTCGGAGGGAACGGTATCCCCAGCCTCGGAGCTTGCTTCGTCTTGAGAGCCATGGATATCCTCGGGGACATCAGTATTTGTTGTACCTGATGGGAGAGTGGTTTCCCCGGGCTCGGCTTCTTGAAACATCGGGTTATTGTGCATGTTCGGAGGAGTGCTACCCCCAGTTCCCACAACCCCCAGCGATGTGGATGATGAATTTCCCATCGTGGCAGGTTTCGTCTTTGAACGGGTGTGTTGGAATACACCAGTAGAGGACAATCGTTTAGATAATAGTTTCTTAGCTGTAGTGGTTGATATCTTGGGACTGGATATACTTGTCTTTTTCTCTCTCCCTTCGGCGGGGATCTTTTGAACGGAATTGCAGGAGACAACAGGAGGTGCCTCATCTTCCGAGCTCGGATGCTGTAGCCTTTGGAAGACGGACGGCCGATCTTCCGTCACTGCCGCGCTGCTGCAGCAGCAGTTGACGATGATTTGGGTGCAGTGATGCCCAAGCGAGTACTCTTTGTACGCCGAGGCTCCTTCTCTTTCCTTGCGCTTGTGGAGGATCACCTCACGCAGGTCAAAGGAACCACTTTGTCCTTTTGCCGTCGGGGGCTGGACTCGAGCGGTTCTATACAACTTCCCATCAGAGGCCCGTGTGATAATCAACGGGACGCCTCGATAGTTAGAGGTTGGGATAGCTGCCTGGGCTTGGTGAGCCTGCGCTGCCCTAGACTTCCTCCTTTTAGCACTTACAGGCGCGTAATAGGAGGAGTCCAAGTTGAACACCACAGAGTCTGGCTTATCATCCAGAGAACCATCAGAGTCAGGACCGCATGAGAGACGGTCGAAGACTGATCGAGAGAAGCGTGGAACGGTCGTTATGCGGCTAGAATTGGGTGCCGTGCAGGCTGTCTGCATGCGGTCGTCTTCTGCCGTCGGATGAATTATTTTTGTGCGGCTAGGAGTCACGACCGTACAGGCTGGCCGCATACGGTTGGCAATTATGGCCGCATGGGTTTTCTGTAAGCGATTGACTCCCATAGCTGCATGAGTTTCATCCGTATGGTTGGCAACTGTAGCCGCATAAGCTATGCGGCTGAAAGATATGGCCGCATGAGTTTTCTTCATGCGGCTGGCGGATGTAGCCGCATGAGCTTTCTCCCTGCGGCTAAGACCCTTATACGGCTCGGATCTCATAGAGTTTCTCTTTGCCCCTGCAAGTCCAGTATCATAGTATTTTCTTCTGCCGGACTTGGGGACAGCAGAGTCGTCTACGACCTGAGGTGGGGCTGCGGGGGAATCTTGCTCGCCGTCTTGAACAACAGAGGGTGTCTCCGCAGGAGCTTCAGTAGGAACGAAGGATCGGGGTCTCCACTCCTTACGGGCCTTCTTTGTGCGGGCTCGCTTCTGGACCAGGCCAGTGCTCTTGTCGGAGAGCATTTCTTTGAATGCCTGTTGGTCGAACCGGGTGACCATCTTTCGTTGCGTGGAGCCAAGCTTGGCTGCATCCGATTGCGTCACCAACTCCTCAGCCGTGGAGAAGTTAGTCTCCAGCAGAGTCGCCATCGTGTTTGCCATGAAATATAAAAGAACAGAACAATTACGGAGGACCGGACTTTTACTTCACGTTACAAACTCGCTTGTACAAAGAAAGCCTAGGGACGAAAACCTAGGTATAGCAGTCTAAGTACAATTGTTTATTTTAGATTCTGGGGTGACGATAGAGGCTTGGGAAGGCGACGGCAGCCCTGCCTTACTCCTTGGACGATCGGTATGCAGCCTTGGCTCCTACGAGAAGATGGTTGGCGTTGACGAAGAAATGCTCTTCTTATTCCTCTGTTGCTCTTCTGGCTTCTCTCTCTCTCTCTGTATATTCTCTTTCTCTGACTATGGAGGGAAGTCTCTCTGTATATACGTATTTCTCTCTGATATTGTATATTTTTTACAAGGGAATGGCACCTTGCTATTTATAATAGTGGGATGTGATCATTAGGGTTGACAATGATTAGCTCTTGGAGATGGCGGCGGCCCATAGATTGGTCAATCCAGGCCGTTCAGTTTTTATTGTGACGAATCCGAGCCTTTAGGTGTAGATTACACCAAATCCCATTAGCAATTAATGCTGATTGGAATAAATCTTCCTTATAATAATCTTCTGATATCTACGAATAAATTAGATCTATTCTTCTGCCACGTGTCCCAGATTATCGAGATTTGACCCAATCTTTAATGGCAGCAAATCTGAGGAATTAATCGGTTTAGGACACGTGTCCTAGGAGCTGCTGGGGGGATCTGGACCGTATGACGAGTGAGCCACATATGAATTTGAGCCGCATATGGTTAAGCCCACGCGTTAGGGCGGCCTGGGCAGTGGCCCTCACTTGTGCCCTCGAACCACAAGAGAGTAATCCTTGTAGGCCGCATAGGTACATATCCGCCTGAGCCGCATGGACATGATCCTCTTGAACAGCATGAGAAGTCCTCGCTCGAGCCGCATGAGGCTTTCTTGACCTGAGCCGCATAAGACAGATTCACTCTGAACCGCATGAGAAGTTCTTTGCTCGAGCCGCATGAGGCTTTCCTGGCCTGAGCTGCATAGGACAGATTCACTCTGAACCGCATGAGAAGTTCTTTGCTCGAGCCGCATGAGGCTTCCTTGACCTGAGCCGCATAGGATTCATTCTGAACCGCATGAGAAGTGAGCCGCGTACGAACGCCCACGTGGCAAGGCCACGTGGCATTTTTATGGCTCTTGGGGGATTTGTGTCAGAGATCTCTTTTCTCTTCCCTAGAGATTCATTATTATGACAGAGTCATAATTACCTGCTTTTGTGTCAGGGCTGTCAACTTTTCAGAGGGGTCAGCCGTCAAAGCAATTAATGCAGCATGGGTCGGAGGGGAGCACTGTTAGGCCACGTGTCTTCTGAGCTGCATGGAATGCCTCGGGCCGCATATCTCCTTATGCCGCATGACTCCCTGAGCCGCATGAGTTTTCGGAGCCGCATGGATCTTTCCTGGCCGCATAGATCTTTTTCCATGCTTCTACAACATTCTTCGGGGGTAGCTCGCGAATTCATATTGAGACAAAGTCATATACCTTGATATTTTTGTGAGGTACATGATTTTGTCTCTACATTGGTATATTCTATCCTCTTTCTTTTCCTTAGGATGGAAAGTCTTCTTGATAGCATCCCCAAATAAGAAAGCAGGCTTTTTATGGACCATACCATCAACACTCTCTAGGGGTTCTCCATTCATTAAACTCAGCAGAGTATGGCTTTCTTGGGCCACAAGAACAGTCTTTAGCGCTTCAGGGCCGTCATACTGAGAAAATAAAACATAGGACAAGTTCTCTTTATACTCTGGGACATTAAAGGCTGAAGGGAATCTCTCAGCATGAGGATCTTCTCTGAGGTCAACTACAAAGAAACAAATAAATAGAAGTTAGATTTATGCTGGCAAAATACACAAGAAACAACAAGAGTGAGCAACAGTCATAAGTATAAAGAGCTATGTTGTGCTATCCGTATGATGTGCGACAACTAGGTTGCGCGACATCCTAGGTTGCACGACAATTAAGTTGTGCAACATCTCGAGTTGTGCGACATACTTGGTTGCACAACAACTTGGTTGTGTGATATCCTTGATTACGCAACAACTGAGTTGCGCGATTACATGCACAACACGGTTCAGAAGGACGAACAGTGGTCAAACAAGCAACCACCCCCTAATAAGGGATGGTGCAAAGTTTGTGATGTGCCAAACACTCTAAAAAGAGGGGCACAAGTCATTCAAATTGAAAACCAAGTCGGCCACCATATTCAAAGTCGTTCGTTCTCGGTCACCTTCCAAAGCAGGGTCAGCCATTTCTCGTCATGAAGAGGGAGGCACATACTGCGATGCATGGGCACGGGTCGGTAGAGTACGGGTCGAGGGTTCAACAATACCCTTTCCTTTATCGGCGATGGTCTTCTTGGGTCCCATTACGTCGAAAAGATGATCGGAGGGAAGATCGAGAAAGCTCAAAGGATTCTCAAAGAGTCCTCTCAGAAAATTAAAGCAAGTGTTAACCTAAATAGAATCCTAACAGTCACGCCAAGCTGTGCATAAAATATGGTAACAGCTTACAACAAACTGCGAGATAGGCGTAACTCAACTCAATATTTTCCATAATTCAAAGTATTTCGAAGTTTTGTGACATTTTAAAACTCAAAAACTTTGAATGGGTTTTTGTAGAGCCTAAAAATAAAGTTGCGCCATGTTTGTACTACTCAAAAATCAAGTTGCACCCAAAAAATAAAGTGCCACTGTTGTGAAGCCCAGAAATCAAGTTTCGCTACTGCTCAAGTTGTGCCACATATCAGATTACGCCTAAGCCTATGTGGCGCCTGAAAGTAATTATCATTATTATCTGACAGTATTGACAACTGATAACATATCAAACGAAGAAATCTCTTCGAATCCCATAAAGCATGGAGCTCGAGACGATTTGCTGTCATTGATGACAGCTGTTCAGCGCGCTCTGCAAGTTACGCCTAGGCGCAACCTGATCAAACTATCCTCACAGATTGACACGTAACCCAAATAATGCCACGTGCCTATGCACTAAGTTGTGCCTAGGCGCAACCTGATCAAGCGCAGTTTGACTCTTTGATTGAAGCTCGCACAACCTGACAAAGTTGAAGCAACTAATGTTCTAAAGCAAGATGACGTAGCACACATGCCACTAATATCTCAAAAATGTGTCCACTACTCTGTACACGACCATGCACATATCAATCATATGATGCCACGCGTCTAAATACAGTTAGTACACGTTTGAGTAATCGAATGGAAGTTGGTACAACCTGAGATTGGCGCAACCCGAAGCCGCGCAGTTCGACCTCACACACATCAGAATAACTGCTAAAACAGTTATTTCCAGAACTCTATAAATAGAGTTTCCATCATTATGAGAGGACCAAAAATCAAGAGTTCTTGTAAAGTGCTGTTGCATTCTCCAGAGGCTGTAGTCTTCATGTTCACATTGTCCAAGGGATAAAGTGATCGTCTTCTGATCATATTCCTAAAGTTGTACTTTTCCAGAATTCATTGTACTTTGTACGATTTCTTTTCAAGTTTGGAATAAACTTTTTGTTTTTGCAAACACCCATAACTTTGTGAACATTCGCTACATCGAGACAAAACTTGTGCCATTGGACTCGTATTATTTTTTTGGTCCTGTGACCCAAGTTTGGTCCGATTCAGAGAATGTTGACCGAAACGCTATTTTGGCAGGCCTATGACCGGATTCAACGAGCGAAATTATACATAACCCACCAGAATTCAAAATTGGACATAACATTGGGTTCGTATCTAAAAACTGGGCCCGTAGACATATAACTTAATGACTTTAGAGACCATAGGACTTGGCACACCTTTCGGTGCAAAGCGGATCCAACGATGGACATCATTTTGAACTAAAATTTTAATTTTGTCCCTGTGTCCAGAATAGATCTTATGGGTGGACGACCTTAGATATTTATCTTATTCTAAAAATGTTGGTGATGTCTTTTTCAGCATTCGAGAACGTTTGTGGAAGTTCTACTTTTATAGCTTCATTGATCTACGGTTTGAGTTACTGTATATTGCCATTATACACACGACCTCCAGGCAAGATACCTTACTATTGCTATTTATTTAGTTTAGCTTACCATATTTCATGCATTTATTTATTATTTAATTTATCTAATATTAAACTGTTATTTCAAATCGTACTTAGATGCAATTATTGTTTAATTATGATTTTCATTACTTATTTATTTCTATGCACATTTGACCTAGATTTTGGAGACCATCCTTTGTTTGTGTTACATTCATTGGCATTGACATATGTGTGCTACGAGTTGCGAGTCGCATATAGATATCATACTTTGGTATGGATTGGCCATTAATGTGTATAGGACGTACGATAGGATTAACTGCTAATAGTATATGCATTATATATGTTGTGGATACAACATAGATATGCATGGGGTGGGGAGGACAGTTCAATAGCATATGGACTACTATGCATATTACCTTTTATGACCATACGCTCCGCCGGAGATGTGGGTTGATGACCCTACGTTTACTGATGGCCTCTGCGTTCGAGGGTACGTTATGGTTTGAGGCCCCAGGTGCCCAAATGTCATGATTCGTACCCTATTTCGGGGCACGAGAACGTGGGTACGTCCAGCCTACACCACAATGTCGGCGATAAAATGCTGTATTGGTCAACTAGAAATATAACATCTAGACACAAAGTATATAAACCTGTCATCTCCGTACGGAGGTATATAATCTCAACTCAATAACAAGACATCTAAGAAAGATAAGAACGAATATCATAAAGATATGATGGAAATAGATAAACTGAAATAGATGCAAGTCACAGACAAAAGTTCAAAAATTAAGACATAACACAAGATCCCGAATATGAAGTATACTACAAGTCTCAAATATCCAGCTGAAATGCATTCCAGTGAACCTAGTAGACTAGGTCACTACAAAAGGTACATCCTCTACGACCACTATCACCAAAGGTAGATCCTGGTCAAAGTCTCCATTTGTGCCAAACACATAGATGGTCGAGCAGTCAGCATCTAAATCCTCTGTAAACATCAACGGGGTTATCCTGTCAGGATGTGAGCAAGTACAAATGCTAACAACAGTTCCATGTAAATTGACAAATTCTATAAGAAACAACTATACTGGAATACAAGATGAAATATCAAGACTGGAATATAAACTGGATATGAAAAACTGGATAACATGTCAGGGTATTGTCACAACCCGCACCCTAGAGTAAGGGCACGAGACGTTGGTACGTCCAGCCTACGCCGCAGTGTCGGCGGTAAAACGCTGTCCTAGGTCACAATATCTAACAATATAAAACTAAACAATTTATACTCCCCGAATGGGGGTGACATAGCAGTAATTAAACTCAATCACAACTAAGGAAGAAGAAAGCACGATATGATATAGAACTCAAGGAAATACAGGTTATCAGAAAGTCTAAGATAACATCTCAGCAAATATCCGAAAATATATGTCTCAACTACTGAATATGAAAGAATATATACAACTCAGATCTCAAGATAGAAAATAAAGTCTAACTACTAGTCTCAAGACAACATAAGTAAGATAAGCCTAACTAAGCTAGTCTAGGCAGTAGGGGTAATGTCCTCAGCTAGAGCTGGGTCCTCCTGAGAGTCCAGCTCACAAGTGTCGTCTATGGCTGTCCCGTAGAAGGTATCCACACAGGCCTCCTCCTAGTCCTCTGTAATATTTTTAACAGGTCAAGTCAGGACAGGAGCGAGCACAATACATCTCAACAGTTCATAGCAGGTTAGAAAATATAATCATGCAGTAAAGTAAGATACAGGTACTGAAGGAAATACAGTATGTAAATAGAGAGAGAACTGTAATAGAAATATATGCTATAAATAAAGACTAACAGTGGCTAGTGAGTCAGAGTACAATATAGACATGTAAATGCCATATGAGATTCTGATGCTACACTATGGAAAGATTCTGATGCTACACTACTTGGATAATATTCATATGTCTACTTCTACTCCCCCGTACCCCCAATCAATACACAAGGATCCAGCCAAGTTATGTTATGATTCCATGCAATGGCCCACAAGGGGTGATACTTGGATGCCCATAAATGGATGATTCTGGAAATGCCCATAAATGGGAGATTCAAGGAGACTCTGTGATCATGAGAGTACATGTCACAATTGATCAATGAACCATGAAGCATAGTGATACACAATATAAGTGAAAGGCACAGAACATGTAGTATCCGATGCTCCTAAAGGATAACATCTCAAGAAGAGATCCATATAGTACCAATCCGTGTGACCAATGTGACAGTATCAAGTAAAGTAATTTAAAGCAGGAAAATAATTCTAAGCAGGATATGAAATGATCAGAGAATGTACTCGTCTGGTATCTGAGTGTCCGGATGAAATGTACTGTCCGAGGAGAGGTGTCTGGCTCCTAATCAGAATAGCACAAGTCACAAAAAGTCTAAAATGATAACAAGATGCAATTCAATGCATTCTAAATGAATCTAGGTCAATCTAGGCCAAAGTCAACTCTTGGTCAACTCTGGTCAACCCTAGAAGTCAAACTAGGTCAACTATGGTCAATCTAGGTCTAACAAGTCTAAATTAGTCTATACTAGGTTACACAAGCCTATACTAGGTCACACAAGCCTATACTAGCTAGTACACACCACTACAAGGCTATTCAAGCCTATCAAGTCTATACTAGTCTATTCTAACCATTACACTACATTACATATATGAATATAGCGATCTACACATACCAAGGAATGTGCCTAGCACATTAGTTATCACACATATATAAATTCCATATCCTACTCTACCATCTAGATATCCACATAGGATTAGACATTGGTATTTACTCATAGACATACATACACACATATATATGGATTATATATATATATAGAGAGAGGGGCACCACATGGTGTATGTGTGTAAAGGAGAATATGTGTGGGTGAGAGTAGGCAATAAGTGACAGGAAAATATGTGTTAGAGAATATGTGAACTTGTGTATGTGTTCAAAAATTGACAGAAACATATAGGGGTTTACAGGACATTGGAAAAAACAGTATAGTGTACAGGAATTATGTGAACTTGTGTTAAGTGTTCAGGTGACAGATATCTGTACACTAGAGTGTGTGTATGGGACTGAGTTTCTCAGGGAATATGTGGACTGTAATGTTCATGTGTGTGTTAGCAGTGAATAGAGTGTCCCAGTGTGTTAGATGTGTGCCACAGGGTATGTGAACCTGTGTGTTTAGTGTTCAGGAAATGAGTGTTAGAGAGTAGGCCATGAGTGTGTGTATATAGGATGTGTGCTCAGGATTAAATCAACTGTGAAAGAATTTACAGGCAACAGTTCTCAAGATTTGGAAACATTGACAGGAACAATAATAACATGTCAATAAATCAACCTTGAATCAATTAACCCATTTCAAATTCTCATTAATCAAAACCTATACTAGCATGTATAATAAAATACCAGGGATTAGAAAATATTGGAATATAATTTAGCATCTAAATATAACTAAACCATAATGTAATCATTAACAATAGGAATTAAAACAGTGATACTCTCACTGGTATCAGTTAACTGAGGATAACCCAATCCCACCTTCGATTTCCCAATCCAAACTCGATTTTCCATTCTAATAAGTAATTTACACTTAACAGAGATTAGGGGATGTGTAGGATATGATTTAACATACATGAAATTACTAATAACAGGATTTAACAGAAGGGAATAACAGTGTATCACTGATACACGAATGTATCAGTCGAAATGTATACCCAAACCAAATTCAATTTTCCCAATTCATTTATAACAATTCATGAAGAATATAAGGTAGATAATAGTTAGGGTATATCAGTAGGTGATACACAAACAATTTGGTGTCCTAAAACAGGACATACGAGTGTCCAGAACAATACACACGTATGCACGAGCCTGCACGAGCTCGCGTGGCCAATGCACGTGTCCGCATGCATCCGATACGTATCCTCAGGACACGAAACCTCGGGGGAGTCCTGAAAGACACTGCCCCTTGCTTCACATCCAAGTACACGTGTCTACGTGTCCTGGGTGGCTCGCACGAGCACGCTGGTAGCAAGGAAGCTACAGTGCTCGTGCGCGCGCGATGCACCCGCGTGTGCACGTGTCCTAAATGACACGACACGACACAAAAAATACCCCAGTCAATCACAAACGTGTAAGCGACATCAAAACTCAACTTACTATTCAAACACTTCTCCAAATCTCGATCAAAATGCCCTTGTGGCATTTCGTCGAACACCTGCGCACAGTCACTGACATGTGTCCATTTAGGACACGAAATGGATACGAAACCTAGGTCTAGGCATACCTACAGTTAGGGTAGACCTAGGGATTTCCAAATATGCAAAGAAACTAGAATTTTAATGGTGTTTATAGAGATTTACCTATTGGTGTCAAAATACAAGAAAAGCTTCCAATAGAGGGGTTTCTCCTTGCTAGCAAACTTCTTCAAATTGCTCACAAACTGAGATTGAACACCACAAACAGCAAGAATACTAAAATTAGGACCTAATGCAATTGATTTGAGGGAAAAATGAGATAAAATAGAATTTCTAGGAATTTATGAAGATGGAGGCTCACCTCTTTCTAAAACTTAAAAAATTCTAAGGAGGCTAGCACTAATTTCTAGGAGACTATTTATAGGGTTGGAATCCCTATGCTAGTGGCCGGCCACAAGGATTAGGGTTAGGGTTTGTCTCATGGCTATTGGGTTGGGCTTAGTTAAAAACAATGGTTTAAAACCACAAGTCATGACTTGTGACCAAAGGCCTTCTATTCTAATCTTGAGTTAAATGATTAAACCATAGGTTAACTCTAGTCTAACTAGGGTTACATGACCTAACCAAGTCCAAACAAACTACTTCTAGGTTAGCCTACCAAGGTCAATGCTAGTCAAAGTCAACCTAGTCAACCATCATTCAAACAATTCCAAAATAAGTTCTAAAAATTCCTATAAATTCAAATAAATTGTAATAAAATCAAATAACCCCAAAAATGACAAAAATATCCTCAAACTAGAAATGTGGTAGTGACAAATCTATTCTTCTTAAAATAATTTTGTTCTCGAAATTAAAGGCGAAACTAACTGCTGAGAAGGATAGAAAAGTATACCTCAAGGTCCAAAAAGATAGGGGTACCGCTCGCACATCTCATCCTCCCGCTCCCAGGTAGACTCTCCTAGAGAATGATGTCTCCATGCGACGTATACCAAGGGTATTATCTGGTTCCTCAGTACCTTCTCCCGTCGATCCAGAATCTCCATTGGCTGCTCTGGATAGCTGAGAGAAGGTCCAACCTCAATCTCCGAATGATCGAGCACATATCTAGGATCAGCCACGTACCGTCTCAACTGTGATACATAGAATACATTGTGGACCCCTACTAGTGCAGGTGGCAAGTCTAGCCTGTATGCCACGTCATCGACTCTTCCGCTGATAATGAAAGGGCCGATGAAATGCGGGCTAAGATTCCTACCTCCACCAAAATGTATCGTACCACGAGTTGGAGATATCCTCAAGAAAACCTGGTCTCCAACCTAATCACAAGCAAGGTCTTAATTAATTATAATAAACAAACATGATCAAAATCACAAACAAATAAACCTAAATCTAATCCTACTATAATCTGTACCTCAAACTCCAATGGCCTCCGGTGGCTATCGGCCCAGTGCCGATGTCTGTCCTGTGCTACACAAAGTCTGTCCCTGATGAGCTTCACCTTCTCGGCTGCGTCAACAACCATTTCTGGTCCCAATAAAGCTCGCTCACCAACATCATCCCAAGATAAGGGTATACGACACCTATGCCCGTACAGAGCCTCAAAAGGTGACATCTCAATATTGGCCTGGAAACTGTTGTTGTAAGTAAACTCCACCAAATGTTGATGATCCTCCCAGGAACCTCCAAATTCTTGGACGCACGTCCGCAGCATATCCTCAAGTGTCTAAATAGTCCTCTCTGACTGTCCGTCCGTCTGGGGGTGGTATGCAGTACTAAACTTGAGCTGAGTGCCCAAGCTGGTCTGCAGACTCCTCTAGAAATGAAAAGTAAAGCGACTATCCCGATCTGAGACGATGCTGACCGAAACCCCGTGAATCCTGACTATCTGCCGCATATACATCTCTGCCAGCCTCTCTGTAGACGTACCCACCTTGAATGGCAAGAAGTGGGCCAATTTGGTCAACCTGTCAACGATGACCCAAATTGCGTCTTTTCCTCCTAGTGTACGCGACAATCCAGATACGAAATCCATAGTGATATGCTCCCATTTTTACTCGGAAATGGACAGCAGCTGCAACAATCCACCGGGCCTCTGCCTTGACCTGCTAACAGACCAAGCATCTAGCTACGAAGCGAGCCATCTCCCGCTTCATCCTGGACCACCAAACATGCTTCCTCAGATCTCGGTGCATCTTATTGGCACCCGGGTATATAGAGTACTCAGATCTGTGGGCCTCCTGTAAAGCCTACTCTCTGAGCTCTCTGCTGGGCACACATAACCTGGAACCATGCCTCAAGGCACCATCCTCTGCAAGAGAAAACTCGCCGTCCAACAATCCTGCTCGAACCTGCTCTCGAAGACACCGCAGAGCAACGTCCTCAAACTGAGTCGCCTTGATTCTCTCCACCAAGTCTGACTGAATCTGCATACCCCATAACTGCATCTGCACTCCGGACAAGATCACCTCAATCCCAAGGCTCTCCAAATCAGCAAGCAAATGACGGTCTATGGTCAAACACATGGCTGTTGGATACCTACTCAAGGCATCGGCAACTACGTTGGCCTTCCCTGGGTGATACTGAAGTAGAATGTCAAAGTCCTTCATCAACTCTAGCCATCTGTGCTGCCTCATGTTCAGCTCCTTCTGAGTGAACACATACTTTAAGCTCTTGTGATCTGTAAAAATCTCTACCCGCTTCCCATACAGATAATGCTTCCACAATTTCAGAGCAAATATCACTGCTGCAAGCTCCAGGTCATGGGTAGGGTAGTTCTTCTCATGGGAACATAATTGCCTGGAAGCATAGGCAGTCACCTTCCCATGCTGCTGTAATACACAACCCAGCCCCTTCCCTGAAGCAGTACTATAAATAGTGAATCCACCTGATCCTAAAGGCAATGTCAGAATCGGAGCTGTCGTAAGCCGCTTCTTCAACTCATCAAAAGCTTTCTGACACTCCTCTGACCAAACATACTCAGCATCCTCCGGGTCAACCGAGTCAACGGCTCTGCAACCCGGAAGAAATCCTGCACAAATCTCCGATAATATCCTGCCAGCCCGAGGAAACTCCTGATCTCTGCCACTGAAGTCGGCGCTGCCCATGCCTCAACTGCTATGATATTCTTAGGGTCAACTGAGATACCATCTCCAGTCACCATATGCCCCAAGAAGTCCACCCGGTCCAAGAAGAACTCACACTTGGAGAGCTTCCTATAAAGCTGCTCCTTCCTGAGAATCTCCAGCACTATCCTCAAATGCTCCTCGTACTCCTCCTCAGTCTTAGAATATATCAAGATGTCGTCAATGAACACCACCATGAACTGATCCAGGTACTAGTGGAACACCTTGTTCATTAGGTTCATAAACACTGCTGGTGCATTGGTTAGCCCAAGCGGCATAACCAAAAACTCAAACTGCCCGTACCGTATCCTGAAAGCGGTCTTGGGAATATCCTCCCCCTTCACCTTCACCTGGTGATATCCCGACCTCATATCTATCTTGGAAAATACCCGAGCTCCGCTTAACTGGTCAAAAAGATTGTCGATCCGCGGCAGTGGGTATCTGTTCTTGATCGTGAGGTTGTTGAGTGCCTATAGTTAACACACATCCGTACTGACCCATCCTTCTTTGGCACAAACAATACTGGTGCACCCCATGGCGACGAACTCGAACAGATGAAGCCCTTGTCCTGTAGCTCATCCACCTGCTTCTTCAGCTCCACCAAGTCACTATTGTTCACCCGATAGATATGCTGAGAGATGTGTTCCGCTCCTGGAACCAAGTCTATCGAGAACTCAATGTCTCTGTCCGGTGGCAATCCAGGCAACTCCTCTAAAAAAACATCCATATACTCTGCTATCAAGGGGTATGGAATCGCCTGTTCCTCAATCGAGACTCCGCAGAAGACTTCGCTGCTCTGCTCTGCCTGACGTCTAGAGTACTCGAACTCTGGCTCTCCCGTCGCTCTGAAGAGAACTCTACCCCCTCTGCAATCAATGCTGGCGTGGTGCCTGCTCAACCAATCCATACCGAGTACTATATCTTAGTTCGGCAATAGCATTACGAGCAGGCTCACCTCCAACTCACGGCCTCCGAAAACTATACTCCGACCCTTACAAACATCACTCACGAGGATAATACCACCCCCGGTCGTGATCTTGTAAGTCCTAGGCAACGATTCAGCTATAATACCGTGTCTAATCGCATATGATACTGATATAAAACTATGCGAAGCACCGAAATCGACTAATGCAAAAGCTGGACTGGAGTTGAGAAGAATCGAACCTGCGATCAGCTCTCCTATCACCTCTGCATCTCTAGCTGCCATGGCAAAAGTTTGCCCTTGCTAGCCTCCCCTGGCCTGCTGCTGGTGCTCGACGAACCTCTGCTGCTGTGTCGGCAGGGCTGGTCTCCTCTGATGGACTGCTAGAGCTCTGACTGCTGCTTCCTGAGCTACTCGTCCCATGCGGCACTCCCTCATCGGGTGGTCTGCTGAACCACACACTAGGCACTGGCCCACCCTCTTCCGGCCCTCATTGAAGACATGCCCGGGCTTCTTGCAGTAAGCACAAGTAATACCCTGTCTCTGGCCCTGCTGGTGCTGCCTCGGCTGCTGTTGCTGGTGAACTGGCCTCTGCTGGATCGGCTCCGGCTGGAACTGCCTCAGCTGCTTGTGCTGAAAGTGGGGCCTCTTGGCCTGGCCTCCGCTACTGCTATCCCCAACTGGGTCTCGCCCCCTCTTGAGCCTAAGCTCAAGATCATCCTCTGCCAATAAGGCTCCCGTCAAGATCTCCTCAAATGTGGCATCCTTGTTGCCCTTGGTCAAGGACTTGACCACATTGACCAGACCCTTCCGGAACCTCTGGGCTTTCGTCGTCTCGCTCAAGCCCTCTACGAATCTGCCAAGGTGGCCGAACTCTCCAGCATACTCCTCCACTGACAGGCTCCCCTGAATCAAGCTCTCGAACTGCGACTCCAAGGCTCGAAGCGCTGAATCTGGAAAGAACTTTTTTTTGAAAAAGCCCTTGAACTCCTCCCAAGTCTGCCCAGCTACCTCTACCCTGGGGTCTGACTGATACTAGGTGCGAGCAAGATCTCGCATCCGGCTAGCTGCTGCCACAATCTGGAGATCTGCTGGTACCCGGGCCAGGCGGAAGATCTCTTCTATATGCTCGATACACTCATCAGCATATAGAATCCCCTCTGTCCCTAGGAAGTCTCTGGGGCTCATCTTCTGGAACTGTTATATCCCCGGTGTCCTCGGCTGATGGACCATTGGTCGAGCTGCGACTGTCGTAAGCGCCAACTCCATGCCCATGTCCTGTCGGGCCTGCTGTCGGACCATGAACTGCTGGAAGTATGCGAACATCTGCGCCGCATCCACGTATCCTGTAGGCGGCGGCTGTTGAAATGGCACCTCTACGATGACTGGGTCCTGCCTCTGAGCCGGTAGAGGCATACCCCCTGCTGCTGCTGCTGAAGTCTCAATACGAGCAGAGGTGGCAGGAGCTGCAGTCCCCTGGCCCTGCTGTACTGGCTGAGAGGTAGCAGTCCCCTCTATAGCATCCCCATGAATGGTATGCGGCGACCGAGTCTCTACCTTCCTGAAGATAGACCAACAAGAGTATCAATTTCTGAGAAAGAAGCGATATAACAAGGGCGGACAGTTAAAATTTAAAAGAATCAGCTGACAATAAGGATTCAGATGGCAATAAAAGAGTTTTTCCTAATGTGATTGAGTACCTTGAAAGCTAATGTCCTATATCCTACTGCAGGCTGTAGTGATACTCTGGTTCGAATACTACTACACTTCTAGTCTAGACCTGCATGGTCCACCACAAAAAATATATCACGACCTGCACCTTAGAGTAAGGGCACGAGACGTGGGTACGTCCAACCTACGCCGCAGTGTCGACGGTAGAACGCTGTCCTAGGTCACAACATCTAACAATATAAAACTAAACAGTTTATGCTCCCCGAATGGGGGTGACATATCAGTAACTAAACTCAATCAAAACTAAGGAAGAAGAAAACACGATATGATATAGAACTCAAGAAAATACAGGTGATCAGAAAGTCTAAGATAACATCTCAGCAAATATCCAGAAATATATGTCTCAGCTACTGAATATGAAAGAATATATACAACTCAGATCTCAAGACATAAAATATAGTCTAACTACTAGTCTCAAGACAACATAAGTAAGATAAGCCTAACTAAGCTAGTCTAGGCAGTAGGGGTAATGTCCTCAGCTAGAGCTGGGTCCTCCTGAGAGTCCAGCTCACAAGTGTCGTCTATGGCTGTCCCGTAGAAGGTATCCACACAGGCCTCCTCCTTGTCCTCTGTAATATTTTTAACAGGTCAAGTCAGGACAGGAGCGAGCACAATACATCTCAACAGTTCATAGCAGGTTAGAAAATATAATCATGCGGTAAAGTAAGATACAGGTACTGAAGGAAATACAGTATGTAAATAGAGAGAGAACTGTAATAGAAATATCTACTATAAATAAAAACTAACAGTGGCTAGTGAGTCAGAGTACAATATAGACATGTAAATGGCATAGGAGATTCTGATGCTATACTATGGAAAGATTCTGATGCTACACTACTTGGATAATATTCACATGTCTACGTCTACTCTCCCGTACCTCCAATCAATACACAAGGATCCAGCTAGGTTATGTTATGATTCCTTGCAATGGCCCACAATGGGTGATACATGGATGCCCGTAAATGGGTGATTCTGGAAATGTCCATAAATGGGAGATTCAAGGAGACTCTGTGATCATGAGAGTACATGTCACAAGAGATCAATGAACCATGAAGCATAGTGATACACAATGTAAGTGAAACGCACAGAACATGTAGTATCCGATGCTCCTAAAGGATAACATCTCAAGAAGGGATCCATATAGTACCAATCCGTGTGACCAACGTGACAGTATCAAGTAAAGTAATTTAAAGCAGGAAAATAATTCTAAGCAGGATATGAAATGATCAGAGAATGTACTCGTCTGGTATCTGAGTGTCCGGATGAAATGTACTGTCCGAGGAGAGGTATCTGGCTCCTAATCAGAACAACACAAGTCACAACAAGTCTAAAATGATAACAAGATGCAATTCAATGCATTCTAAATGAATCTAGGTCAATCTAGGCCAAAGTCAACAATTGGTCAACTCTGGTCAATCCTAAAAGTCAAACTAGGTCAACTATGGTCAAACTAGGTCTAACAAGTCTAAATTAGTCTATACTAGGTCATACAAGCCTATACTAGGTCACACTAGCTAGTACACACTACTACAAGGCTATGCAAGCCTATCAAGTCTATACTTGTCTATTCTAACCACTACACTACATCACATATATGAATATAGCTATCTACACATGCCAAGGAATGTGCCTAGCACATTAGTTATCACACATATATAAATTCCATATACTCTACCATCTAGATATTCACATAGGATTAGACATAGATATTTACTCATAGACATACATACACACATATATATGGATGATATATATATAGAGAGAGGGGCACCACATGGGGTGTGTGTGTGTGTAAAGGAGAATATGTGTGGGTGAGAGTAGGCAATAAGTGACAGGAAAATATGTGTTAGAGAATATGTGAACTTTTGTATGTCTTCAGAAATTGACAGAAATATATAGGGGTTTACAGGACATTGGAAAAAATAGTGTAGTGTATATAGGAATTATGTGAACTTGTGTTCAGTGTTCAGGTGGTAGATATCTGTACACTAGAGTGTGTATATGGGACTGAGTTTCTCAGAGAATGTGTGGACTGCAATGTTCATGTGTACGGTAGCAGAGAATAGAGTGTCCCAGTGTGTTAGATGTGTGCCACAGGGTATGTGAACCTGTGTGTTCAGTGTTCAGGAAATGAGTGATAGACAGTAGGCCATGAGTGTGTGTATGTAGGATGTGTGCTCCGGATTAAATCAACTGTGAAAGAATTTACAGGCAACAGTTCTCAGGTTTTGGAAACATTGACAGGAACAATAATAACATGTCAATAAATCAACCTTGAACCAATTAACCCATTTCAAATTCTCATTAATCAAAACCTATACTAGCATATATAATGAACTAACAGGGATTAGGAAATGTTAGGATATAATTTAGCATCTAAATATAACTAAACCATAATGTAATCATTAATAATATGAATTAAAACAGTGATACTCTCACTGGTATGAGTTAACTGAGGATAACCCAATCCCACCTTCGATTTCCCAATCCAAACTCGATTTTCCATTCTAATAAGTAATTTACACTTAACAGAGCTTAGGGAATGTGTAGGATATGATTTAACATACATAAAATTACTAATAATAGGATTTAACAGAAGGGAATAACAGTGTATCACTGATACACGAATGTTTCAGTCGAAATGTATACCCAAACCACATTCAATTTTCCCAATTCATTTATAAAAATTCATGAAGAATATAAGGTAGATAATAGTTAATTAGGGTATATCAGTAGGTGATACACAAACAATTTGGTATCCTAAAACAGGACACACGAGTGTCCAGAACAATACACACGTATGCACGAGCCTGCACGAGCTCGCGTGGCCGGTGCACGTGTCCGCACGCACCCGACACGTATCCTCAGGACACGAAACCTCGGTGGTGTCATGACAGACACTGCCCCTTGCTTCACTTCCAAGTACACGTGTCTACGTGTCCTGGGTGGCTCGCACGAGCACACTGGTAGTAGGGGAGCTACAGTGCTCGCGTGCGTGCGGTACACCCCCGTATGCACATGTACTTAACGACACGACACGACACAGAAAATACCCCAGTCAATCACAAACATGTAAGCGACATCAAAACTCAACTTCCTATTTAAACACTTCTCCAAATCTAGATCGAAATGACCATTATGACATTTCGTCGAACACCTGCGCACAGTCACTAATACGTGTCCATTTAGGACACGAAATGGACACGAAACCTAGGTCTAGGTATACCTACAGTTAGGGTAGACCTAGGGCTTTCCAAATATGTAAATAAACTAGAATTTTAATGGTGTTTATAGAGATTTACCTATTGGTGTCAAAATACAAGAAAAGCTTCCAATAGAGGGGTTTCACCTTGCTAGCAAACTTCTTCAAATTTCTCACAAACTAAGATTGAACACCACAAACAGCAAGAATACTAAAATTAGGACCTAATGCAATTGATTTGAAGGAAAAAGGAGATAAAATAGAATTTCTAGGAATTTATGAAGATGGAGACTCACCTCTTTCTAAAACTTGAGAAATTCTAAGGAGGCTAGCCCTAATTTCTAGGAGACTATTTATAGTGTGGGAATCCCTATGCTAGTGGCTGGCTACATGGATTAGGGTTAGGGTTTGGCTCATGGCTAATGGGTTGGGATTAGTTTAAAACAATGGTTCAAAACCACAAGTCGTGACTTGTGACCAAAGGCCTTCTATTCTAATCTTGAGTTAAATTATTAAACCATAGGATAACTCTAGTCTAACTAGGGTTACATGACCTAACCAAGTCCAAACACAACTAGGATTAGCTTCTAGGTTAGCCTACCAAGGTCAATGCTAGTCAAAGTCAACCTAGTCAACCATCATTCAATCAATTCCAAAATAAAATTTAAAAATTCCCATAAATTTAAATAAATTGTAATAAAATCAAATAACCCCAAAAATGACAAAAATACCCTCAAACTAGAAATGTGGTAGTGACAGGTATGAAATACTGGAATATAAACAGTACAGAAATATCTGATATATAATGTAAACATAAACAGTACCTTGAGATATTAGAGCATTATGTGATCGACTTAGGACACATGATCAGGCTATTCCATTTGGCCTGACTATCACAAGAAATGTATAAGAAGGGTCAAGCCAGTCAACACAAAAAGCGAGCACAAAAAATATAAGATCTCGCTACATCCTACATGCGGTGAGGGTGGCACAAGCACATGAATAATATGATGGATATGATCACATAACCTCTAATAACTCCCTATCCTCGAATAATATATGGATCCGGACATGACAAGTCACGACACAGGATTCAAAAGCAGGGGCCAGCCCACTCCTAAATCGATGTCTATACATGTAGAGAAAATAAGATCGAACAATTCACCCATATACCAAAAAAGTCTAGGAATAACATCTCATAACAGGATCTGACCTATACTAGTCCGTGTACCATCGTGTCTGGAATCAAGTAAAATACTATAACTGAATCGGGTATAGTAGATATCAAGACAATAAAAACTATCAAAGAATGTACTCGCCTGATACCCTTAGCAACTGATATGTTTAGATGTCCAAACTGGAGTCACAGTGACCTATTTAGAGTAGTACAGGTTACAATGAGTTCATAATATAATAATTAAAGTATACAATACAATCTACATGATACTAGGCCACTTTACGTCAAAAGTCAACCCTTGATTAACTATTAGTCAAACTAAGTCAACATCTAGGGTTTGGTCAACTGTCTAGTCAAAGGGGGTCAACTCTATCTAAGCTAGTCATAATTCTAACCATAGACCCACATACTCTAGGATACCTTATTGTACTATATCATATACATATATATATATATATATCATGCATGAATTCTCAACAAGCCACATATACTATGGTATCCTAAATCACATATATCATCTATAGATACTATCCACTTACCCTTAGCCCATATCTCAAATACCTTAACAATTAGTTAATACCTTAGTTCTAGGGTCAATACCTTACGAAACTAGATTTTCTAGTCCATGCTAGTCAATACTTCGTTTCTAGGTCTATACCTTGAAAGTATTAGCCATAACAGCTAATATTACCAAGTATCAATACATATATCTTATATCTCTACTAGTTACCTACTATATAGGATTAATTTAGCCAATTTATCCTTCATATATACATAGATGTATCCAATACCTATTATATATACCATTACCTTTACCTACCCATAACATATACTAATATACCTTTTACCCATATCTAAACATTTATCCTTTACCTATATTATATAAATATATTCTACTATAGACCCATATCGCTAACCATTTACCCGTTACTATACCCTCATACATGTTTGTCTATAGTTATATATGGTGCTTGGTTACTTCCTTACTCATATACTATATATATATCCATCCTATATGTCATAGTACACCAAGATACCCATATACCATATCCATATGGTATAATATACCCATTGTACTATACGTATAAAAATATATCTGTATCTCTATGTATCCTATAATATTGTATCTATATGATACCTATACGAAATACATATGTGATAATGTATCCTTGCTATTTTATGCATACCCATGAGTTACCTTGCTACTAAAGTATCTACCTTTACCCTTAGAATTACTTTAACTATCTATACATATACATATACATATACACACACACATATATATATATATATATATATATATATATATATATATATATATATACGTATATAGATAGCATATCCTTAGGATACCATGTTATACCTAATACTTGACATATCCTATACCATAATATGTCATGATACCTTAATTCATTAAGTATCTCACATTTTACACCATGCCTTGGCTACCTTACCGATATCCTATGTAACATAACATGTATTCTAGTATCTTATTTCTATATGTAAATATACCTACAGATATCTACCTTTGATCTTCGATACATATATGCATAAATATATATATATATATATATATATATATATATATATATCCTAGGTTACCTACAATTGATATCAAGATATCTATATCCTTACCCTATGATATGTATAGCTATAGATTATAGCAATATGTATATATCTATATATCAATATATCAATATACCCTTCTATTCCATTACCTGTCAAAATTATCCCAAGATATCCTATGCTTACCATACTCTACCGATCATACAGACATGGACTTACTCATCCTACTTTTAGCACTTGACATCTTGATATTATCTATTACCTAGTTTTAATACCCAATATCTTAGTATCTTGACCAATACCTTATTCTCCCATATACTTATCCAACTATAACTTTAATACTAATACTTGACACCAAATAGGATACCTTAGTCAAGTCCCAATACTCACTTATCTTTACTCATTATACTTGAGTGTCAGGGTACCAATATCCTCATGGTACCCAAGTATTACACTAGTACCTTGCCCACAACTTTAATACCTTGACACATAATTTAACTATATTTGGCTTACTTGATAACCATTTGTATCAACATTAACACACACTAACTAAGACATATTACCTAACAATAATATATATATATATATTTTTACCTAACAATAATATATATATATATATATATATATATATATATATATATATGTGTGTGTGTGTGTGTATGTGTGTGTGTGTGTTAATATATATATATATATATATATATATATATATATATTAAAAATATATATATATATATAAAATATATATATATATATATATATATATATATATATATATATATATATATATATATATATATTAAAATAATAATAATGTATATATATGTGTGTGTGTGTGTGTGTGTGTGTGTGTGTGTGTGTGTGTGTACTATATCATACATATACTTGACAACCTATGATACCTACATTCACTTAATATCCATAATACATAGGCTCATAGGATACACAAAATGCCTATGTCATATAGTCAATTTTGTACTTAAAATCAATACTGCACCTATTACGCCTATTCACTAAATTTTAGGATTAAAGTATGTCATAGCCCTTCGTATTAGCTTTCCGAAACTTCAAACGGATCACATTTTTGTGTCCGAAAGCTTCCGAAATCGGGAAAGCACCAAAACGCATTCTTCTTTCGGACAGCTGACACTCAAACAATTTTACAGAAATTTTTAGAACAAATTTGGCCTATTAATATATATATGTTAGGAAATCTAACTTCGATATGGTTCTTTTAAAAAAAAGGAGATTAATCGGAGTCTTGATCTAGGAGTTATGACATTTTTAAGTTGCTATGACTACTAAAAACGTGGATGAATATTATGACGAATTTGGGTTGTTTTGTACAAAACAAACACATGTATATACCCAAATCTAACCATGTATATCATGAGATACCATGACACAATACCATGTATCATATTTAGGACACATACACCCAATCTCGACTCAAAAAGGACATGAAAGATTCTTTGGGGATACGTATTGAACACTTGGTGGTCACAATTTCGATTTCTCCCAATTTGTATCAAAATGAAATAGAAAAAACATTCAAATAGGAAGAGGAGTGCCTCAACTCCTCTCTAATGGTACCCTAATACAAATGGGGTCCTAAATGAATATAGTTACACTAATGAAATAAATTGGAAGGGTTTAGAGAACTCATACCAAAAGGGAGATGGATTCCCAATGTAAAATTCCTAGATCTAGATCTCCACTAAGCTTCAAGGCTCTAAATCCTTCCAATCCCTTCTTAGATAGCCAATAGAGGCTTCTCCTCTCCAAGAAGAAGAGAATAAAATGAATTTGGCTCAATTTGGAGAAAATTTAGGTGTATGAACAATTTGGGGAAAAAGCTCCTAAATTTGGGCTTGAAATAAAAATAAAAAAAGGAAGAAGATGAAGTGGGGCTTTGATAGGAAGGTGGGCTGCCATATGGTGTTAAATTTAAGGTTTGGCTAATTTGGAAAGGTCCACTATACCCCGCCCTTTAGTTATGACAAGATAGGGATTGAACCTCCCTTCCTAATTAGGTGTTTAGTCAAGTTTTCTGACTAAATCTTCTAATCTAGCCAGAGACTAACTAAAGGTCATTTAGGCTAGTCCTAATCATCTAGTTGGATGGTCATGATAAGTTAGTTTAGGTCCTCTAAGATCACTAACCACTATTCTAGTCAAAGGCTAACCAATAGTCATATTGACTAACAACACATATGTACTATTAATTGTTTAGATAATTAATCAAAATATAAATTCTAGTTCTGAAAACTAATTTATCACTCAAGATATAATGTGAAATCACACTAATAACAATAATTAGGAAAAAGTCAAAAATATTCCTATTTCGAAAAAGTGGTGGTTACAAGTCTACCTCCCTAGAAAAATTTTGTCCTCGAAATTTAAGATGACCATACTCCTTATAGGTCAATACCCCAACAATCAAGGCGACAAAAATTCTATCTAATAACATGCAAGATCATGGTTCTACTGGTCGTGATCTCATAGTCTCGAACAGGGTCACTACACTATCTATCACAACACAAAATATCCTGACAGGTGCTAATAGAATCATACAACAAGATGGAAAAGAAGGACAAGAAAAACATACCTCCTAACCCGTCACCCAAAGCGTCGGCCTCCTCGACCGTCAACGCAAATGTCCTGCCCATCTGGGGTATATCCCTCTGATGGTGCGGGGCATGATGTTGTACCACAGGTGGCCTAGCTACCCCTCTCTACTACCTTAGACACCTGCACTCCTACTCTCATGATACTTCCTTACAATAACCTATATTTAATATCATATTGATACACCTAGCTAATATTATACTAAATTGATACACTACACCTGTCACTTATTACTCATCAATCATGATACATCCTGGAAACTTGCACCCTCTAGGCACTCTTGGTACACAGTCACTAACTCCATAACTATACTGGACATATGCTTGATACTATAGGATACCAACTGTTAACTATACTCTGACACATGTGTTATAACTATTGCTATAAATGGTACTACACTATAAGTTACTTCTAGGCTTATAGACTGATACTTAACGCTCACCTATCTAATGGAACAACTTGAAGACTCACAAGCTATACTAACAACCAACACAAATACTCAAGGACACAAACCTATCTGCAAGCTACCAAGCTACTACACTATCCGAAGAACTTCGAAACTAATAGAATAAAATCTTATAAGGAACTGGACTAAAAATAACTGAAAGTATTCCTACTTCTAAGTTAATTAATGATGGAACATAATTCTAAAATAACAGAAATGAAAGATAGAGATGATATGTTAAGAACCTTCTCAAGATACATTCTGATAATTATATGCGTTGTAGAAGCGTAAATAAATTTCAAAAACCAAGTCAAAGAGTTTGAGATATTTACGCAAAGACAGTTCCAAATTAGACTCTACACAAAGGTCAAATTGAATCAAACACAAAACTCTACGCAGACCTTACATTCAGACTTTATGCGAAGAATGAGCTGTCCATGTTGTTTACGCGAGGAATGAGCTATCCATGCTGCATTAAATGCATAAAGATTCTGTTCTGACAGATTTGATTTTCTGACAAATAATTGCACAGAAGCCAAGAAGTTTTATTGTTTAGCGTGCCAATGAGCTGCTTTACGCTTGAGGAACCGCTTCTACTTTACGCATAAGAGTTATTTATGCTTTTACACTCAAGGCTATCTCAGCTACTCTTTTTGCGTGCGTAGAGTTTATTTGAGCCTTTACGCTCAAGGCTATTTTTAGCCACTTTACGCAGGAAGCTTACTTTGAGCTATTTTATGCTCGGACATGTTTAAACAATATTTTTTGTGCACAGTTTGTCCTGATTATGTGGGAACGTGGTTTTCTGACGTGTCCTTCATGCCACACTTCTCGAAGAACGTGTGTATGTGCTTTCCTTATTTTATTGGATTGTGGGACATGTGTCAACATGCGTAGAGGCTAATTTTTGTACGTAGGTGACAGTTATCCTAATATCCTGCGTAAAGACCCAACATTAAAGCTTTTTACGCACAGAAGACAAGTCTATATAAAGACTTCTTTTTTTAAGAAAGAGGGACAAGATTTTGGGAGCCTAGATACTTTCAGAGCAAAGTGATTTTCCAGAGTATTTTTCTTCAACTTTTTCTCAAGAACAGAGTGAAGCAAAGCAGGAAAGCATTCGACTGTGCCATCAGTGCCGATTGTGTCGATACCTTTCTGGTGACTTAGTTTTTCCAGTTGTTCATCTCCAAGCAGTTTTCTTCACCATCATCGTGTGGTCCAAGGAACAAAGTGATCGTTCTCAGATCAGACTTCCATAACAATATTTTCCAGAATCTACTTATTTTGTACACTTTTTCTCGTTTTCTTTCAAAAGCCTTAAGGACATTTTTGTTAAATGAAATAAAATGGCGACTCTGCTGGAGACGACTTTCTTCTTCGACAAGAAAGCAATTCCTCAATATGATGATGTGTCGATTGGATCGACAAAAAAGACTCTGGTTGTTCAATTCGACCAGATTGCTTACGAAGAAATGCTCCGAACTGGGGGTAGTACTCGCTGCTCCAATGTTCAAAAATCATGAAAGGTGCACAAAGTTTGGAATCCTAAGTCCAAAGCACCCTCTGATCTCTCCATTCTCTCTGAAGGCAAGGAAATTCTTCCCACTCCTGTTGTTGGGGCTCCCATCTGTGACGAGACAGTTCCTACTTCAGTGTTGCACCTTGTGCGTAAAATTCAGTCTCCCGTCTGTGACGTGGCAGACAATCATGTCTTGTGCTATACGTGTAAAGAAAAATCTCCCGTTTGTGACGTAGCAGATGTTCATGTTTTATGCCATATGCGTAAAGGTAAATCTCATGTCGGTGACATGGTAGATAAAGTTCATAATGTTTCTTTTGCATCTAAATTGAATTTGCCTACACGCGTACAACATAAAAACAAGTCCTCTGTTACTACTATGGCGGACAATTCCTTTGGTTTATCTAAGAAAAAAAGAAATTTTGGCAAAACTTATATTTTACGCCAACAATCCTCTAGTGCTGCTTTACGCAAAGTGCCTAATCTTAGGATTACGCACAATGCTGATGGTGTTCTCAGTGCACAAAAATCAACTCCAGATTATGCACACAACTTCAGGCACGTAAAAATGTACAACTTTCTTCTGCAAATGATGCTAGTAATCTTCTTTTTACACAAGGGACTGAATATTTCTCTGTCCCAAATGTAAAAAAAAAATACTACCTTTTAATTCTTCCGATTTATGCGAGTTACTTGTGCAAAAGCGTAAAAATAAAAAATCTCCTGTGACACTCCCTCAAGAAAACTATTATTACGAGTGTCACCAAATTGTAATAAAATGTTGCTGTTCTGTTACTAAACGGTCAGTTTTCGAACGATTAAGCTACAACATACCTCATGAACAAATTGATGACCAAGAACATGAGTTGTCCTATGCATCAGTCAATATGACATCTCATATCAATAGAGGACGACGTTCAAGGCACAATTCATCCCAGACTCTAGGTCAACAACGGTTCAACCGAATCCTTAACTCTTTTGATGGAGTATATCAACATACTCGGTCAAGAAGTCAACGACCTTTAAATATGTATTCTTCAGATTCAGAGGCTGGGGGTACCCAGTATTTGGAGTCAGAAACTGATAGCGTCGATTCATATCTTTAGACCAATCCCTCTATAAGTTCAAGAGAAGTTGAATCCTATGCTATCGAAAAAGAACAGGAGACGTCTACTTCTCATACAAAACAACGTCATTCTGCGGTAGAACAATCGCTAAAGGATATGCTTACAATGATAAAAAATATGTATCAGTTAATAACGAATAAGCAAACAGTCCAACCAGCGGTGATAACACCAGTACAGGTAGCTGCTCAAACTCAAGATAGTCAGGGGTTGACATACCTTTAAATAGTCTGAGTCAAGAACCTGTTATCAATCAAAACTCTGCATCTTCTAACCCTCTCATTCCGGAAGATGTATCACCTCCGGTAGGGGTTACGGTACAACCAACCACTTTTCAATCAAACATACTCCCTTAAAATAATAAAGCTATTCAAGCAGTTCGGGAGTTAAAAGCACAGTTTGAGGTTCTTAAGCACAAAGATCAGCTCCAGAAGTTGGGGATCAAGCAACCTTATCCTTCATATTAGAATGATGTGCCCTTTTCTCCTAAATTCAAGCCACACTCTATGGTATTATTTGATGGAAAGGCTTCTCCAAGTCAATATATCAATTATTTTGATATTATGACTATGCATCTACAGCAGAATGATGCTCTTCTCACCCGAGTCCTCATTGGGTGTTTGACGGGTACAACATACGATTGGTATCGTAGTCTACCCGATAATTGTATATCGTCTTTTGACGAATTTAAAGCAATGTTTCTCTCTCATTTCAATGAAGAAGGGATGGATATGAATATGTCCTCCTTAATAGAGATTAAACAAAAAGAGAAAGAGGATACTCGGACGTTTATTGAATGTTTTCGACAGGCTACTTTGAAAATGCCTCCTGGTATGCTAGATTCAGCATTAATTGATACATGCAAAATAAATCTGCGACCAACCATCACTGTTTTTACAGGCTCTCAATTCAGAGATTGGGCCTCGTTTATTATAGCAGCAGTTTCAGCTGAGACCAATTGTAGATTGGCTCGTGAACATGGGATGATCTTCACCTTAGAAGATAAAAGAAAGAAAGCCTTTTCAGGCAACAATTCTGGTAATCAAAATGGAAAAGGAAAGAAAACTCTGGTGGTGAACCTTTCAAAATCTAAAACTATACGAAGTAATCCGGAGTCTTCTAAGTCGAAAGAAGAGTACACTTTCGACGAGAGTGATATTTTTGGGATATTCCAATGTCTCGTGAAGAGTGGGAAACTCCAGATTCCAGATCCAAAGTGACCTAATGAGGTGGATTTGACTGATAATACCAAGTATTGTATCTAGCATAGATACATAAATCATCCTACTAAGGCTTGCTATGTCTTTAAGAAGAAGATTCAAGAGTTGATAATTGCTAAAGCTATCGCTTTAACTAATGATGAGCATACAGTCACAACCAATATGATTTCTCTTTAATTTGGAGATTTTCTTCCACAGCAAATTCCTGATGGGATTGTTCCGATTCCGAAGGCAACAATAATGATTGTGAACCTTCCACCAGCTAGAGATCAAGGTAAAGGATTAGTGCCTCTTACCTTAAAAAATGGTGAAATTATGTGGGCACACTCTGACTTAGTACCTGAAATGGAGGACAAAACTAAAATTTCAAAATGTAAGAAAGGTCGAAAAGTCAAAACCTGCAATATGATTTCTCATGTTGTTACTTCAGACTATGATGATTCTGATCATCTGTGGGATGACATCCCTTTGGAAGATAGGCTAAGGGGTCTGAACATATGCCCTCCGAGTTTGGCTCCTCCTACCAAACTAAAGCTTACTCATCGGCAATGGTTACCATGAATAGTGTCCCTTTATATAGGGCACAACAAGTTTTTGCTGCTTACGAGAAAGCTTCGGTTGGGATTTTACCTCTGTAGAAGCATGAAATTTCAGGACCGGAAATCCTATACACATAGCATTATATGCGTCAGGGAGCTCAGATGAAGTACTTGGCATAGCAAACAGCAAAAGCGTAGACATTAAAAGAAGATTTTTATTTCACACAAAAGTCTATTACATGTCTAAAAGGCTGTACAAAGGAGAACTTCTACAAAAAAAAAAGACCCTAAGTCTGCAGCTAGGTGCAGCAACTGCCATGCGCTCTCAGTCAGGCGCATCTCTTCAGCGTCTCAGTCAGGCATATTCCTCAGCGTCTCAGCCAGGCGCATCCTTTCAGCAGCTCAATTATGTGCATCCCTTCAGCAGCTCAGTTATGTGCATTCCTTCAGCGTCTCAGTCATACGCATCATGAAGTCTCAGCATAAGCGCTCCACTTCGATCCGATCGGGTGCTTCGACTAATAAAGCATTTATTGAGCAGAAAAAGGGTGGGCAATCAACCCCACCCTAGTGGGAGGAAGAGCTCTCCAAAGGAAGAGGAGAGCACCGCAATCGATTCGCGGCAGAATGATGCTTTCAACACAACCAGAATGGGCAACACCTACTATAGCAGGAGAATGAGCTCTCCTAAAGCCCAATGAAGATGATCGGGGCACCGTAATTCGGATCTGCAGCTCTTCTAACATAACAAAGACGAGGCTCGAGCATTCCGATCTTTGGATGCAACAGGCACCTTCCGCCTGTCTCATAAGCCCTCGATTCCGACTTTTGGATGTAACAGTCACCTTCAAATGCATGAACGAAGACAAGCCGTCGTATCTTCACCCTTGGAAGCATCTCGTCAACAGAATATGCTCGAGCAAACAAGTTTAATTTAGGAGGACGTGAGAGAACGAGAAGCAAACTCTCTCTTTGCCACTATTTATAGACCGGGCAAATCAAACCCATGCGCCAAGTGGCAGGCTCTCCGAATCCTGTGCAATCAATTTATAGTATTGGTGATGAACCTGGTGCTTTAAATTCAGCCAAGTCAAAAATGGCTATTTAAAGCACTTGAAGAACGTAACAGTCGAACCAATAAAGACGTATCATGCAAACGGATGCGTCGGTCAGACCGCGCATCATACAGATGCGCCCATCAGCACCAAGCGCCTCATAAGGATGCGCCTCACGCGTCTCCATGCGCCTAGTGGAACACAAATCGATGCGCCCACTCAACAGCCCATCACTCGTCAAAGAACATTAAATGCTGAAGTCTGATACGACAGCAGCCAGTCCCCGAGGACTGAACAGTTGACAGCTTTTTCAAAAAATGAAGGGTCGCTGCCGTCAGCATCATCATTACTTTCCTCCGGCGGCTACAAGCTACGTGGCCGCCCAACCATTTCGCATGCGCCTCCACAGCCATGCGCCTAAATTTCTACATGCGCCTCAAAAGCCATACACCTCAAACTTTTCTCTGATTCCTAAAGACAGAAGTCAAGTCACTACTGAAGCCTCGTATATGCCCCAAAAGCCGTGCGCCCAGACTGGTTCGTGACTCCTAAAAGTTACAAGTCAAAGTCTCATCATGCGCCCAATCCCAGGCGCATCCTATCAGATCACTCTCCACCAAATCCGAGATCTTTGAGCCATGGACCTACGACACGTGTCCTTTGACTCGATTCAGCCTATGAAGAGGTGCTAATCACCCAAGATCTCAGCAACTGAAAGATCCTCTCCATTGCTACGTGTCAGCTCGGCCGCAGCCCACAAAGGCAACAAGAAGGGTTCAACTCCACAAACAGAGCGCATCGCCCATGCGCCTCCATCAGCAATCACCACGTGGCATCCCCACAAACAGGCGCATCCTACATATGTGCGCATGAGCAGCCAGCCTGCAAGCTATAAATAGAGGGATCATTTCTTTCTTCCACACACATACACAGAGACATACCTACAGACAGAGACCTACACATAGTGAGAGAGGCAGATACAAACACTCAATATCTTCTTCCTCTCTATAAGCTCCAGCACCCAGAGCAACTCAAACCTTCAGAGAACCAAGAACTGTCATCAGATCGTCAACAGAGTCAACGCTTTACCACTCGCTCTATCGACACAGGGACCCAGACAAACAAAAGTATTCTCCTAGGACTACATCTATGTCCTACATTATAATACTGTTCTGTTTGTAATTGAAATTGCAATAAAAAGATTTTAATGGCAAACAAGCTGGCGACTCTGCTGGAGACCTCTTTCTCCTCCGTCGAGAAAGCTGTATCGCAATTCGACGACGTAAAGGTGGGATCCTCCCACACGATGCTAGTCGTACGCCTCAATCAACAGGCGTATGAGGAGTTCATCTCTGAAGGCAGCGCAAGTCCTTCGAAGCTGCTGTCGAAGCCGAAGAAGACTCGCCAAGTCTGGGTGTGCAATGTCGACGCCTCTGGCACCACCACCGAAGGAGATACGCCGATGCAGCCTATCCTTCCTACTGACGTCCTCAGCAGTCAAGATGCGCCCACCGGTATAGCGTATCTCTCGGAGAAATGTACGGCTGACCACATTCTCCAGCCATCTCCCTCTCAGACGAGGAAGATGCGTCGATGGAGCAGGGGTACAGCTGTAAAACCCCTAAATTTCTACTATTTTTTTATTTATTTAAAATTTGGTATCGATTCGCGTAGTCGTATTGTACGTCGCGCACGACGTTTTATTTTTTTGTAATTGCTCGACGAGTGTGAATATGTGCGAGCGTACATATTTTAGAAAAAAATATTTTTCTCTATTTTATTATACACTTCCAAAATATTATATAAATATTCTTGCTATAAAAAGCCTTTTATTTCTAAATGTTATTAATAATAAGTAATACTTGTGTATACTAGAAAAGCCTAATTATGTAAAGGATATTTGTTGCATACAAATATTTCGTAATTATTTATTGGTCTATTTTAAATAAATGCATAATTTTCGAAATTTATTAATAGTAATATTTTATTATTCAAAAAGATATTTAAAAATATTTATTATTTTCAAAATTATTATTATTGGTATTTTAAAAAAATATTTTTGAAAGTTATTGTGGCCATTTAAATCTTGATTTAATGTTTGAAATTATTTAAAAAGATTAAACTAGTATCTATATTTGGAATTGGATTATTTGATTTGATTTTAAACTAAAGGGATTTAATTTAAATAGGATTTGTATTTGGATTTGGATTTGAATTAAATAGGTTGAATTGTCTAATTTGGGTTTAAACAATCCTAATCTTTATCTTATTGGGAATTCACACATCCTATAAAGAGGCAGGTACTCCTCCAACTTTTAATAATTCCTCCACAAATTCCACAAAGTGTACGTGCCTCGTGTCGGTGTTCCAACCATCCTCGTGTCAGCCGTGGCGGCCTCGGGTCCGACCCCGGTGTCTTTCCAATAGGTTATTCTTCTTTTTACATATACATTTATGTTCCCGTGTCGGACATACCCCGACACCAAATCCCAATTCCTAACCTAGCTCTAACCCTAACCACGTCCCCACCTGCTGTTCGAACCCGGCGGCATCTCCATCCCGTACCCGACCTTCATCCCCAAGACTCCCACAGCACCTTCACCCTCTGCCAAACCCGTCTCCACCATTGCCGTAGCCACCATGCAAGCACCACCACCATCTTCACCACCTCCTTGTCGAATACCCGTCCCAAATTTTTCTTCTTCCTGGCCGTCGCCCCGTCGTGCCCTTCCTGGCCAACGACCCCGACAAAAACATACCAACTTTGCAACCTCCGCTCAACACCACCGACCAAAACCCCTGGCCGTCCCCGCTCCGGCACCGACCAGCCATTATCGGCATCATCGCCACCTCCTAGACCCAATCACCACCACCGTCATCGCGGTCATCCCGGCAAACGCCACAACCACAATAACCCCAAATTAAAATGAACAACCACCACCCTTAATCACCTGACCAAGCCTCCGTCGGGCGTCGTAGGACGTGTGCACCAGGCTGAACCACCCCGCCTGCCATCTAGCATCCCTTCCACCATCGTGGGACTCCCATCGCTGCGCCTCTGACTCCAGGTGTCCGTGCCTCCTTCGGTGACCGGAGGGCTCCCTTGCCAAACTATTACGGCACCGTGCTTCTCCGGTGGAAGCCGACTGCCAGGAGAACCCTTCATCCTCTACCATGCGCTCCCACCACCTGGTCGCCGGAGCCGCAAGCCTCCTTCTTCGTCGAACTCGGCAGCCCCGCACCAAAACCCCTTTGGTAAGCTGCAGCCCCGATCATCTCCATCGTACCTGAGCCCCATGTCCCCCCCGTCCGCCGTGGCCAACACCACCGCACTCGTCCGTCGCACCGCCTCGAGAACCCCTCTCTCCCGTGCTAACCTCTGTTCCCCTCGCCGTCGGAGCAGCGCCGAGCTCCGCCCGTGAATTCCTTCGCCGGACCACCGAAACCCTACGCCCTTTCCCTCGCCTCCGGTTCACGCCGTCCCCTACGCCTCCTTTTCCCCGGCCGACTTCCCGCTGCTCCCCAGCCTCTTCCTCTCCTCCGGATCTCGATGCCGCCTCTGACCGAAGTCTATTCTACGCGCCTCCCCAGTGGCGACTTCCCATGGTGAGCTCTCGCGACGTTCCTTTTTGTTGTGTTAGAGAGGAGCACAAATCTGGAGTGACCTCTCTCATCCTCTCTCTCTCACTTTCTTATTTTGTTCCTTTCTTCCAAATGTTACTTCTTTGACCTCTGGTTTTATTTTTTTTTCTTTTCAACAGAGAGAACAGCTGTTCTCGAGATCTGTATTTTTATTATTTTATTATTTATTTATTCCTAGGCAATTATTTTGTTATTTTGATTAGTATTTTAACAGTAATAAACATTGACTGAAATTTACAATTACTAAGTATTATTAATATTATAATTATTATTTTTGGCCACTAATATCAGTAGATCTATCAAAAATTTCTATTTGTGATATATAGTAAATATTCCTAAAAATATTTACAAAAATATAGTATTGCGTTCTGCCTACATGTACTTTCAAAAATCTGACTTAGATTCTTAAAATTTATTTAGTATATATTTTATGTATGATTAGTCAATAATAATATTTTTATTATTAGTATTTTTGTTAAATCTTCTAAGCTATTTAGTAACAAAATACGTATTAGGGCTTGACCCTATATGTAAAATTTAAAAACTAAATTTCAAAGCTTAACTATAGTATTATTTATGATATTTTCTGTAGCTTTGACCTACAAATGTTATTTTGACAAAAATAGTTTTTTTTCCTTAAAATGAGTTTTTCTGTATTTTCAAAGGTTTATCTATAAACTAGTTTAACTATGAAAATATTTTCGAGTATTATAAATAGTTTTAAATCGTATATATATTATTTACCTATTTCCTTCGATTATCATCTTGTCAGTGACTAAGCCCATTATTCCTATTCCACTACCAATCATGTACTCCCTTGTGTCCACCCTAACCAATTTAACCGTCCTGGACCCAATGGAACCGACCGTGTCACCATCCGTGGTCACCTTGTATAGTTGTTGCACCGAAGTTGCAGTTCGTGCCACATTGATCATTGCAGCACACCAGGCGTACTATCAGGCAAGACACCTTGCCATTTGCTGTTTAATTATTTTAGCTCATATTTCATGCATGTTCATTATCTTCTTTATGCAAAATAAACTGTGATACATAGCATAACTGTTAGAATTTACTGTTCAGTTTCCTGCTGTGTATTATTTTTCTTACAAATTAAACCTAGATTTAATGGACCACCTTGTGTGTTGCATTCATTGGCCTTGACACGTTGTAAACACGAAGTTGTGTGTCGCATATAGAACACGGAAGTGCGTGATTGGCTGGCCACCAGTACGTACAAGCAGTGCGATAGAAATAACCGCTAATAGAAGTTGCATGCTAGTTTAACTTAGCGGTTATAGTGGGTTGTGTTGTGGATACAACATAGTAGGCATTGGGCGGGGAGGACAATTCCTTAGCGTATGGGCTTCGATGCACTTCCCTTGTGACCCGGACTCTCCGCTGGAGATACGGAGTTGATGACCCATGATTACTGACGGCCACTGACGATTCTGCGGAACGTCATGCTCTTACTAATGGGGCCTTTGGTGCCCAAGGGGGACTACGCCGATCCTATTTAGCCAGGGCCCATGCGTAGGAAGGATTGTTCTTAACTACATTTCACTTAGACCGATTAGGCACCTTTATCCGTTAGGTACGAGTACTTTTGGTTTGGGTACTTGTATCTGACCGTGGCTTGGAATAATAACTTGTTGCAGATTAGTTCGTCACATCTTGTCCTTGTTTGGTTGTAGGTGTGACTTACTACTTCGATGAGAAGGTATTGAACCTTGTTGGGGTCCGGATACCATATTGGATTCATAGTATGGAAAGATACGTCACCGTGAATTAGTTTACCATCTCCTGTCCTTGTTTGGTTAGGGGGATGGTACGCTCGTTCAGTAGGTGCATATTAGACCATGTTATAATTCGATTGACTTATTTATTTGAGCGATGTTTATTCAGTTTATATGGCATGATATTATGTGTCTTGTTATGTTCCTCTGAGGACCTGGTTATCTCTCCAGGTGTGTGCTATTGTCTTTCGCAGGTGCCTTAGCTCTAGCCGTGTTTATTGCTATTCCTCGAGGATGATTGCACTTGGATTGTCTTCGCTCTGCTCGCCAAAATCATTTATTCTATCATGTACTTTTCCTTATTTTGTTGGTAGTGGATTTGTCTTCGTCCAACATATTATATCAAGACAATTCATTATCTTTATATGATGTCTTTTATTCATTTATTTTGCGTGGATGAGATTAGTTATGGTTCTACTGCATATTACAGCTTATGTATTTATACGAGACTTCCATATATTAGAGTATACTTTGTATGAATACAGCTGGCATGTCTACGTTCCTAGTCCTACGTATTTTGGGACTGGGGCGTTACATGTTTTTGTGGTAGCCCATGCAGGTCAACATAAATTGTTTGGTTACTTTACCGTTCCAAGCAAGCCTGCGTATAGGATTAGAAGTCTAGGATCTCATCCACATACTTGACCTCTTTCCCTCGATTCTATATTCGACTGACTCATCGATTGAATCTTGCTTGCTTCCTTCCATCCCTATTCTTATCTTCCCTTCATGCTTGCTAGAGATTGACCCTACTAGTTAGATATCCCAAACACCCTTAGCCTAATTCTTTTAAGTTGGGTAGAACACCCCACGACCCGACACGCCCTTGACTATTAAGACCATAGAGACTAGAGGAATCTAACCCATTTGGTCAACCAAGCCTTGGTCAATAAAACCGTAGAATGATGGTATAGAAATAAACTTAGATTCCTATGACTCTTAGGCTATTCATAATTGTTCTTTATTTTAATCTTAATCTCTCGTATCTATGTATTTACCGTTTTGACTAATGATGCTAATGTAGCCTAGTTTTTGTAAACTTATTCTTTATCAAGTTTGCTCATGACATATGTTATTGGATGCATCCACTAATATATTGTCTAATCAGAACCGGTGCATGATGGTCTGATCAACCGAGTGCACTTGGTTCGCTTTTATCATTCTATGTGGATGGAAACATAGCTCAACTTGTCCTCTAGAGTCCCATCCACGACTGCCTTGGTAACTCCTTTTGGAATCTATACGACCGCCTTTGAACCACGTATTCGTAATGGATACTGTCGTCATTAAACTCCTTAAATTGCTTTCGCCTTCACCGATTTTTGGAAGAGCGAAGGCACTCTAGGCTTCCTATCGACTATGATCGTTCTCGCTTAATGTTGCTATATTTTTATCCTAAAGTATTCGACCTTTCCCTCGACCCTAAATTTACAATCTTGACTTTCTAATCACTTGAATTTAAGAGTGATTACAATCGTCTCTTAATCATATCATCAACCTAGACTACGACCATGTATACTTCCTTAAGGAACCCTTCTATCTACCCATTGCGTCTTCTCAATCCCCCTACAAATTCTTAATTTCGAGGACGAAATTCTTTTAAGTTGGGTAGGATGTAAAACCCCTAAATTTCTACTATTTTTTTATTTATTTAAAATTTGCTATCGATTTAAAATTTTGTATTATACGTCGCGTAGTCGTATTGTACGTCACGCACGACGTTTTATTTTTTTGTAATTGCTCGACGAGTGCGAATATGTGCGAGCGTACATATTTTAGAAAAAACATTTTTCTCTATTTTATTATACACTTCCAAAATATTATATAAATATTCTTGCTATAAAAAGCCTTTTGTTTCTAAAAGTTATTAATAATAAGTAATACTTGTGTATACTAGAAAAGCCTAATTATGTAAAGGATATTTGTTGCATACAAATGTTTCGTAATTATTTATTGGTCTATTTTAAATAAAAGTAAAATTTTCATAATTTATTAATAGTAATATTTTATTATTCAAAAAGATATTTAAAAATATTTATTATTTTCGAAATTATTATTATTGGTATTTTAAAAAAAATATTTTTGAAAGTTATTGTGGCCATTTAAATCTTGATTTAATGTTTGAAATTATTTAAATAGATTAAACTAGTATCTATATTTGGAATTGGATTATTTGATTTGATTTTAAACTAAAGGGATTTAATTTAAATAGGATTTGTATTTGGATTTGGATTTGAATTAAATAGGTTGAATTATCTAATTTGGGTTTAAACAATCCTAATCTTTATCTTATTGGGAATTCCCACATCCTATAAATAGGCAGGTACTCCTTCAACTTTTAATAATTCCTCCACAAATTCCACAAAGTGTACGTGCCTCGTGTCGGTGTTCCAACCATCCTCGTGTCAGCCGTGGCGGCCTCGGGTCCGACCCCGGTGTCTTTCCAATAGGTTATTCTTCTTTTTACATATATATTTATGTTCTCGTGTCGGACACACCCCGACACCAAATCCCAATTCCTAACATAGCTTTAACCCTAACACCGTCCCCACCTGCTGTTCGAACCCGGCGGCATCTCCATCTCGTACCCGACCTTCATCCCCAAGACTCCCACAGCACCTTCACCCTCTGCCAAACCCGTCTCCACCATTGCCGTAGCCACCATGCAAGCACCACCACCATCTTCACCACCTCCTTGTCGAATACCCGTCCCAAACTTTCTCCTTCCTGGCCGTCGCCCCGTCGTGCCCTTCCTGGCCAGCGACCCCGGCAAAAACACACCAACTTTGCAACCTCCGCTCAACACCACCGACCAAACCCCCTGGCCGTCCCCGCTCCGGCACCGACCAGCCATTATCGGCATCACCGCCACCTCCTAGACCCAATCACCACCATCGTCATCGCGGTCATCCCGGCAAACGCCACAACCACAATAACCCCAAATTAAAATGAACAACCACCACCCTTACTCACCTGACCAAGCCTCCGTCGGGCGCCGTAAGACGTGCGCACCAGGCCGAACCACCCCGCCTGCCATCTAGCATCCCTTCCACCATCGTGGGACTCCTATCGCTGCGCCTCTGACTCCAGGTGTCCGCGCCTCCTTCGGTGACCGAAGGGCTCTCTTGCCAAACCACCGCGGCGCCGTGCTTCTCCGGTGGAAGCCGACTGCCAGGAGAACCCTTCCTTCTCCACCATGCGCTCCCACCACCTGGTCGTCGGAGCCGCAAGCCTCCTCCTTCGTCGAACTCGGCAGCCCCGCACCAAAACCCCTTTGGTATGCCGCAGCCCCGATCATCTCCACCGTACCCGAGCCCCATGTCCCCCGCGTCCGCCGTGGCCAACACCACCGTACTCGTCCGCCGCACCGCCTCGAGAACCCCTCTCTCCCGTGCTAACCTCTGTTCCCCTCGCCGTCGGAGCAGCGCCGAGCTCCGCCCGTGAATTCCTCCGCCGGACCACCGAAACCCTACGTCCTTTCCCTCGCCTCCGGTTCACGCCGCCCCCTACGCCTCCTTTTCCCCAACCGACTTCCCGCTGCTCCCCAGCCTCTTCCTCTCCTCTGGATCTCGGTGCCGCCTCTGACCGAAGTCTATTCTACGCACCTCCCCAGTGGCGACTTCCCATGGTGAGCTCTCCCGACGTTCCTTTTTGTTGTGTTAGAGAGGAGCACAAATCTGGAGTGACCTCTCTCATCCTTTCTCTCTCTCACTTTCTTATTTTGTTCCTTTCTTCCAAATGTTACTTCTTTGACCTCTGGTTTTATTTTTTTCTTCTTTTCAACAGAGAGAACAGCTGTTCTCGAGATCAGTATTTTTATTATTTTATTATTTATTTATTCCTAGGCAATTATTTTGTTATTTTGATTAGTATTTTAACAGTAATAAATATTGACTAAAATTTACAATTACTAAGTATTATTAATATTATAATTATTATTTTTGGCCACTAATATCAGTAGATCTATCAAAAATTTCTATTTGTGATATATAGTAAATATTCCTAAAAAAGTTTACAAAAATATAGTATTGCTTTCTGCCTACATGTACTTTCAAAAATCTGACTTAGATTCTTAAAATTTATTTAGTATATATTTTATGTATGATTAGTCAATAATAATATTTTTATTATTAGTATTTTTGTTAAATCTTCTAAGCTATTTAGTAACAAAATACGTATTAGGGCTTGACCCTATATGTAAAATTTAAAAACTAAATTTCAAAGCTTAACTATAGTATTATTTATGATATTTTCTGTAGCTTTGACCTACAAATGTTATTTTGACAAAAATAGTTTTTTTTTTCCTTAAAATGAGTTTTTTTGTATTTTCAAAGGTTTATCTATAAACTAATTTAACTATGAAAATATTTTCGAGTATTATAAATAGTTTTAAATCGTATATATATTATTTACCTATTTCCTTCGATTATCATCTTGTCAGTGACTAAGCCCATTATTCCTATTCCACTACCAATCATGTACTCCCTTGTGTCCACCCTAACCAATTTAACCGTCCTGGACCCAATGGAACCAACCGTGTCACCATCCGTGGTCACCTTGCATAGTTGTTGCACCGAAGTTGCAGTTCGTGCCACATTGATCATTGCAGCACACCAGGCGTACTATCAGGCAAGACACCTTGCCATTTGCTGTTTAATTATTTTAGCTCATATTTCATGCATGTTCATTATTTTTTTTATGCAAAATAAACTGTGATACATAGAATAACTGTTAGAATTTACTGTTCAGTTTCCTGCTGTGTATTATTTTTCTTACAAATTAAACCTAGATTTAAGGGACCACCTTGTGTGTTGCATTCATTAGCCTTGACACGTTGTAAACACGAAGTTGTGTATCGCATGTAGAACACGGAAGTGCGTGATTGGCTGGCCACCAGTACGTACAAGCCGTGCGATAGAAATAACCGCTAATAGAAGTTGCATGCTAGTTTGACTTAGCGGTTATAGTGGGTTGTGTTGTGGATACAACACAGTAGGCTTTGGGCGGGGAGGACAATTCCTTAGCGTATGGGCTTCGATGCACTTCCCTTGTGACCCGGACTCTTCGCTGGAGATACGGGGTTGATGACCCATGATTATTGACGGCCACTGACGATTCTGCGGAACGTCATGCTTTTACTGATGGGGCCTCTGGTGCCCAAGGGGGACTACGCTGATCCTATTTAGCCAGGGCCCATGCGTAGGAAGGATTGTTCTTAACTACATTTCACTTAGACCGGTTAGGCACCTTTATCCGTTAGGTACGAGTACTTTTGGTTTGGATACTTGTATCTGACCGTGGCTTGGAATAATAACTTGTCGCGGATTAGTTCATCACATCTTGTCCTTATTTGGTTGTAGGTGTGACTTACTACTTCGATTAGAAGGTATTGAACCTTGTTGGGGTCCGGATACCATATTGGATTCATAGCATGGAAAGATACGTCACCGTGAATTAGTTTACCATCTCCTGTCCTTGTTTGGTTGGGGGGATGGTACGCTCGTTCAGTAGGTGCGTATTGGACCATGTTATAATTCGATTGACTTATTTATTTGAGCGATATTTATTCAGTTTATATGGCATGATATTATGTGTCTTGTTACGTTCCTCTGAGGACCTGATTATCTCTCCAGGTGTGTGCTATTGTCTTTCGCAGGTGCCTTAGCTATAGCCGTGTTCATTGCTATTCCTCGAGGATGATTGCACTTGGATTGTCTTCGCTCTGTTCGCCAAAATCATTTATTCTATCATGTACTTTTCTTTATTTTGTTGGTAGTAGATTTGTCTCCGCCCAACATATTGTATCAAGACAATTCATTATCTTTATATGATGTCTTTTATTCATTTATTTTGCGTGGATGAGGTTAGTTATGGTTCTACTGTATTTTACAGCTTATGTATTTATATGAGGCTTCCATATATTAGAGTATACTTCGTATGAATACAGCTGGCATGTCTACGTTCCTAGTCCTACGTATTTTGGGACTGGGGCGTTACAACAGCTAATGCCCTGTGCATTACCTCTGATGCGCCACAGAAGGCCTCTGTCTTTGACAGACTCACTCGCTGTCATGGCGAGAAGAATTTAGACTCTGAGTACTATGCACCCCAGCAGGCTGGTACGAAGAAGTCCAAGGCAGCACGGGCCATGCACCTCAAATATGCTATGCCGGCAGCAAACCAGAAGCATGCACTCACAATCATGCACGCTGCTGATGGTACGCTGTATAAGGTCGACTCGGGTGCTTCTGCGCCAGAAACGAGCCGACCTTCAAAGTCCTTGCCTCACTTAGGCACATCTGTTACGTTCGCAACCAAGTCGAACAAGGCAAACCCTGTGGTCTTGAACCCCAGTGCCTACATAGGATGTGCGTCTGTGGCTAGTTCAAGTCACTATAAATGATGTGCCCCCACTACTGATCTGAGTGCATCTTCTGCGTTGGTTCAGGGAGCGCAGCATTCACCTGACCACCTCGACGCTTGGCCTAGTCATGCGCCTGATAGGGGTACGAATGTGGCACTCTCCTCCAATGATTTGCGTAATATGATCAGTCGCAAGCACCGATCAGGAGAGTCGACTGATAAGCATAATACGCCCCTCACAGGGCACACCTGTGCTGTAGTCACCATCAACTGTTGTTGCAAAATAGCAGTCCCACCACCAAGGCAGTCGGTGTTCCAGCGGCTACAATCATCAACACCCCTCCGACGTTGCCTCGGGAAGAAGGTGTCAATTGAAGAGGAGCCAAAATTAAAGGTTGTTTCATGCAACGTAATCTCTAACTCCTCGTTAATCCGAAAGGCGATTGGCAATTCCTCGTCCATGTCCAAGAGCCAGCCGAGGAAAACCAAGACAACTGTCCCGTCCTCTGGAGTGTTTGAAGGAACTCGGGGGAGAAAGAAGATCATGGAGGAAGCTGGGGGTAGTCAAGCCCTTGTTGATCCTCCTTTTGAAGGCGAAGATGTCTTCCAGAGCATAGCTGGGGGTACTCAAGCCCTTGTCGATCGTCCTCCTGAAGACGAAGACGTCCTCTAGAGCACAGCTGGGGGTAGCCAAGTCCTTGTCGATCCCGAAGGCGAAGATATCTCCCAGAACATAGCTGGGGGTAGCCAAGACGTAGCTCCAGGAGAAGCAACTCCTCTACAGGAGAGTGAGGCCGAAAGCGAAGTCTCAACCGATCCATCTACTTTCAGCCATATTATGACAGTATACATGACTGGGGGTGACACCGAGTCAGATGCGCCGCTAGCAGACCTCGTCCAGCGCATGGATACCTTGGAGGGAGGACTCAAAACCCTCTCTGCCTCCATGCAAACACTGACTCAAGGAGTATTTGAGATACAGTCAGCTTTGGCCAGGACACCTTCTACTGGTCCTGACCCAGGGGCCAATGGAGAATCAAGTGTACCCCTTCAACGGGTATCCTTGGATACAGATCACCGTGAGGCACCTCGGACGTTGGAGCCATCAGGGACTTACGAGAGTGCTTCGAGTCAAAGAATAGACAGGAGGAGCGCCAGAAGATGGGGATCCCCCAACCATATCCCCTCGAATGGAACAAAGTGGTTTATCCTTCCAAATATAAACCGCAAACTTTGATGCCATATAACGGAAAAGACTATCTATGCCATTATCTGACGTACTTCCAGTCTCAAATAGGACATCTCCAAAAGGAAGACGCACTACTCACCAACATATTTGTCGGGACACTGAAAGGAGTGGGTTACGACTGGTATTGCAGTCTCCCCGACAACTCTATATCTTCTTTTGACGACTTGACCCATCTCTTCTTCGATCGTTTATACGACGGAGGGAAGGACATGACAATGGCGTCCCTCATAGAGGTGCGTCAGAAGGAGAAGGAGACGGTTCGAGCATTCATCGAACGTTTTCGAAAAGCCTATTTCGGACTGCCCCTGGGTATGCCAGAACATGTACTCCTCTCCTCCTACAGCATGAACATGCTGCCTGTGATCAAACTCTGGCTTAACTGCACTCCTCCTCCCGACTGGAGTTCCTTGATCATCGAGGCCGAAGTAGCAGAAAAGAAGGCGTCCAATGCTCGTCTTCTGGGAGTCAGTTTCCCTGCCTTTAAGGACAAAGGAAAATGGCCTACAGCCAAAAACCCTGGACGAGAGACGAAGGGGAAGCAGGCGTTGATTGTCAATGCCTCCAATGGTGCATCAGCACCCACTCAGAAGCCTCCACTTGTGCTAAGGCCAAAGGAGGTTTATTCTTTCAATAATGAAGACACCTTACAACTCTTCAAGATATTGAAGCAGGGTGACAAGATCAAGTTGCCGGACCCGAAGCGTCCCGACGAGGTTGGAAAAGTGGACAATCCGAGGTACTGTCACTACCATCGGTTTATCAGACATCCAAATAAGGACTGCTATGTCCTCAAGAACTACATCCAGCGCATGATCAATGCGGTTGTTATCTCCTTCGACTACGAGAAGAAAATGGTCTCGGCCAACATGGTGTCACTCTAATTTGGCACCTTGCCGCCAACCACAACACAAGATGGCGTCGTCCCCATCCCAAAGGCAACAATGGAGGTGGTTAACCTACCACCTACTCGTGACAACGTGAGTGGACTCATCCCACTCACCACATCCCGGGGAGAGGTCTTATGGGTTCACCCTGACCTCGTCGCCGAAGTTACTTAACCGGAGGTATGCTCTGCCTCCAAAACCAAGGGCAGGAAGATCAAGTCTTGCCGTATGGTCTCTTCCTCTGTGGAAGAGGTACTTCCTATACAGACGCGTTCACATCAGAACGCCCAACCTGACGAAGCTGCCGTCGAGGTAGTGCCTCCTTCCACCGTCCCTACTGCCCAAGAAGAGGGCACATCCAGGCCTCCAGCAGCTAATAAACAGAAGCATGTAGAGGCTCGTTTCGATAAGCCTTTGTGAAAGGAGAATGCTTCGGGGCTAGCCAAGCCCCACAACTTCGATATACTGGCACAACTTGCCAGTACTTCTGCCCGCCAATCCCTGTTTGAGCTTCTTCGTCTTTTCAAGGACACTCGTAAAGCTCTCTGTGAAGCCCTGAAGGATGTTGAATCCTTCATCAGTCAGGTCAAGCAGCCTGAGGATACCCCGACCACATGTGCACACTACCATTATACGGATGAAGTTATCCCTAACATAACTTTCACCCAACAATACATGCTGTTCAAATACAACCGACACAACAGGCCACTTTATTATATAGGGTATGTCGGTTCCGTCGAGGTGAAATAGATTTAGATCGATCCAGGGTCTTCCCTCAGCATCATCCCTAAGATGCTACTCTCAACATTGGGGATCCTAATATACCGTCTGGCGCCTTCCAATACTACAATTAGAGGCTTCAATGCTAGCAAAAGCGAGCCACTGGACAAAATACGGCTGAAGTGTCATATCGGTAACCTCCGAACCGAGGTGACTTGCTATGTCGTGGACGCTGACGTCAACTACATCCTCCTACTGGGTCATCCATAGCTGCATGAGTACATGGTGGTGCCATCTACACTCCACCAATGTATGAAATACGTGTCCACCATCGACATCATTCGGACAGAGTTTGCGAACATTGACCCTTTCAAAGGTGTCGAAGCCTACTTCACTGATTCTATCCTGTACAAGTCGCCCAACGAAGGAAAAGACAATGATGCTGAAGATGAAGCAGAAATGGCAGCAGAGTCGGACATGGAGCCAGAGATGATTCCCGACGCACCTTTGAATATTTAACTCAAAGGAAAACCGCCTCAGATGCTGCCTCCCATGACCATCAAGCTACCTGGAAAAGCACCAACTGCTCTAGGTAGAACACCTACTGAAGCTCCCTTGTAGATACAGTTTAGAAAAAGCTGCCTCAAACATCTGCCCACCTTGTGGCAAAACTACAGGGGAAGGCACCAATCACTGAAGGCGCAGTTGAGGCACCTCTGAATGTGCGTCTTAAAGGCAAGCCTCCGCAATCACCGGTTTCATCCAAGCTGCCGGAGAAGGCCCACATAGCCCTCTCGGACCCTAAGGTCAAAGCTGCGGTGGACTCTTCCGATCCAACCCCAGTACTCACAGATGAAAAGCTAGGGGAATATATATCTGCTAATGTATATGCACCCTCTCTGGACAATGTAATCATGCGAGATAAAATCTCGTATTTTATCAATAATAGAGTGTCTTTTAATTATTCTAGTCTTTCACTTTAGAATGCCATGTATATATTAGATAGCGCTCTACGGTCGTTACAAACACAAATAACGACCGTCAATTATGTAAATCGAGTAGTCCCGTCCCAAGGGGTCTGTTTCGTAGTCCCACCGCGAAATTGGGATGAAGAATCCATCATCTTTGGCAAAGTCGAGCATCATCAAGACCTCCCGCCACTCGAACAAGAACCAGATATCAGCAGAATACAAGTCTATCGGTACACGGACAAGGTAAAGTACCTCATCCAAAAGATGGGTTACGATCTAAAAAGCAACAAAGGCCTGAACTACGGCAATGTAACACCCTGTTTCTGAAAATTGGGGATTTTTGAAAATTTATTATTTTTATTATTTATTAGTGGTATTCTAGTCATAGTATGATTTTCTGGTGATTTTAGTTAAGATAAACCATTTCTAAAGTCATGCTAAGTCATGACTTATGACTTTGTGACTTTGTTAGTAAACCCTAGTGTAAACCCTAGTTTCTCTAACCTAGAAGTTGCCATGACCATGAGAACTTGACCATAGGCTTAGAACATCATTTTGGTGGTTTTTAGCCATAGGGGCATTTTGGTAATTTTTAGAAATTTATTTGGAATTTAGTGGGATTAGTGAGATATTACTATTCATGGACTTTTAGATTAGTGACTTGCTAATCCCTAACCTAATTACCCTAATCTATAGGTTAAACCCTAACCTAGAATGACTAAGGGGATTAGATATTCATGGTAGTTAAGCTATATAAATATCTAGATATTATTTATTGATATTTTGCTTAAATTATGCAAAATATCTTAAAACCTTTTTACAAAGTCCTTCCCTTAGCTTGCAAGCAACCCAAGGACACCCCCCCATTGCTATGACCAGCCAAGAACCCCCCCCCCCCCCTTGGCATGACCCCCTTCCTATATATTTTGATTAATTCATTGCATTTGCATTGAATTAAATTCATGAAAAATACCCCTTTACTTCAAAAATCCATAACTCTCAACCTAGTGATCCAAATCACTTCAAACCTCTTGCATTGGGTTCCTACAACCTAGAGGGTGCTAAGGGAGGCTAGCAAGTTGGACACAAGACTTGGACACACCCACAAGTGGACTTGGACACACCCCCTCATTATTTGAATTTTCAAGGATTTTGCACATAGAGGTAAATATATTTAACCTAGTTATTTTACTGGTTTTTCTTCATTATTGCATGCATATAGTTGTAATCTAGCTGTGGGTAAGGTTTGGTGAGTTTAGGGTTTTGTTTGGTGTGTATCGGACACGTGTCCTAATTTATTTACATTGTGTTTTAATGTGTTTAGCACACTGTCACATGGGTATTCACTCACTGTTTGTAAATATTTTTGAAATAAATTCTAGCCTAAACTTAGCCTAGCTAACCTAAACCTAACCCTGTGTCACTGTGCACGATTTTAGCTTGTGTCGTGTCCAAAACTGGACACAAAGCTCACTGGACACAACACTGTTAGACACTGTTTTTACACTGTAAAATCCCCTGCTACCACCCCCTTAGTTCTCCCTACACACGACACTAGGACACGAGAAATTTTGTGGACACGAGGGGGCAATGTCTGCGCACATGCCCCCAAAATTTGGTGTCGCCTCGTGTCGTGTCGAGTGAGAAATCTCACTCGCACTGGACACGGGCTGTCAGCGCACACACGCACAGACACCAACTTCGAGTGTCTCGTGTCGCACGGACACGACACGATGACACCTCGTAGTGACACGAGAGTGTAGCCCTATAGTTGGCGTACACGAGGACACGAGCACGAGGTGCGTCGTGTCCTGTGTCGCGAGCACGAGATGAGTGCATCGCTGCACGACGCGGTGCAGAACACTGAGTATCAGTCGATTTCCTTCGACTGATACGGAGTTCGTGCCGTGTCCTGAGGACACGTGGACACGAGACAGGCTACCTAAACCCTAGACCAACCCTAGGCGAACCTACCCACACGTGCACGAGACTTCTAGACACGTGTGTCGTGTCCTAGAGCTAAGTGCACGCGTGCACGATACTGTGTGTGTGCGTGTGTATCAGGAATTTACCCGAGTCGTGTTTTTGAGTGTTTGGACACGTGAAAACGTGTCGTGGATACTAGCTGTTACCTTCCAACAAACTTTACATATAAGACCTAGACTAGCCTACCTTCATGTAGGTATTCCATGTCCTACTAAAACCCGTCTCCTTGTACTCTATTTTTTTAATATGATTTTCTGGTCAAATGGCTAAACTATAACCTCTGCCATGATACTAAATTAATTCATATTTCAATTAGAGATCCACCTTGGCTCAATCCTTTCGACCTGGCATGTGATGGTGTTCTGCTTGAACCCTCGAATGCTTAATCTTGTACCTTATCTTGAAAGCTTGACCCGATTGGTTAAGGATCTTGGACTATATGTCTTCTTTTATCATTTCCACCCTTACTTATATCTTATGCTACAAATCTATCCTTAGTTTTACAAGCTTATCCTTTCGAGCTTGATCATGATATATTTTATTGGGTGCGCACCCACTAACATATTGTCTAATCAGAACCGGCGCATGATGGTCTGATCAACCTATTGCGTTTTGGTTCGCTTTTCGTATATTAATCTACGTGGATGGAGATATAATTTAACTTGCCCTAAAATCTTATCCGCAACAGCCTTGACAATTCTCCTTGAAATTATTTTTATCGTCTATGAACCTCGTATTCATATCCAGTTGAATTAAAATTTATCATGACCTGGATTTTCATCATTGGATGCTCGTACTTGATTTCATTGATTTTCCATCTTGCCCAAATCTCGATTTATCCTGAAATTGATCAACTTAGATCGTGACAAGACTAAAATCTATTTGTGATTGTTTGTGCCTAAATTTTCAATTTTCTTTTACCATTTTATGGAATAGTAACTTTTAATGATTTCTCACTTACTTGTTAATGACCCATTTTTCATATAGGATGGTAGACGGCCTATAGCCTTGATGATTGTTGTTCCCTTACCTTCCCAATTTGGACACCTTAGATTGCTTGTACGTTTTGATACCATAGGAACAGTCTGATCTAGAATGACTAGTGCACCCAGATGAGACCACAGACTTTCCCATTTAACCTGTCCCCCTGGTACCACTATTGCATCACAATTTCTGACTTAATTTAAGCCATAGACCTTCCCACTCTGAATTATGATCATCGTAGACACATTACCGTGACTTTTAAATTTGGAGCACAAGACTAGTTGTTTTCTCAAAACTGACTTCACATACCCGACCTAGACATGACATACTACACCCATGACCTTAGTGTGCCATTCAGGCATACCATTGTGTGCTTCATTTGCTTAGTACGATTTTCCTGGCCCGAGACTCTATCCTGATTTACCCCATGGAGTTACTTTTGGCTTCGATTTGAATTAAGGACACCCTACGACCTAAAACTGCCAACCAATTCTTGGACAGGACCCAGTATAGGTCTACTACCCCTATTTTGCTTGTTGACCTTGTATGTTGCCCAGGTAGTGGCTTCGTCCTTGATTGTTGGAGGTTTGACCTAGGAGGAGTACGACCATCTGAATTTCGAGGACGAAATTATTTTAAGGTGGGTAGACTTGTAACACCCTGTTTCTGAAAATTGGGGATTTTTGAAAATTTATTATTTTTATTATTTATTAGTGGTATTCTAGTCATAGTATGATTTTCTGGTGATTTTAGTTAAGATAAACCATTTCTAAAGTCATGCTAAGTCATGACTTATGACTTTGTGACTTTGTTAGTAAACCCTAGTGTAAACCCTAGTTTCTCTAACCTAGAAGTTGCCATGACCATGAGAACTTGACCATAGGCTTAGAACATCATTTTGGTGGTTTTTAGCCATAGGGGCATTTTGGTAATTTTTAGAAATTTATTTGGAATTTAGTGGGATTAGTGAGATATTACTATTCATGGACTTTTAGATTAGTGACTTGCTAATCCCTAACCTAATTACCCTAATCTATAGGTTAAACCCTAACCTAGAATGACTAAGGGGATTAGATATTCATGGTAGTTAAGCTATATAAATATCTAGATATTATTTATTGATATTTTGCTTAAATTATGCAAAATATCTTAAAACCTTTTTACAAAGTCCTTCCCTTAGCTTGCAAGCAACCCAAGGACACCCCCCCATTGCTATGACCAGCCAAGAACCCCCCCCCCCCCCCTTGGCATGACCCCCTTCCTATATATTTTGATTAATTCATTGCATTTGCATTGAATTAAATTCATGAAAAATACCCCTTTACTTCAAAAATCCATAACTCTCAACCTAGTGATCCAAATCACTTCAAACCTCTTGCATTGGGTTCCTACAACCTAGAGGGTGCTAAGGGAGGCTAGCAAGTTGGACACAAGACTTGGACACACCCACAAGTGGACTTGGACACACCCCCTCATTATTTGAATTTTCAAGGATTTTGCACATAGAGGTAAATATATTTAACCTAGTTATTTTACTGGTTTTTCTTCATTATTGCATGCATATAGTTGTAATCTAGCTGTGGGTAAGGTTTGGTGAGTTTAGGGTTTTGTTTGGTGTGTATCGGACACGTGTCCTAATTTATTTACATTGTGTTTTAATGTGTTTAGCACACTGTCACATGGGTATTCACTCACTGTTTGTAAATATTTTTGAAATAAATTCTAGCCTAAACTTAGCCTAGCTAACCTAAACCTAACCCTGTGTCACTGTGCACGATTTTAGCTTGTGTCGTGTCCAAAACTGGACACAAAGCTCACTGGACACAACACTGTTAGACACTGTTTTTACACTGTAAAATCCCCTGCTACCACCCCCTTAGTTCTCCCTACACACGACACTAGGACACGAGAAATTTTGTGGACACGAGGGGGCAATGTCTGCGCACATGCCCCCAAAATTTGGTGTCGCCTCGTGTCGTGTCGAGTGAGAAATCTCACTCGCACTGGACACGGGCTGTCAGCGCACACACGCACAGACACCAACTTCGAGTGTCTCGTGTCGCACGGACACGACACGATGACACCTCGTAGTGACACGAGAGTGTAGCCCTATAGTTGGCGTACACGAGGACACGAGCACGAGGTGCGTCGTGTCCTGTGTCGCGAGCACGAGATGAGTGCATCGCTGCACGACGCGGTGCAGAACACTGAGTATCAGTCGATTTCCTTCGACTGATACGGAGTTCGTGCCGTGTCCTGAGGACACGTGGACACGAGACAGGCTACCTAAACCCTAGACCAACCCTAGGCGAACCTACCCACACGTGCACGAGACTTCTAGACACGTGTGTCGTGTCCTAGAGCTAAGTGCACGCGTGCACGATACTGTGTGTGTGCGTGTGTATCAGGAATTTACCCGAGTCGTGTTTTTGAGTGTTTGGACACGTGAAAACGTGTCGTGGTGTCGTGTCAGTGTCCTAGGACACTAGTATATGTGCGGGGTGTTAGTTACCAACCGATAGTATCGAGTCTTAGCTCGATTGGGTTGTGAAAATCGAATTACCTATTTCAGTGTAAACTGTGCACTATCACAGTTTTGATATTTTTCCAGGTTTTTGAAAATCGAATTTTGATTCGATTTTATTAATGTTTTAGGTATTAGACTAGTGTATTTTAGTGAGTATATGGGTAGTATATATGTATTTGTAAGTGTAGGTCGAATTTGAGGAGTTTTGGGTGTGTGTGTGTGAAGTTATGTATATATATACATATCTATGTATATGTGTTATGTGTGTGTGTGTTGGGGGAATGTTGGGTTTCAGAATTTCTGGAAACCCCCCCCTGTCTGATCTCTCACTCTTCCTCACAGTCTCTCTCTCTCACTGTCTCACTATCTCTAACTCTCTCTCTCTCTATTTCACTCTCTCTCTTTCCTCTCTCTATATATGATATATATATATATATATGATATATATTTTGTGTTAGATATATACATAGTGTTATTTATATATATATATATGTAGGGTTGGGTATTATATATAGGTATTTCCATATTAATATATAGTTAGGCCTATATATATATATATATATGTATAGCCTTAGTTATAGGTTTATGTGAAAACCTAGACAATGGCCTATGGCCAAGAGCAATGGCCTATGGCCTAAGTGACTAGCCCATAGTCTTGGGACCAACCCCATTGACCTAATGACCTAAAAACCCAACATGTTGACCCTTGTTGACTAAGGGTTGACCAAAGTCAACATTAGGTCAAGTTTGACCTAGTTAACCTAGAAATGTCTAGGAATGACCTAAATAACTAGTTTAACATTGTTTGACCTAACTTGGACTAGTGTTGACCTAGCCTTGACTTAGAGTTGACCATTGTTGACCATGGTTGACTAAAGTCAACTATTGGTCAAACCATGACCTAATTGACCTAATAAATGACTAGTTCAACTAGTCAGACCATGTTTGACCTAATTACCCTAACTGACTAGTCTTTGTTTGACCAATGACTTAGTTGGTCTAAGTTTGATCTAGACTTGATCCAGATTGATCATGTTGGCTAGTATTGACTAGTTTGATTAGAGTGTTGACCAGGAGTTGACTTAAACCTAGATTAAACTTGTTTGACCTTGTTTGATCTTGTTTGACCTTATTTGACTTAGTATGACTTCCTGTGACTTAGTTTGACTATTAGAGTTGACCAAGAGTTGACTTTTGACCAGTTTGACCTAGAATCATGTAGTATGCATTGTATACTTTATTTTTATCATTGTGGATACATTGTGACCTGTGTTGCTCTGACTAGGAGCCACACACCTCTCCTCAGGCAGTATATCTTCTTCAGACATTCAGTTATCAGGCGAGTACATTCTCTGACCGTTTCATATTTGCCTGGATTTATATTCTTGCTCTAGATTACTTTACTTGATGCTGACACGATTGTTATCACGGATTGGTACTATATGGATCTTTTCATGAGATGTTATCCCCCTCGGGAGCATCAGATACGGCATGTTTGTGCTTTTTACGAATCATCATGTATCTCTATGCTTTCATAGATTCACGAATCGCTTGTGACTCATGTACTCTCATGCTCACAGAGCCTCTCATGAATCTCCCATTTATGGGCTTATCACGAATCTTAACGTAACCTGAATGGATCCTTGTGTATTGATTGGGGATGGGGGAGTGGAAATAGTCATGTGGATATTACCCCAGTAGCTGTAGTCATGAATCACTTCTAGCTGTAGTCATGAATCTCCTATGCCATTTCACATGTCTATATTTTACTCTGACTCACTAGACACTGCTAGTTCTCTATATACAGTAGATATTTCCTTTACAGCTATCTCTTTTGCTACATGTATCTTCCTTCAGCAGTTCCTGTATTTTACTCTATTGCATGCTTTATATCTCCTATCATTCTATGCACTGCGTGAGATGTATTGTGCTCGTTCCCGTCCTGATTGGACCTGTTGAAAATATTACAGAGGATGAGGAGGAGGCCCTGGTGTCTACCTATTATGGAGCAGGACTAGATGATACTTATGTTGTGGACCCTCAGCAGGATCCACCTGCAGCTGAGGATGTTGTTCCAGTAGTCTAGACCAGTTTAGCCTAGGCAGTCTTTTCTATATTTACTTTTGTCTCACATCTGAGTTGTATTTTGAGATGTTGAGTTATGTATAGACTCTTAGTCTTGTATTATGAGTTGACATTCTGGATGTTATGTATCTTAGACACTTAGTCTTATTTCATCTATGCTATGGTTCTCCTTGAGTTACTATCTATCTGTTCTTCATTCTCTACCTAGATGTGATTGAGATTATTTCTGTTTGTCACCTCCACTCGGAGAGTATAAACTGTACAGGTACTTGATATTGTTAGATGACTTACCTAGGACAGCGTTCTACCGCCGACACTGCGGCGTAGGCTGGACGTACCCACTTCTCGTGCCCTTACTCTAGGGTGCGGGTCGTGACAGGCAAGGGTCAACATCTTCCTCTCCGACTCCCAGCACCTAAAGGAAAGTCGCAAGACTACTATCATCGAACTCGACAGGGAGTAGGCTACATCACGCCGCCGACAACTCCAGAAAGTTTGGAGGCAGAAGAAGTAGAACATTCTCATTCGTCCGAAGCATCAACTTGGGATTCCGATACTAGTATCGACTCAGTCTTCAAGAAGGTGCTATCAGCCAATATGGCATCTGCACAATCTCAAAAAGGTGAAGGCGAAGAACAAACGCCAGAATTCTTCGAGGAAGAACCTTGGGCTCAACACCTAGGAGCACAGTGGGAGTCTCGTTTTGAATTACACGAACCCCCTACCGAAGACGAAGTCGAGCAGATCGACCTTGGGGATGGATCTTCTTCCAAACCCATCTTTATCAACAAAAGCCTAAAAGGAGAAGATCGAGAATCTTTGGTCCAATTAGGCAAAGAATATATCGACGTCTTCATCTAGAGCTACGAAGATATGTCGGGACTTGATCCCCAGATCGCGATGTATAGTCTTAACATCTTACCTGATGCCAAGCCAATAAAGCAGCAACAACGACATTTTTATCCTGACATTAGGAACGCTATCGATCAGGAGGTGGACAAACTCCTGAGCAGCGGGTTCATCCGTGAAGAGCAATATCCGGATTGGGTGGCCAATATCGTCCCTGTCACTAAGAATAATGGAAAGATACGGGTCTGTATCGACTTCAGTGATCTCAATATCGCTTGCTCGAAGGACGAATTTCTGCTTCCAATCACTGACGTGATAATCGATAATAAATGTGGCTTCGAATATATGTCTTTCATGGACGGGTATTCGGGCTACAATCAAATCAAGATGTTCTCCGATGACGCAAAACACACGTCATTCTGGACTCCTAAAGGGGTTTTCTGCTACACGGTAATGCCTTTTGGCTTGAAGAACGCTGGTGCTACATACCAATGAGCTACGAGTACCATCTTCCGTCAACATCTTCGTAAGACAGTTGAGTGCTATGTCGATGACATCGCAGTCAAGAGCCGTCTCAAGGGTGATCACTTACAAGACCTGAAGACAGTCTTCGATCTCATACGAGCGCATCAACTCAAGATGAACCCTGCTAAATCCTTCCTTGTAGTTTCTAGCAGAAAGTTCTTAGGCTTCATTATCACGGCGAAATGCATTCATGTCGATCCCAAGAAGACCAAGGTCATCCTTGACATGGACCCTCGAAGAACCTCCGTGAACTTCGAGGCCTGCAAGGGCGTCTTGCATACATCCGAAGGTTTATAGAAAACCTTTCCGAAAAATGCCAACCCTTCACCTAGCTCATGAAAAAGGGGGTCTCTTATATATGGACAGAAGAATGCCAGAAAGCTTTCGATGATATTAAAGCCTACCTGACTAGTCCGCCAGTTCTAGTGGCAGCTGTCACAGGCAAACCATTTTTCCTCTACGTCCGTGCCATGGATCATTCCCTCGGTGCTCTGCTGGCTCATAATAGCGATACATGCTACGAACAAGCTATCTACTACCCCAGTAGAATACTGATTGGGGCCGAACACTGGTACAACCCCGTTAAAAAAGAGTATTTGGCTTTGGTGTTCGTCATCCAAAAGACTCGCCATTATGTCTCGGGCCAGAAAATTTATGTCATCTCCCAAGTTAATCTGCTCAGGGTTCTCATGACGAAGCCAGGATCATTGAACTTCCGACTAGCTATATGGGCGATCCTGTTGATGCCATACAACATGGTGTTTGTTCCATAAAAAGCCGTCAAGGGTCAAGCTCTGGCCGACTTTTTAGCTGCACACCCCTTCCCAGAGTCCTCCAGACTCTATGAAGATATTCCGAATGAGGTCCAAGAGTCAAATATCACCGAAGAAAGCTCCGTCTGGTGGATTTTTCCGATAGCGCTTCAATTACAGGCCCCAAAGGCCAAATCATCGTCGGAATGGGGGTAGTCTTAGTCTCCCCCGATCAGCTGGTCATCCAGCGTGCTTACTCCCTTTCGAAGCCGTGCTCCAACAATGTTGCTGAGTACAACGCTCTCATCATGGGTCTCCAGCTGGCACAACAGCTGGGGGTGGATCATCTGGAAGCCTATGATGACTCAAAACTCGTTGTTAACTAGACCAGAGGGCAATATAAAGTTCACCATGAAGATCTGGTTCCTTACCATGAAGTTACATTGAATATTATTTCAACCTTCACCAAGTTCTTCATAGAACACGTACTTCGGTTACAAAACCTAGAGGCTGACGCTCTGGCTGGCCTCGCAGCCTCATTGGCAGTACCCCTCGAGACTCAACACTACATCACGGTAGTTGGTCGAGACTTGGTCTGTCCTAAAAATAACCTATGCTCACAAATGGCCCATGCCATGTCAACAAGTGCTGGTGTTAATGTCCGAGACTGAAGGTTCCCGTTCATCGACTTCGCTGTCTACGAAATTCTCCCAGAGGACCCGTAGAAAGCCGTCTCAGTCAGGAGGCATTTCCTTCGATTCTATTACGATACAGCTACTAAAATGTTATACCGACGCTCCTACGATGGACTTCTCCTTCGATGTTTATCCAACAAAAAAGCAGCCGAAGCCCTTCGAGAGGCTCATGATGGAACTTGCGGGACTCATCAACCTGGGCCTAAGTTACAGGATCGACTGCGACGCATGGGTTACTTCTGGCCAACTATGGCAGCCGATGCTGTCGACTATGCTAAGAAGTGCCATGCTATCCAGCTCCATGCCGACGTCATCCATACACCGTCGAAACCACTATATCCTACGGTCGCCTCTTGGCCCTTCGAAGCTTGGGGCATGGACATTATAGGACCGATCACCCCTCCTTCATCGAGGGGACACCGCTTCATCCTAGCCATCACCGACTACTTCTCCAAATGGGCAGAAGCAGTTCTATTGGCGGAAGTGAAAAGCTCTAGGGTGATCAGCTTCATCAAGCATCATGTCATCTACAATTTTGGGGTACCCCATAGGATTATCCATGACAACGGTCCACAGTTCATCAGCCATGTTTTCAACAGATTCTGTGACAAGAATCGCATTCAGAACGTGGCATCGACCACCTACAATCCGGCAGCAAACGGATTTGTCGAGGCGCTTAACAAGACTATCGTTAGGCTACTCAAAAAGGTCATGTCATCCAACAAATACGACTCGAACAAAAAGCTCGACGAATGCCTTTGGGCCTATCGTACAAAGGTACAGACTCCGACTGACAACATACCATTCTTCTTAGTCTGCGGGAGCAAAGCAGTACCGCCTCTCGAGATCCAGATACCCTCACTCCATGTAGCGATCACAAATCAACTCACATAAGAAGACAATCAACATCACCATCTGCGAGAATTAGAGGAACTTAACGAAAAACGTCTCCTAGCTAAACAGTGCATCGAACTCTATCAAGCCGCATATCATAGGCTTTCAACAAGAAGGTCAAGCAGAGGACTTTCCAAGTAGGTGACCTGGTTCTGGCGGTGTAACACCCAGTTTTCCAGATGAGGGTAATTTTGAAATTTTGAAATTTTAATTATTAATTATTGATATTTGATTCACATTATGATTTTTAGTGATTTTTAATAATTTTTAAACTATTTAAGAATTGATTTAAGTCATGACTTGTGATTTTGATGTGCTGCTAGTGAAACCTGAGAGACTGCATGACCTAGAGCCTAACCATGTCATTAGGATGTTTAATTATCATTTTTAGCCTAGGGGTAATTTGGTCATTTTGACTTATTTGAATTATTTGATGATTTGTTGAATTGGTGAATTCTAGTTTGACTTTGACTTGTTGAGACCTAGTGGACTAGCCTAGAAGCTAACCCTAGCCATGGTTACCCTAGTCTAACTTGAGTTAACCTATTTTAGTCATTAGAGAATAGTTTTAGAATAAGGGGATTTGGTTTAGTGAATTTAAGTCATGGCTTGTGATTTCAGGAAATGACTTATGGCTTAACTATTTAATTGATCATGACTTAAGCCCATGGGCCATTTAGTGAATCCTAACCCTAATTATTGAACCTATGAACAGCCACATAGGGATTCCACCCTATTTAAACACTTGTTCATTAGGGCTTGCCTCTTTTTATTATTCCAACACTTGGAGAAAAGAAAGGTAAGTTTACCCCTTCCAAAAATTCCCATTTTATTCATTTGATCTCTTTTTTCATCCTAGTCTTTTGTATTGGGTTCTAATTTAAGTTTATAGACTGTTGGTGGAGAGCTATTTCAGCTTGGGATCAAATTGGAGCATTTGGCCATCAAGAAGTACACCCCCCATTTGGAGCTTTTCCATGCAGTTTGCACATATAGGTAAAACCCTTTAAATTGATTTAAATTTTAGTTTTCTTTGCATGTAGGGCTAGATCTAGGAGTCCCCTAGGTGTCCCTGAAATTTGGGTGAATTTTGTGTCCGTTTGGTGTCCGTATCGGACACGTGTCGTAGTGTATGTTAGGTGTTCGATGAAATGCCTCTAAGGATTTTATTTTCGATTTTTGCTAAACTAATTAGATGATTTTGAAGCTCTTGATGTGTACATTAATTATGTTGAGGACTGAGTTGGTTTTTGTGCACATTTTGTGTCCAAAATGGATACGCAAGTCGTGCACGACACTGCGCACAGGCCCGTGCAGCTGTCCTGCTATTCGAGAGCCTTTGCGGACATGACACGACACGAGACACCACGAAATTTGGTGTGTGGGTGCAGGCACTGACTGACAGGACCCCCACAAAATTTTGTGGGTCTTCGTTGTCTGTACACGAAGGAAACGAGGCTGCACTGTCTCGTGCCTGCTCGTGCACACTGTGCGCATCCCCTGCATTTCGGGGCTGACACAGGACACGACACTCCACTAGGACACGTGGAATTTGGTGAGGTGATGGGTCCCATGTCTGACTCGACCCTCACTAAGTTTCGTGGCACTTGGTTACGAGTCGAGGAAGTTCTCGCGCTCGCATCGAAATGCCCTGACACGTACACACGCGATTTCGAGCCACTGATACGGCTTTGAAACTAGGACACGACACATCTTGGGGTTCATGCAGGTACTTGGACACGTCCTCCTAGTCTAGATGGACACGTGTGCACGGCCACGTGTCTCCACGTGGCCTGTGTCGTGTGATAGAACCACGTGCACGCGTGCACGAGGATTAGGAAATCCTGTTTTCAGACACAGTATCAAATTTGTTTTGGACACCCCGTGTCCTGATTCTTGGACTCAGTGGTCCCATTGGACACGTGGGACATGTCCCTAATCTATGTACACCTAGTTTTTCAAATTTGTTTCGATTTTGACCTTGAAATTGGTTTCGAACTGTGGTCACTAACAGTTCTCAGGTTTTATGAGGATTGGGTTTTTGATTCACAGTTTTCTTGAGATTTATTAATGTTCCTATTAATTGCTAAGTTAGATTCCTTACACATGTGTAATAGGTTGCCTTAATCTTGGTTATTGATAAGTGTTAGGTTTTGGGTTTTCAAAAAAGATTTTTAATGGTTGAACTGTCCTATTTTTCTGATACACACTGGTGTGTGGTTCACTGTTTTCGAAAATGGGTTTCAAAAATATGTTCAATCGAATCCTAAGGTTTTAATGGGTCTTTATGTTCACCTGAGATCAGTTGTCTTCAAAATTGGTTTTCATGGATTGTATTGGCTTTTCGAATGTAGGATTCGAATGTGGGTTGGGGATGTCCAATAGACTGGACTGATACGCACAGTCCAGAAAAATCCTGAACTTCCTTTCCTATTTGTAAACTGATTTTTTGATGATTAATTACCATGTTAATCTCCCACTACCTGACATTTGATATCCTTCCATCATTACAATGTATGATTATGATTTGGTGATTAGGATTTGGTTTTCGAAATTTATTTGTAATGTTAAATTGATGCATGTATGAAACTGCCATGCTTACTCTTATGAGACACATATATATTCTCCCCCTATTTTAACTGAACTGTTGAATACCTGTGTTTGGGGATTCATATGGAATATTGGGTTTTGATAAAACCTTGATCAGTCCTAATTCACCTTGTATCAGTCCCAAACATTTGGTCATTTCCCTATTTTTGGCTCATTCATTCACTGAAATATAGGTTTAAACCTAAGAACTGTACACTGTTACCTGATTTCCCTTATACATACACATTCCTATCTAAAATTCTGAGAACACGGGAACACTCTAGCTTAGGTTGTATACACACCACTCTAATTCACACACACACACACACACACACACAAAATTGATATTGAAGCACACATGTTCATACACAACTTCACTCATGTAGTATCACACACCATGCTCACAACTCACAGTTTTCACACACTACACACTCATGTTGATCACTCACACCCTATCCACAGATTTTCTAGATATCATATACACATTTCATGTGCATACACACACAATCTAAATAGACTTTCACAGGACACACACATACCCCCATGCACATAAACTTGTATCCTCTCTTTAGCACTATATGTTAATATATATATATTTTGCCTATATGCATAAAGTAGCCTATATGTGTATTAATGTGTGCTATTATATAAATTAGATATTTTATGTATAAATATGTGAGAGTAGACCTTGTGTATGAAATGTATATTATTTAGCCGATAGCCTATGGTTTCTAGCTTATGTTTATGGCATGAATGCCCAGTCAATATGTGTTGTTGGCTTGTATAGCACAGTTTTGATGTGTGCTTGCTAGTCTAAGCTTGGTTAGGTCTAGTGAAACTTGACTAGACTAGGATTGACCTAGTTTGACTATTATAGTTGACTTGGGTCGACCCAGAGTTGACCAAGTTTGACTTGGACCTAGTTTGACCTAGACAGTTGACCAGGTTTGACTTAGAGTTGACTTTGACCTAGATTGAACAAGAAATTATGTAGATTGCATCATAACCATCATTTGCCTTGTTTTAAACATATTATAACCTGTACTATTCTATTTAGGACATTGTGACTCCGGTGCAGACATCTGACATTACACTACTCTTTTCAGAGTATCAGGCGAGTACATTCTCTGATAGTTCTCTCATTTATTTGCTAGTTACTGTATTTCAGTTCTATTTAATTTTATGTGATTCTCTGATACCACACGTATGGATATTTTTGGATTCATGTATACGACACACTCACCATATTATCTGGCCTCCATTACTGGAATCACTGGAATCATTCTGAAATCTATTTCTGGAATCATCATATTTTGGCTGGATTCATCTCGATTCTCGTGTCGAATTCTGGATTCATTTGTATTACAGGGCAGGGAAATATTGAGTAAGACATGTAGACATAGTCCAAATCTGGAATCTCCAACTGGAATCTACTGGAAGCATAGCTATCTCTCGCCTGATCAGTGAGAGGTGTGCCTGATTACCCACAGCCGTTTATATGTCGATCTCGGTATTTTAAAACACACTATTAGAATAGCTGGACTCACCTGGATTCTTGACCACTACCTAGAATCATCTGGTACTGGATTAATCTTGTATTAGATTCATCTTGTACTGGATTTATAGCAGTTTACACTTATTTTATATTCACTGCTTGGACTCATTATGTTACTTTAGTTCATCTAGATTTATTTTATAGTCTTCATTGCCATCATTCTTCTTTTATTTTAGTTACTTACTTTTCTTGTATCTTATCTGTTCTCTATACCATCACATATATATAAACTGCCATATTCATCAATAAAACTGTCTATAACTGCTTTATAGTTCCCTGTCATTTACTTGGGTTTTCTTGATGAGTTGTACTCGTTCCTGTCCTGACTGGACCTGTTGCAAATCTTACAGATGACTGTCCTGAGGACACATGCCCTACATATTACTGTGGAGATGGTTTATCTACCTATGTCCCCGACACTCAGGAGTGATTGGGAGATTATCTAGTTGTTGTTTAGTATTTATGTTTAGAACTGGAGCTGTATATAGTTGAGATTTATAGTTGAGATTTGTAGTTGAGACTGTTTGAGATTATATTTTTAGTTGTTGGATTTTATTTCTGTTATTTAGCTTTTAGTTATAAATTCTGTGATATCTTATCGTTCTTAGACTGTGATTGAGATTTATTATATCTATACTTGTCCTCCGTTCGGAGTTAAGATTTGACAAGTATATTATATAATTGTGTGAGTTGCTGATTAGATAGTAACCTAGGACAGCGTTCTACCGCCGATACTGCGGCGTAGGCTGGGCGTTGTTACGTGCTCGTACCCTCACAGCGGGTGCGGATCGTAACACATTTTTAGTGGTGGCCTATGCAGGTCGAGAGTCGCATTAGTACGATATCGTGGTAGTACGGCGACTTAGTTGTACTGCCACGAGCCTGCGACAGGATTGAGAGATAGGCTTTAACGGAGAGGTACTCAATCACAGTTAGAAAAAAATTCTGCTTCAATTCATGCCATCTACATATCTTACTGATTGTCTTCTTTGAGATAAACTGTCCTCCTTTGATTTTATTGATTCCTGCTCAGTATTGACTTCCTTTTCGATCTATCTTCAGGATGGTGGAGACACGATCACATCGCTCTGGTACAGTAGCCGCTGCAGAGGGGTTTGCCGCCTCTCACCTTCAGCAGCCAGCCCTTGGTACCGCAGGCCCAGTCATGCCAGCTGGGGTGGGTGTTTCAGCAGCCTTCGGAGGAGCACCTCCATCAGCTGGAAGGCAGAGCCCGGTGCTTCGCGAGATCCTTCTACCGCAGCAGCCTCCACCTGCGAGGATGGTAGATGCTGCTCATCTATTCTCTTTCGTGGAGAGGATTCTGGCGTCTCATCAGCAGCAGCAGTAGCGGTAGACTGCCGATTATCGTCAGGGGATTGACGAGGCCCACCAGCTGGTTCGTGCTACAGTAGAGATGGTGACTGCTTAGGGAGAGCAGCAGCAGCCTCATCGGAAGGAGAAGGATATACAGGACTTCCAGAAGATGCATCCCAGAGAGTTCCTGGGCAATAAGGGCATTCATTATACAGACGACTGGATAGAGCAAATCGAGGAGATATTCAGGCTGGCAGAGATACCAGATCGACTCCATATCGAGGCGGCAGGTAGTCAGATGCAGGACTTAGCCCGTGCGTGGTACCAGACAGATCCCAGGGTAGGAGTTGAGGGCCAGACTTGGGCCCAGTTCAAGGAACTGTTCAACGAACAGTTTTTTCCTGATGTGGCCTTGGGAGGCATAGAGGCACAGTTTGAGGGTTTGGTTCAGGGAACCCAGACGGTAGCTGACTATGCTGGAGAGTTTTGTCGATTGGCCCGGTTCATAGATGACTTGACTGAGAAGACGAAGGCGAAAAAGTTCTGCCGAGGCTAGATTAGGGAGGTTCGGTCGCTGATAAGAGCGATCGGAACGCTACCTTTGTGGAGATATTTTCTGGGGCGATGGCAGCGGAGGACGACCTGGGGTTGAAGTTGAAGAAGGGTCGTGACTTCCAGAGTGGTAGCAGCAGCGGAGGCCAGGCCAAGAGGCCTCACATTCAGATTCAGCAGACCCGGGCACCAGTGATGGTTCAGCAGGTACAGCATCAGTATCGGGGTCAGGACCCAAAGACGATCAGTTGTTCCTACTGCAGGAAGTTGGGACACACCATGGGGCAGTGTAGGAAGAGGCTGAAGGTTCGCTATTCCTGTGGGTCGGAAGCCCACCAGAAGATAGACTGTCCCTTTGTACCTCCTTTTGAGGGAGCTAGGCCACCTGTAGCTCAGCACCAGAGGAGTGGAGCTTTTACGATGGCGGTCGAGGAGACCGTGCTGCAGGTGATTGGTTAGCAGGTTTGTCCTTCTCATTCTTCTTTCCCACTTTCCTGTGTGATTCCATTAGTACCTGCCAGGACATTGTTTTGATTGTTAGATAGTGTAGCTACCCCGTTCGAGACTGTGAAATCACGACCAGTAGGATTGTGTTGCTTTGACTTTGATTGCTGGGGGTTTGACCTAGTAGGGATACGATCATTTTAATTTCGAGGACGAAAATTTTCTAAGGTGGGTAGGATTATAACACCCAGTTTTCCAGATGAGGGTAATTTTGAAATTTTATAATTTTAATTATTAATTATTGATATTTGATTCACATTATGATTTTTAGTGATTTTTAATAATTTTTAAACTATTTAAGAATTGATTTAAGTCATGACTTGTGATTTTGATGTGCTGCTAGTGAAACCTGAGAGACTGCATGACCTGGAGCCTAACCATGTCATTAGGATGTTTAATTATCATTTTTAGCCTAGGGATAATTTGGTCATTTTGACTTATTTGAATTATTTGGTGATTTGTTGAATATTTGCAAAAACAAAAGTATAAACTTTATTGATACAAACTTTGCAAAGATTACTAGAATTCTGGGAAAGTACAACTGTAGGAATCCAATCTAGAAGACGATTGCTTTATTCCTTGGACGATGTGAACTTTGAAGATGGTAGCCTCTGAAGTTGAAGGTAAAAGCCTCGGAAGAATGCAGGAGCACTTGGGCAAGAACTCCTGGACTCTCTGATATTTCTGAACTTTTTATGTCTGATCCCCTTGAATGAAGACTTGAAACTCTATTTATAGAGTTCTGGAAATAACTAACTTGTAGTTATTCTGAATGGCGCAAGTTGAATTGCGCAGGAACTGGATTACACAATATCAGACTGCGCATGCCGTTGTCTGGTCGTGGGCCAACTGTCTTGGACACATGGCATCATTTGATTGAATTGCGCATGATCGTGTATAGACGGTTGCCACGTAGTGAGCAATTGATGGCATGAATGCCACGTGTACATTTGTCAGTTATCATGATGAAGTGCGCATCTTGAATTGTACTGACTTTGGATTGCGCTAGGATGGACCACGCTGAGCTGGATTACGCTGTAAACAGATTGCGCTGCATGTACAGCTGTCCTCGAGCGCTGTGCGGCACAATAAACGAACAGTCTCCTCGTTCTTTGTGCTATCAGTTGTCAGAAGATTTGATTCTGTCAGGTAATGATGACATTGCCACGTCAGCCTGCGCACTTGAAAGTGTGCACAGTCTACTTTGCGCCATCTGGATGATGCGCAATCTGATGTCTGCGCAGTTCATTTGAAAGCTATTTTTCTTAATTTTGTTGATGGGTGCAACTTGATTTTTTAGGACCTACAAGACCTCCTTCAAAGTTTTTGAAAGTTGAAATTATTCAAAGTTTCGAAATACTTTGAATTTTGAATTTCAAATCAAGTTGCGCATATGTCGAGCTGTCTGCACAATCGGATAAATCAGCCCCTTCTTCTTCGGCGCAATCTGAGGTGGCCGTTTCTCTTTGAAAAACTATAAATAGTTCTCTCGATCCTTCAAATTATTCTTTACTTGCTTTTATTGTGTTTGAGAGAAAGAAACCCCGAGCCTACTCCGACTTCAGCCTTTCTTCTCCATCGATCTCATGGCTCCCAAGCGCTCCTCCACCGCCGCCAAGGGCAAGGCCCCCGCCAAGTCTTCGACTCGCGTTGGGCCTCGTCCTTTCCGCCATGAAACTGTGCACCCTGCTTTGCGAGGTAGACAACCCGATCGAAAACTCTTTTTAGAGTTTTTCGACTTTGCTGGATCTTAAAATCCATCTCTTTTTAGAGATGTGATTATACTGCGCCACCCTTTTTAGGGTTTTGGTTGCACGAACACATTATTCTTTATTTTTATGAAGAATATCTTCTCGCGCAATCGGTTGAATTGTGCTGGCAAAAGTCAGCGCAATCGGCTAATTTGCGAATCTTGTCAGCACAAAATAATGCTTGCACAAGCTTTGTCAGCACAATCTGATGATTTGTGTAATCTGATAGTTGCGCAATCTGATGTGTGCACAATTTGATGTTTGCGCAATCTGATGTTTGCGCAATCTGATGACCAAATTTCTGACTTTTTGATTTTTCTGTTTGATGTAGTTAATACCAGAGAAGATCCTGAATATGAAACATTTGTAAGAACTTTAGCCGAGCCAGATTTCAAAGAAGACTTATCTAATATACTCTTCCCACAATATGCCCTTCCATCTTCTCGCCAGGCTATTTTGATAGCACAGGATAACGAGACTTTGCTAAGTCTGATAAATGGACAGCCTTTGCAATCTGTTGACGCTGGCACCCACAGGAAGCCTATGTTCCTCTTCGGCGATGCCATTGATAAAAGTTCTCAACTAAGACCCCGAGTTGAGTTGAGAACTTTCCAATGGAAGAAGAAACTGATCCAGTTACCAGACATAGCTAGATGCCTTCCCCTAGCAAGATATGCTCATGCAAGCCATCCTAGGAGGATGGAATGGGACATCACTCCCCTTCAACATGCACGGACCGGAAAGATCTGTGTCAAGAAAGACCAGAACAATAGGGACATGTTCTATAGTTCTTTCGAACGACACAGCACCTTATTAAGAGGGTTGAAGGCAGGTGTTATCCCTCCTGAGAACTCATCTTTGTTGCTGCCGGTAAGGATACCGATTTTTGCCAACGAGTATGCCAAGGCGGAGGGTAGATATCCGAATCAAGACATCCGGCTGACCGGTTTGGTTAACCCAGACATCAAAAGATGGAGCTGCATAGCCAACTGGATACTGGTCCAGTTTGAAGATAAACTCAGAGAAATTGATCTGTATAATGCGGTACACGCTACTGTATACGACTTTTTTCCAAATCCTCGTCTGTTTTTGGCTCTGGCAGAGAGGTATAACTACAGGACAGGGACGTTCATGACGCCTTGCAGGGAGATGGGCTTGGCTCTCCATGAGGTGAAGTATATCTCATATTTACCAATGGGTGATTTGCCTTACGAGGAGTACGTCCCGACCAACGACGAGTTAGATAGACTTCGTCGAGAGAATTCAAAGATGGTAGAAGTCTTTGATGAGCTTCTGTGCCATTATAACATATGTTTTTTGTATTACTAGAACGGCTCTTCCAGCACATGTTATTCTTCCAAATGGCTGCCTTATCTTTTTCTTAACCATATCGTTGAGAAGAAGACCAAAGATCATGACTCCTGCAATCCTGATTTCTTCCATCCCCTCAGCAACAGTGAAGTGTTAAAGCTGATGAAGGAGAATAATAGAATGGATATCGAAGTTACTGATGAACACCAATATCCTCTGCTCAAGCCTGGAGAATTTGTGGAGAGCTTTATAAGAATGGGCTACAGGTCCATGTCTAATCAAGCCCAGCTGGCAGGATTTTTGACGTACTGGCTACGTCGATTCGTCGTGCCTGGAGCAAATGTTGTGGACCGATTCCATCGCGGTGTTCTTTTTGCTGCTGTCCGGTTAGTCTTCGGCTACCGGATAGATTTACTATCAGCGATGATCTGTAGGATAAATGCAGGTCTTCGTCTGTATATTGATTCTATGATCAAGTACAAGGGTGATAAGGGGAACTTCTCTAGACTGGAGTAACCTTATACCTACTTATTCGGATGGTTGCCCTTGCATTATCCATCCTTGATGAACCCTGCCATGGAAGCAGTTGGTGGCAGTTTTCTGTGCAGATTCTCACAGAGTAGGTGGATATACACTAGCCTGAGGGACTGCAGACGAACCCTGAACTTCGGTAAAGGATGGAATTTTCTTTGCTCTCCCCCTCCAACTGGTTATGAGCATATGGCAGCAAATCTGATTGACCTTGGGAGGCAACCAATAGGTCGAGTATCTTTTGAATGGCTGAAGACGATCAGACCATCTCATTTAGTATACAGATTTGTGGAGGAATGTTACTTGGAACCATATCTGCCGAGTCGCTTCGCTCGTCAGTTTGGATATGACCAGTTCCATGTGGGCAATGCAATAACTTTCTTATAAGAAAAGGGATACCTGATTGACGGTGCCAGAGCATGGGCTTACTATAATACTCGAGACACAAAGACTATGTTCTCGATGCCAAACAAAACTGATACTGGTCCAAGAATGCTGTATACTTATTCACAATTTTATACAGCTGCAAATACATTTGCTGAAAACTACAACCTCGTTGATAGTTTTACAACAGCAAATCGTCTGAAGAAATGAGCGACTGACACATTAGCTCCCAATAACGATGAAGAACATGAGCCAGTGCACGATCCATTGGAAGCTTCCAGGGAAGCCAATTTCCCTGAGGAAGTCAACCAACCTTTAAGAATTTCTCTAAAGGTTGTTAAATCTCCGATCAAGGGGAAGAAGAGAAGGAGAGAAGAGCCTTCTTCCCCAGCTCTGAAGAAGAAATTGATCTTGGAACATTCTTCAGAGAAGGTTACCACTAGATTGCAATCCAGACAATTGGCCGAGTCCACTAGAGATGAAGCAGCTACACCGACCTCTATTCAGAAACAGGTCGAGGTAGTAAACATAGAGAGTCCTGAGAGGCCTCTACATAGAAAGAAAATGGCCCATAGAAGAAAGAAGAGAACAGTTTCTCCTCCAAGGCAAATTTTGTCTTCGGTAGTGATGAACGCTGCGGCTGGACTCACCATGCCATCTCCTACCCCTGTTTCTAAGTCTGGGCATAAAACTCCTAGTCCAGAACGGAGGGAAGAGATCGAACACAGGGAAGAGAGAAATAAGGCCGTAGAGCCCAGAGAAAATATTGTTGAGACAGATCATGAAGGCTTGTAATCCCCTTTACCGATGATGGAAACTACTCAACCTCCTGCTACACCAGGAGCAATCAGTAAGGAAGAGGATCGTTTGATGATCGAGGCTTTAGATGACTGTGACTTCGGCTCACAGGATTACATTGATCAAACCGCTGCAACTGCCAGTGGAGAGGTACCGGAAGAAGATAAAAATGAAGAGAGTTCATCATCTGAAGACATTGAGGATACACAAGATCCTGAAGGGGACTATGAAGAGCATGTGTCTCCTGTAGCTGTTGATGACACCTTAGATCCTGAAAAGGATGTTGAGGTACAGATATATCCTGAAGACGCTGATGATACCTTGGATCCTGAAAAGGATATTGAGGTACAGGCATCTCCAGAAAAGATAGCAGATGAAGAAGCGGCCCTGGAGGAAACTCCTGTTGTTGATCTCCAAGGTATAGAATGAAATTAGCAATCTTCTTTAAATAGATTGACAGCTAACAACTTTATTCTTATCCTACAGAACTTGGATCTTCTCCAGCTCCTCCAGTGTGCATGGACATAGTGCTTGCGACGACAATTGCTAGTAGCAGTCACCATTTATCCTGTGGCTCCGAAGCATGAAGTAGTCAGGCAATAGTGACTGAGGCTACTTCTGCTCAGCTAGAATCTGTTCTAATAGACGATAGGCCTGTTGCTGAATCGAATCATGGTAGGACTATTTTCACTTTTGATTCTCTTTGACAATAGCAAATGACAGGCAAAATGACAATATTTAATTTTGCAGAGGAACAACCGGGAGGAGCGACCAGCTGTACTTTAGTTCCTTTATTCAAAGAGCCTTCCATCCACATACAAGAAACTGAACGTCCTGCTGCCTCGTCATCAACAGGAGTAGCTGCTACTCCTGGCGCTCTGGCGACCAATCTATTCGTCATCCAATCATTTACCAAATTTTTCTTCGATTCATTGGGGCCTTTGATCAATAGGGTGATGGAAAAAGAGGATGCTAATTTTTACACAGTTAGAGGTCCAACCTCTTTCTTAGTTCATGCTATCTGCGAGCAAGGTGACGAGCCTCAGGCCACTTTTCTTGAACACATATTAAATGAGCTAGAGACTTCAATTAAGAACTACAAAGAGCTCAATAAGGGGGAGGTAGAACCCTTAGTTCAAGCGGAATTTGAACGGATGGCTCAGGATGCTGCAGTTGAAAGAGTAAATTTCCAGATTCTCTTGGATGCTTTTGCTACTAAATCTGCTGAGTACAATTCCAAGGTGGAATCGGTGACATATATTGCTGAAAGAAAAGAGAGAAGAATTGCTGAACTAAGAGCGGAGATTGCCCGTCTTTAAGAAGAATTGGAAGATGAGGTTACCGAACATCAAACTGCAATCCAATAACTCGGTGCTCTAACTCAAGAAAGAGACGAATATGCTGCAGCTCATAATGATGAAATCACTCGTCGAATGGTAACCATGTCTACTTTCAACGAACAATCTGGGATGGAAGAAGCCAGGAAGAGAGTGATAGAATCCCGCGAAGAACGACTGCAGACTCTGAGGCAACAGATTACCGGCTTGATGACACCACCAGTTTAATAGAAAGATTCCTTGTATCTTCTTGTTTTTGCAATATGTATGTTTTTGTAATGTCTTATATTTTGGTCAAATAAAAAGATATTTTGTTGTGGCTCTATTATTTATTGCATATCTTGTTCAGATACAAATAATAGCGATAGAAAATATATTCAGAGGTACAGGACATGATATATTTCTCGAAAATAATCATATTTATTATATATGCTCAGAGGTAATTTGGACGTGGCAGAATATAATTTGTTGAATATTATTATTTCAATAGGCAACTTAATCGAGGACAACAAGTTGCTGATATGGATGATGAACGAAAATGAATCGTCGAAGAGGTATGAACGAAATGAATCGTCGTAATGAATGGATGAACGGATGAACCGTCGGATGATGATAATGAACGGATGAACCGTCGGATGAATGTAAACGGGTGAACTGTCGGATGATGATAATGAACGGGTGAACCGTCGGATGATGATAATGAACGGGTGAACCGGCGGATGATGATAATGAACGGGTGAATCGTCGGATGAATGTGAACGGGTGAACCGTCAGATGATGATAATGAACAGGTGAACCGTCGGATGAATGTGAACGGGTGAACCGTCGGATGATAATGATGAACGGGTGAACCGTCGGATGAATGTGAACGGGTGAACCGTCGGATGATGATGAACGGGTAAACCGTCGGATGAATGTGTCGTTTCGTTGTTTTGAGAATCTCCGCCTATAAATAGGACAAAAATCTGGAAGGAATGATCATTTCCATTTTTTAACATAAAAATGTCGTCTGGAGATGCATCCAAGAAGACTGAAATTGTTCCGAAGATTGAAGCGGGCATTGAAGAACGTCCTACCGATCCAGTCCAGCCAAAACAGACAGAAGTAGGTGAAGGCTCGTCTGCACCCAAACCACCGCGGGATATCCTGGATTTCCTGCTTGAACCAGAAAAGACTGAAGAGGAAGAGGCCATGAGGATGGCTGCTTGTAAGTTCCTGGTAGGTTCCAGCAAGGATGTTCTCAGCTCTTTTGTTGATTATGTCTTTGATAAGGACGGCAATGGTCCACGTCCTAATGTTGAAAAGGATGATAGTAATCTTCCTTGATATTATGTAACATCGTTTATGATGAAATAAAAATCAAACTTTATTTATGAACTGTCTGATCATATTTACATAAAATATCTGTTACATTTATACAAAGTATTTTTGAGGAATTTACCATTGATAGGCATTATTGCAACTCGACCGTCTAACTCTGAAAGTTGATAGGCTCCATTCGAAAAGACTTTGCTAACAATATAAGGCCCTTCCCACTTCGCGTCAAACTTGCTTTTACTCGAATGAGTCATAGTCATAGGGCGCCTGACTGCTAAAACGAGTTCTCCTTGCTGAAATGCTCTGACTTTAACTTTGCGGTTGAAAGTCTTCGAGATGCGAGCTTGATATAACTCAATATACTGTTGAGCCAATAGTCGCTTTTCATCGAGCGCTTCTAATTCTTGAAGTCGAAGAAGATCGTTGTTCTCTGTAGTGAGCTGTTAGCAATGGCAATTCTCAAAGAAGGAATTTGAAGTTCCAGAGGAAGAACTGCTTTACAACCATGCACTAGAGAGAAAGACGTAAAGCCTGTGGGATTACGGACCGTAGTTCGATAAGCCCAAAGACATTCACCAAGCTTTTCACTCCAATTCCTTTTTTAGTAGACACAAATTTCTTGAGGAGTTTGATGATAGTCTTGTTGAAGGCTTCAGCTAATCCATTAGCGGCAGGGTTGTAGGCTGTCGAGGCGACATTGTTAATCCGATGATCAACGTAGAATCTTGTAAACTTCTGGCTAATGAATTGTGGTCCGTTGTCATGGATGATTCTTCGAGGTGTACCAAATCGATAGATGACATGGTGTTTGACAAAGTTAATAACACTGTTGGTCTTGACTTCAGCCAGAGGTATAGCTTCAGCCCATTTGGAGAAGTAATCGGTTATTGCTAGTATAAATCGGTGTCCTCTAGAAGAAGGAGGATTAATAGGACCTATAATATCCATGCCCCAAGCTTCGAAAAGCCATGAAGCAGCCGTCGGATGCAGAAATTCTGAAGGTTGATGGATGAAATCTACATGGATTTGACAAGCTCGACATTTCCTTGCGTATTCGATGGCATTTGATACCATAGAGGGCCAATAGTAACCCATTCGTCGGATACGATCCTATAGTTTAGGACCAGGTTGATGTGCTCCGCAGACGCTATCGTGTGCTTCGCGTAATATTTGCTTTGCTTCATTACCAGCTAGACAACGTAGAAGAAGACCGTCATAAGTCCGTTGATAGAGAGTCTTTGTGATTTGGTTGTAGTAGAATCGCAGAGATCGTCGAAGAATACTCGTGGCCTCCTTGGGGTCTTCGGGGAGTATGTTATGAACGACGAAGTCGATGAAGGGAATTCTCCAGTCTTCATTGATAATATTGGCTTCAGCGAAGTTACTGAATTCAATATTACGATTGTTTTCGATACAAAACAGCTCACGATTAGAGACAACCACCACTTGCTGTCTTTTGATGGGGATGGCTAAGACTGCTGCAAGATTGGCCAAGACATCTACTTCGGTATTGAAAGCTCGCCGAACATAGTCTATGAAGAAGGCTTTGAATGACGTAGCCATGTTGATTGCTGCTTCATGATAGGGCATTAGATCTTGATGACGAACTTCATAGATTCCTCTAACCTGATTAACAACTAGCTTAGAGTCACCATAGACTTCAAGATACTCGACATCCAATTGTTTGGCTAATTGAAGACCGATCAGTAGAGCATTATACTCTGCTACGTTGTTGGAACATGGTTCATCTAGAGAGTAAGCTCTTTGAATAGTTGATCCGTCTGGAGGGACGAGAATAACTCCAACTCCTGCTATAATGGCACCATTAGGTCCGATTCTGGATGCTCCGTCAAAGAATAGACGCCAAGTAGGAAACTCTTCGGAGACCATATTTGCTTCCAATGTCTCGTCTGGAATTTCATCATAGAGTTGGATGTTTCTGGCACAGGATGAGCCGCTAAGAAATCCGCCAGTGCTTGACCTCTGACAGACTTTTATGGAACATACACCATGTCATACTAGGCGTGCAGAATAGCCCACGTAGCAAGCCGAGAGTTGAGTGTACTGGGCTTCTTCAGGAGTACCCGAAGAGGATTGACTCGGGATATCACATGAATGGTTTGACCAATGATGTAATATCGAGTCTTTTGAACAGCAAACATAAGAGCTAGATATTCTTTTTCGACCGGACTATAACGGCGTTCGGCACCAATCATAGTACGACTGAGATAGTAGATGGCATGTTCATGACCCTCTTTGTTCTTTTGGGCAAGTAAAGCACCCAATGAATGATCCATTGCACGGACATACATTAAGAATGGTATACCTGAAATCGGCTGGTACCAGGACTGGTGGATTCATGAGATATTGCTTGATATCTTCGAATGCTCGTTGATATTCTTAGTCCAAATAAAAGAGACACCTTTCTTCATCAGCTGAGTGAATGGTCTACAGCGTCCCGACAAATTCGAAATGAATCTCCTGATGTACGTACGACGACCTTAGAATCCTCGTAGCTCTTTTAGGTTGCGTGGAGGACGCATCTCTTGAATGGCTTTGATCTTCTCGGGATCCACGTGTATACTCTTAGAGGTAATGACGAAGCCGAGAAATTTACCACTTGAGACACCCAAAAATGACTTGGTGGGATTCATTTTGAGTTGATGTTGGCGCATGAGATTGAAGATTGTTCTCAAATCTTAGATGTGATCTTCTTTTAGACGACTCTTGACAGCGATATCGTCAACATAGCATTCGACTGTTTTACGAAGATGATCTCGAAAGATGGTACTCATTGCTCGTTGGTAGGTTGCACCAGCATTCTTGAGACCAAATGGCATTACTGTGTAGCAATAAACTCCTCGAGGAGTACAAAAAGATGTGTGTTTCTCATCTTCAGGATTCATCCTAATCTGATTATATCCAGAGAATCCATCCATGAAGGATATCCGCCCGAACCCACAAGTGTTGTCGATCATGACGTCCGTAATAGGGAGAGGAAATTCATCTTTTGGACATGCTTCATTAAGATCCCTAAAGTCGATGCAAACTCGAACTTTGCCGATTTTCTTTAGAACTGGGACGACATTGGTTACCCAATCAGGATGTTGTTCTTCTCGGATAAAACCACAATCAATGAGCTTTTTGACTTCATCATCGATTGCATCTATCATTTCTGGCTTGAAATGCCGTTGTTGCTGTTTGACCGATTTTGCATTCGGCAAAATATTCAATTTATGAGTAGCAACTTTAGGATCTAGACCTGGCATGTCTTTATAACTCCAGGAAAATACATCAATGTATTCTTTTATAAGAAGGATTAATTCTTGTTTATCTGTCTCTGGAAGGTTCTTGCTGATGAATATCGGACGAGGTGACCCGCTTTCTCCTACATCAATTTACACCAATTGATCGTCAGTAGGAGGTTCTCTTAGTTCGAATCGTAGTTCCTATTGGGTATCCATTCGTTGAGCCCAAGGATCTGCTTCAGGACTTTCTTCAATGTCTTCGTCGTATCCTTCTAGAAGTTCGGCGGAGACCATGTTGGATGATACGATCAGCCGATGAACTTGACCGATACTGGTGTCAGAATCCCATGATCTGGAATCAGAAGAGTTAGAGCGCTCTTTACTATCAGAGTCGGAGACTGCTGGGGATAATATTGGAGGAGAAGCATATCCAAGACCTCTTTTGGTCCTGCTGTAGTACATCTCTGACTTTCCTTCTGGAACAATCGTACGGATAGGAGTTCGTCTACCCTTGTCGTAGTTGAGGCCACTTTTGAAGTCATAACCCATCTTTCGGATGATGTCTTTTGATTGCTGACTGTAACGACGGAGTTGGAGATGTCCTGTATCGTTACTTTTGCTATCATCTATATAGCTGAATTGTTGTTCTGGTCCTTTACTAAAAAGTATTGGACTTTCGCCTTTCTTTCGAGCAGGAACAATTCGATATAAATCATCTGGATGTTCAAAAGAGACTTCCGTTTGAAGAGATTGTACAACTCCTATTGTAAATTATTGGAAGCTATCTAACATAACCAAATAGCATTTAGTATGATAAATGACATCAGTATACTGGAAAGTAGATGCTTTTTTATTGATGTGTACATTCGTATTTACAACAGGACCTTTAGCCTTAGTAGGCTTGGTCAGATAGATTACAAGAGGGGGAGAAGAAGAACGTGGAGGAGGCTTGTTACGATGGAGATAGATAACAAGTGGCTCAGAAGAGGTGAGCTCCCTTTTGTCCTTGTTATGAGTTAAATCAATAACAAGGGGCTCGGAAGAAGTGAGCTGCTTTTTATCCTTATTACGATGTAAGTCGATAACAAGTGGCTCAGAAGAGGTGAGCTCCCTTTGATTTTGATCATCATCAATTGATTACTTCTGAACTGGCAAGTGAATAGCCAGTGGCTTGGAAGATTAAGGACGAGAGACACGCCCTTTGACAGGTATGATAAGGGTGTCTTTGGGCACTGCTTCTGATTCTTCTTCAGTGTCTAAAGCTAATACAACCTTCATAAATTCATCCTTGTACATACGAGCGTCGTTGCAGTATGCTTCAACACCTTTGAAAGGATAAAGATCAGCAACCTCTTTCTAGACTTCTTCATTGTCATCAACATATTTGAAACATTGATGAAGAGTCGAAGGAACAATGTTGTGCTCATGTAGGAATGGTCTTCCCAACAAAGCATTATAAGAACAACCATGATTGTCGATGATATAGAAGGTCACCTTTGTGCGAAGATTGCCTATTTGGAGTTTTAGGCGAATCTTGCCCAGAGGTTCACTCCTTCCCTGATTGAATCCAAGGAAGGTGGTGATTGTACTGGAGAGACTATGTACAGGGATCTTCAGTGCATCTAATATTATTTTTGGCATAATACTGAGAGCAGACCCTGGGTCTATCAGAATACGATCGACTTTCATCGAGTCGACATATCCTGTATAGTAGAGAGGACGGCCATGCCTGTTGTCTTCCATCAACAAGTCATCTTGAGTGAAGGTAATGTTTGGAATCAATTCCAGAACACTATGACAATGAAGGCAAGAGACAGGCTCTGTTGTCGATTTCTTCAGAAGAGCTAGACAAGTTTCAGCCTGCATGAGAGCTTCACTTCGAGTTTCTCGAGTCTATTTAGAAAGACATAAAAGCTCAAAGATGGATAGCATGGCCGGTGTATTGGCTAGCTATGCCAAAATATCAAAGTTGTAAGGCTTTTTAAGTCCTGAAGGAGATGACTTCTTCAAGGGCTTGTCAAAGCAGACTTGTTGTTTGCCTTTGTCAGCTACTACTGGCTTAGGAGGAATGGGTATCACAACCGGTGAGGATGCAGAAGGAACATCTTTAGTAGAAGCAGGTTGCACTGGAGCAGGTTCAGAAGAAGAGGCAGGGTTCTCTTGAGCTTCGAGGTAATCCTTCAAATAGGCTTTTCCTGATCTGGTGCCCAATATAATTTCTTCATCAATTATGGGGTCAAAAGACACCATATTGCAAGTCTTTGTCTTGCCCTTGAAGCGGTCTTTCTTCTTGGAGGAAGAGGGGAGTTCGAACTCTGAAGCAAGATCCGGATGAATCCACATAATCTCGCCATTGTCAAGAGATAAGGGGACAAGACCTTCACTTCGTGGAGGAGGAAGATTCTCAATCTCAAGAGTAGCTTTGGGAATAGGAATGACACCGTGCTGCACCATCTGGGGCAGGAAGTCACCAAATTGAACTAAAACCATATTTGTAGTCACAGTCTTCTCGTCTTGTTGTAGAGTGACAACACCAGCATTGACCAGCTCTTGTATCTTTTCTTTGAGCACGTAGCATGCTTAGGATGCCCAATGAACTTGTGGTAGACACAATACTTGGGATGATCAGTCTTACCGACTTCGTCAGGTTTCTTTGGGTCTGGAAGTTGAATTTTGTTGCTTTCGATTAAACAATCAAAGATGCTAGTAGTGTCATTCTCCTCAAAGGAGTACTCTACTTTAGGACGAGGTTCCCTTGGTGGAGGTACATAAGGAGTAGAAGTGGACGAAGGTGGAGCTATGTTGACAGCCAGAGACTCTTTGCTCTTCAAGTTGATGTTCAAAGTCTCTTTGCTCTTATGGTTGTTCTGACGATTACCGCTATTTGACATCTGATGTTCATCTCGATCGGGGTTAGACATTTGTACCCCTTGTTGCTTGAACTTGTCAGCGCTAGCTTCAGCCGCTTTAGTGTTGACAATGAAGGATGGCCAGTCTTGGAACTGAGTTGACCTTGTCCACATACTGATGATAGGCAAAAGATTTGCCTTGCAGGTGTCTATGGTGACAGCAGCCGGAGTCCCTGGAGGCATCTTCAAAGCTTCTCGGCGGAATCTTTCTGTGAAACTTTCAGCAGTTTCATTATATCTTTGCTTGATTTTATTAAGGGCTGACATGGTCATGTCATTGATCCCTTCATAAAATCATTCTAAGAAGATTTGTTTGAGACCCGAGAAGGAAGTGATACAACCATCGGGCAAGCTTCTATACCAATCATATGCAACACTGGTTAAACAACCGACGAATATCCTGGTAAGAAGAGCGTCATTTGGTTGGAGTTGGACAGTCATTACCTCAAAATGATTGATGAACTGACTGGGAGAGGTGCTGCCATCAAACAGAGAGATTGTTAGAATCTTGTACTTTGGGGAAAATGGGACTTCCTTCCATTCAACTGGGTAAGGTTGTTTAATCCCCAGTCTTTGTAAGTTGTCCTTTTCTTTGAAGGCCTCGAACTGAGTACGCAAGAGCTTGACAGCTTCATTGGCATCTTCCACTGATGTAGAAGGAGCTGGGGGAATCTGAGTGTTCGAGGAGGAACAGCATGATAAGCACCACCCCCAGCACCTGATTGACTGGGTGTAGGTTGAACTTGTACAAGAGGTACTTGAGGAGATACTACCCCCAATCCTGTATTGACAGGTACGGACGATGCTATAATTTTAGAACTTGCAGCAGGTACATTCGGTGGTATGGTATGTTGTACCACAATAATAGAATGCATACTGGCGACCATTTCAGCCATGGTCTTTAGCTTGTCTTCTAGTGCAGCAATTCGTTGTTTTTGATTTGCTGAAGTTGAAGCATCTGGATCTTCATTGACAACATAAGCTGTCACTTCTCTTGGTACAGTAGAAGATACTGTTTGTTCAGAGCTTTCGCTGTATGCATCATAGTCAGAAAAAGAGTCATCTCCTGAATGGAAAGTAAGAAGATGACCGGAAGGAGTTTGAAGAAGATTCCTTTGACCGATTGTATCTCGGCTTCTGGATCGGGTATGTCGAAATACTCCTTCAGAGGATTCTTGGAGTAAGTCTAAATACCGCTGGCTTGGCTTGCAAGGCTTCCCGTGCTTGGAGCACTTCCTACCCCCAGTGTCTCAAGAAGTCATGTTGACAGAAGCGTATAACACTTCGTCCTCATCTTCTGACATAGGTTCAGATTTTGCAAAAGTCAAACGATCGAAGACAGATCGTTTTGTTGTTTAACAACAACATTAAATAATGACTTTGTGATTGCAATGATGATCAGATGATTGAACTGGAGGTGTTAAGACGTTGTCCCGTCTTTGCCTGAGATGTTCTCGAAGATCAAAAGTTTGAGGGATTTGTTCTTTGACAATGTTCGGAACATGGTTCCAATTTTTTAGATGTTTTGTCCCTTGAGTATACAGGGAAGTGCTCACTTCATTGGCATAAGTTTTAGGATTTTTGATCCTGGAAGTTTGCTTCTGATGATGTTTGGTCTTCGGCATTGGCTGTTTGCGTTTTGTCGAAGTTGGTCTGTTGAGATAAGTTCTTAAATCAGCAAATTCACCTCCAGGGGTTTCTGACTGAGACACCAGTAATTTTCCCTGTCTTGAACGGGAGATCTTGAGGGTTGGGAGATCTTGGAACTCTGCTACCGGAGTAGGCAGAATACCTCTTTGATCAGTACAAGTTCTTTCGACATGAAGGGAAGAAGAACCCTTGTTTGAAAGAGTTTTTGTACTGACTGGTGCCAAAACACATTCAGGTTGATCTTCTACAGTAAAAACCGAAGAAGGCTGAGAAAAGACCAAAGGGCCTTTTCCTTTGTTTTGTGAAGAAGGGTTAGCTAAAGAGCGTTTTCCTCTGTTGCCTTCCAAGTCATGAGACAAGGAAGTTTGAGAAAAGACCAAAGGGCCTTTTCCTTTATTTTGTAGAGGAGGAGGAATAGCCAAAGGACTACCCCCAGTGAATTGCGCAGGAGCAGCAGAGTGTTGGAGAGGGGCAGAGCTTTTCCCCTTGTTGTGAGAAGATGAGAGATTAGCCAAAGGGCTGTCACTCTTGGATTGTGCAAGAATAGTTTGCGCATGGGTTGATGGCGCACTGGCAGGTTGCGCAGGATGTCTTCTGGCCTGAACCACAGTAGTTTGTGCAGTAGGAGCCTTGTTGCCAGAGTGCTTGAGTTGTACTCTGGTTGCTGGAGTAATGGACTGCGCAGGCAGAGTAGAAGCCAATTGCGCCAGAGGAACAGGAGTCTTGCACTTTGACAAGGCAACATAGGAAGTTTGTGCACTGGCCATAGCAGATTGCGCACGTGTGGTAGAGGCAGTTTGTACAAAAGTGGAGACTTTGGACTGTGCAGAAACCTTGGTGGCAGAGACTGTAGACTGCGCAACAGATTGTGCAGCAGCCTTCTTGGCAGAATTAACAGACTGTGCAACAATCTTGCTGGCAGAGCGAATAGACTGCGCAGCAGTCTTGGGGGTCCACACTGGGCGCACTTTACTCGAGGCAGAAATTGTTGTAGTACGAGGGGTGGTCTTGGAGTTTATCATGGCTTCATAGGCTGTCTGGTTGAGCTTCACAACCAGCGTCTTCTGCGTCTTTTCGATAGACGCAACGTCACATTGAGTTGTCACTTCCTCGTCGGAGGAGAAAGTCGTCCCCAGCAGAGTCGCCATTTTGTTTGCAAAAACAAAAGTATGAACTTTATTGATACAAATATTGTAAAGATTACAAGAATTCTGGAAAAGTACAACTGTAGTAATCCAATCTAGAAGACGATTGCTTTATCCCTTGGACGATGTGAACTTTGAAGACGGTAGCCTCTGAAGTTGAAGGCAAAAGCCTCAGAAGAATGCAGCAGCACTTGGACAAGAACTCCTGGACTCTCTGATATTTCTGAACTTTTTATGTCTGATCCCCTTGAATGAAGACTTGAAACTCTATTTATAGAGTTCTGGAAATAACTAACTTGTAGTTATTCTGAATGGCGCAAGTTGAATTGCGCAGGAACTGGATTGCGCAGCATCAGACTGCGCAGGCAGTTGTCTGGTCGTGGGCCAACTGTCTTGGACACATGGCATCATTTGATTGAATTGCGCATGATCGTGCATAGATGGTTGCCACATAGTGAGCAATTGATGGCATGAATGCCTCGTGTACATTTGTCAATTATCATGATGAAGTACGCTTGAATTGTGCTGACTTTGGACTGTGCTGGGATGGACCGCGCTGAGCTGGATTACGCTGCAAATAGATTGTGCTGCATGTACAGCTGTCCTCGAGAGCTGTACGACGCTATAAACGAACAGTCTCCTCGTTCTTTGTGCTGTCAGTTGTCAGAAGATTTGATTCTGTCAGGTAATGAAGACATTACCACATCAGCCTGCGTACTTGAAAGTATGCACAGTCTACTCTACACCTTCTAGATGATGCGCAATCTGATGTCTGCGTAGTTCATTTGAAAGTTGTTTTTCTTGATTTTGTTGATGGGTACAACTTGATTTTTTAGGACCTACATTGAATTGGTGAATTCTAGTTTGACTTTGACTTGTTGAGACCTAGTGGACTAGCCTAGAAGCTAACCCTAGCCATGGTGACCCTAGTCTAACTTGAGATAACCTATTTTAGTCATTAGAGAATAGTTTTAGAATGAGGGAATTTGGTTTAGTGAATTTAAGTCATGGCTTGTGATTTCATGAAATAACTTATGGCTTAACTATTTAATTGATCATGACTTAAGCCCATGGGCCATTTAGTGAACCCTAACCCTAATTATTGAACCTATGAACAGCCACATAGGGATCCCCACCCTATTTAAACACTTGTTCATTAGGGCTTGCCTCTTTTTATCATTCCAACACTTGAAGAAAAGAAATGTAAGTTTTCCCCTTCCAAAAATTCCTATTTTATTCATTTGTTCTCCTTTTTCATCCTAGTCTTTTGTATTGGGTTCTAATTTAAGTTTATGGACTGTTGGTGGAGAGCTATTTCAGCTTGGGATCAAATTGGAGCATTTGGCCATCAAGAAGAACACCCCCCATTTGGAGCTTTTCCATACAATTTGCACCTATAGGTAAAACCCTTTAAATTGATTTAAATTTCAATTTTCTTTGCATGTAGGGCTAGATCTAGGAGTCCCCTCGGTGTCCCCGAAATTTGGGTGAATTTTTTGTCCGTATTGGACACGTGTCGTAGTGTATGTTAGGTGTTCGATGAAATGCCTCTAAGGATTTCATTTTCGATTTTTGCTAAACTAATTACATGATTTTGAAGCTCTTGATGTGTACATTAATTATGTTGAGGACTGAGTTGGTTTTTGTGCACATTTCGTATCCAAAATGGACACGCAAGTCGTGTACGACACTGTGCACAGGCCCGTGCGGCTATCCTGCAGTTCGAGTGCCTTTGAGGACACGACACGACACGAGACACCATAAAATTTGGTGTGTGGGTGCGGGCACTGACTGACAGGACCCCCACAAAATTTTGTGGGTCCTTGTTGTCTGTGCATGAAGGAAACGAGGCAGCACTGTCTCGTGCCTGCTCGTGCATACTGTGCGCGTCCCCTGCATTTTGGGGTTGACACAAGACCCGACACTCCACTAGGACACATGGAATTTGGTGAGGTGATGGGTCCCATGTCTGACTCGACCCTCACCAAGTTTCGTGGCACTTGGTTGAGAGTCGAGGAAGTTCTCGCGCTCTTATCGAAATGCCGTGACACGCACACACGCGATTTTGAGCCACTGATACGGCTTTGAAACTAGGACACGACACATCTTGGGGTTCGTACAGGCACTTGGACACGTCCTCCTCGTCTAGGTGGACACGTGTGCACGGCCACGTGTCTCCATGTGGCTTGTGTCGTGTGATAGAACCACGTGCACGCGTGCACGAGGATTAGGAAATCCTGTTTCCAGACACAGTATCAAATTTGTTTTGGACACCCCGTGTCCTGATTCTTGGACTCGGAGGTGTCCTATTGGATACATGGGACATGTCCCTAATCTATGTACACCTAGTTTTCCAAATTTGTTTCGATTTTGACCTTGAAATTGGTTTCGAACTGTGGTCACTAACAGTTCTCAGGTTTTGTGAGGATTGGGTTTTTGATTCACAGTTTTCTTGAGATTTATGAATGTTGCTGTTAATTGGTAAGTTAGATTCCTTACACATGTGTATTAGGTTGCCTTAATATTGGTTATTGATAAGTGTTAGGTTTTGGGTTTTCAAAAAAGATTTTTAATGGTTGAACTGTCCTATTTTTCTGATACACACTGGTATGTGGTTCACTGTTTTCGAAAATGGGTTTCAAAAATATGTTCAATCGAATCCCAAGGTTTTAATGGGTCTTTATATTCACCTGAGATCAGTTGTCTTCAAAATTGGTTTTCATGGATTGTATTGGTTTTTTGAATGTAGGATTCGAATGTGGGTTGGGGATGTCCAATGGACTGGACTGATACGCACAGTCCAGGAAAATCCTGAACTTTCTTTCCTATTTGTGAACTGATTTTTTGATGATTAATTACCATGTTAATCTCCCACTACCTGACATTTGATATCCTTCCATCATTGCAATATATGATTATGATTTGGTGATTAGGATTTGGTTTTCGAAATTTATTTATAATGTTGAATTGATGCATGTGTAAAACTGCCATGCTTACTCTTATGAGACACATACATATTCCCCCCTATTTTAACTTAACTGTTGAATACCTGTGTTTGGGGATTCATATGGAATGTTGGGTTTTGACAAAACCTTGATCAGTCCTAATTCACCTTGTATCAGTCCCAAACATTTGGTCATTTCCCTGTTTTGGCTCATTCATTCACTGAAATATAGGTTTAAACCTAAGAACTGTACACTGTTTCCTGATTTCCCTTATACGTACACATTCCTATCTAAAATTCTGAGAACACAGGAACACTCTAGCTTAGGTTGTATACACACCACTCTAATTCACACACACACACACACAAAAAACTGATATTGAAGCACGCATGTTCACACACAAATTCACTCATGTAGTATCACATACCATGCTCACAACTCACAATTTTCACACACTATACACTCATGTTGATCACTCACACCCTATCCACAGATTTTTTAGATATCATATACACATTTCATGTGCATACACACACAATCTAAATAGACTTTCATAGGACACACACACATACCCCCATGCACATAAACTTGTATCCTCTCTTTAGCCCTATATGTTAATATATATATATATTTTGCCTATATGCATAAAGTAGCCTATATGTGTATTAATGTGTGCTATTATATAAATTAGATATTTTATGTATAAATATGTGAGAGTAGACCTTGTGTGTGAAATGTATGTTATTTAGCCTATAGCCTATGGTTTCTAGCTTATGTTTATGGCATGAATGTCCAGTCAATATGTGTTGTTGGCTTGTATAGCCCAGTTTTGATATGTGCTTGCTAGTCTAAGCTTGGTTAGGTCTAGTGAGACTTGACTAGACTAGGATTGACCTAGTTTGACTATTGCAGTTGACTTGGGTCGACCCAGAGTTGACCAAGTTTGACTTGGACCTAGTTTGACCTAGACAGTTGACCAGGTTTGACTTAGAGTTGACTTTGACCTAGATTGACCTAGAAATCATGTAGCTTGTATCATAACCATCATTTGCCTTGTTTTAAACATATTATAACCTGTACTGTTCTATTTAGGACATTGTGACTCCGGTGCAGACATCTGACATTACAGTACTCATTTCAGAGTATCAGGCGAGTACATTCTCTGATAGTTCTCTCATTTATTTGCCAGTTACTGTATTTCATTTCTATTTAGTTTTATGTGATTCTCTGATACCATACGTATGGATATTTCTGGATTCATCTATGCGACACACTCACCATATTATCTTGCCTCTATTACTGGAATCACTGGAATCATTCCGGAATCTATTTCTGGAATCATCATATTTTGGCTGGATTCATCTCGATTCTCGTGTCAAATTCTGGATTCATTTGTATTGCGGGACGGGGAAATATTGAGTAAGACATGTAGACATATCCCAAATCTGGAATCTCCAACTGGAATCTACTGGAAGCATAACCATCTCTCGCCTGATCAGTGAGAGGTGTGCCTGATTACCCACAGCCGTTTACATGTCGATCTCGGTATTTTAAAACACACTATTAGAATAGCTGGACTCACCTGGATTCTTGATCACTACCTAGAATCATCTGGTACTGGATTCATCTTGTATTAGATTCATCTCGTACTGAATTTATAGCAGTTTACACTTGTTTTACAATTACTGCCTGGACTCATTATGTTACTTTAGTTCAGCTAGATTTATTTTACAGTCTTCATTGCCATCATTCTTCTCTTGTTTTAGTTACTTACTTTCCTAGTATCTTATCTGTTCTCTATACCATCACTTGTATATAAACTGTCATATTCATCAATAAAACTGTCTATAACTGCTTTATAGTTTCCTGTCATTTACTTGGGTTTTCTTGATGAGTTGTACTCGTTCCTGTCCTGACTGGACCTGTTGCAAATTTTACAGATGACTTCCCTGAGGACACATGTCCTACATATTATTGTGGAGATGGTTTAGCTACCTATGGCTCCGACACTCAGGAGTGATTGCGAGATTATCTAGTTGTTGTTTAGTTTTTATGTTTAGAACTGGAGCTGTATATAGTTGAGATTTATAGTTGAGATTGTTTGGGATTATATTTTTAGTTGTTGGATTTTATTTCTGTTATTTAGCTTTTAGTTATAACTTCTGTGATATCTTATCGTTCTTAGACTGTGATTGAGATTCATTATATCTATACTTGTCCTCCGTTCGGAGTTAAGATTTGACAAGTACATTATATAATTGCGTGAGTTGCTGATTAGATAGTAACCTAGGACAGCGTTCTACCGTCGACACTGCGGCGTAGGTTGGGCGTTGTTACGTGCTCGTACCCTCACAGTGGGTGCGGGTCGTGACAGGCGGTCAGGAGGCCGATGGTGTTGACACACAAAACACCAGAAAAGTTCGAGCCCAAATTGGAGGGACCTTTCATCATAGAGACGGTATACTCAAATAGTGCTTACCGCCTCGCCCGATCAAACGGGGACTTATTCATGATGCCCATCAACGGCAAGTTCCTAAAGAAGTACTACTCTTGACATCTTTCAGATATGTACTTCCACCTCTACCTAGCAAGGGAATCAGTGGACCTGATCATCAGAGCTCACATATACCCTCTTTTTTCACAAAAATCCTATGCTTTCGGAACCCAGTTGTTCTATTGCATTCTATCTCCAGTAGAAGGACAACCACGTCCACATTACCTCTGAGTTGCTCCTCTATGCCCTAGAAAGCGGAATCCTACGCTCCGTAAGACTACGCTATCCATCATGTTTACCACGTCCATATTATCTTTGAGTAAACATCCCGTACAGACAACCCCTGCGTTATCGTACATTGATCGCAGAACTTTCATGTCCATATTACCTCTGAGTAGTTCCGCATATCCCCCCAGAGTCATTCCTACCACGTCCATAACACCTCTGAGTAGGAAGATTCCATCATTTGAACCCCATATTTGCCATGTCCACATTACCTCTGAGCAAACATGTTGGTTCTCCAAACTTATTATCTGTACCTAATGACCAAGGTGCACAAAAGATAATAGGTCCACACAAATCATCAAGTTTATGATAGCAAGAATGAACACACCACAAAACTCATTATTCTTTATTTAAAAGTAAAGGATTACATCCCCAACAGGAGTTGCAAATTACACAAAATAACAAAAAAAGGAGAGGCTACAATCCCTAAGCATCACCGGGATTGGCTGAAAGCTCTTCGATCCGACGCTTCAAGTCTTCCGCCCGAGTCTCTGCGGTCGCCAGGACTCGGCGTTCGACTTCTTGACGCATCATTTCTACGGCCCCAGGGGAAGTGTCATCCTCATACTTCTCGTCCAACTGTTGCCGCTGCTGGGCCAGGAAAAGAGCCTGGCGAGTGAAAGCTGCTTCCTCCTCCTTAGATGCTACATGTTCAGCCTGGGCTCGCTCAGCATCTAATAAGAGTTGGGCCCGCTGGTCTTCAAGGAGGCAAATCTTGGCATTAACCTTCGCTATACTAGCGTCCAACGCAGCTCGCAACTCCACCTTCTCCTGCATGGACTAAGATAGCCTCTCTACCGCAGCCTCAGCTTTGGCCACCTCGCGTTCCCAGACAACCACGGTAGCTTGATAAGATGACTCAGTTTTAGCGATCAACTTCTCCTTTTCTGCTTCTATCAGAGCGGAGAGATCATTTCGCTGGATACTCTGAAATTCGGAAAGCAGCTGGTCGAGCTCGGCCACCGATGTCTCCAGAATCTCGGCTATATGGTTACGGCCCTGGTGGGAACGTATCAGACCAATATGAAGGAGCTCCATGGTTTTTGCCATCACGAAACTCCCGTTGGCATTCATCACTGTCGATACGCCCCTCTGCAGCTATCACGACCCGCACCCACCGTGAGGGTACGAGTACGTAACAGCGCCCAGCCTACGCCGCAGTATCGACGGTAGAACGCTGTTCTAGGTCATGAACTATAACTACATAACATGAATATACTTTCCAAAAGGAGGCCAACACAGAGGTACAACTCAATCACAATCTAAGGTAGAATGTAGCACGTTGGAAATAGATAAGAAATCCTTAACTGAGGTACAACAGAATGAAATAACAAGTCTCAACAACTACCGGTCTCAACATCTCTAAAATATACAACTCTGAAAATAAAGACAACAGCTAAACACGAAAGAAAAGAACAGTCTAAGCTATCTACACTATGCAAGGTATCGTCCTCAGCAGCTGCCTGAACCTCCTCTGGGGTCCAGGTCACGAGTGTCATCTAGGCAAACTCCAAGTAAGGGGTGTAGGGTTCCTCATCATCCTCTGTAAAATTTTCAACAGGTCCAGTCAGGACGGGAGCGAGCACAATACATCTCACGCAGATCATAACAGGTTAGAGAATATAAACATGCAAGAGAGTACAATACATGAAACTGAAAGAAAGTACATGATGTAAACAGAGAGAGAACTGTAGTAGAAATATCTAATATAATTAGAGAGCTACCAGTGACTAGTGATTTAGAGTACAAAGTCGACATGTGAACGGCTTGATTTGCACATGACTATACTAAAGAGGCACACATGGCTATACTACTTTGGAATTGTTCACATGACTATTTATACTCCCCCATACCCCAATCAATACACAAGGATCCAAACAAGTTATGTTACGTACATAGTTTTCACATGAAGCCCATAAATGGGTGCATATGAAGTATACATGAGAGCTCATACATGAGTGCACATGAAGTTCACGTATAGGGCCCATAAATGGTTGTACATAAAATTCAAATGAAGGCTCATAAATGAGTGCATATGTAATATAGGCTATATACATGGGAAACATGGCCGATTCATGAGAGCACATGAGAGTACACGAGCATGCATGAACGAGCATGAAGCACATGAGAAACATGAATAACATAAGAGCGAGGAATACATGATGTACACAAAACATATGACATAATGTATTCGATGCTCCCGAGGGGGGATAACATCTCAATGTAGGGATCCATATAGTACCAATCCGTGATAATATCGTGACAACATCAAATAAGGTAAACTAGAGCAGGAATATAATTCTAAGCAAGTTATGAAATGATCAGAGAATGTACTCGCCTCGTATCTGAATGTCTGAAGTAAATGTACTGTCCGAGATGAGATACCTGACTCCTAGTTAGAGCAACACAAGTCAAGATGTATACATAGGATGATATATAAATGTAATCTACGATGCGTCTATATGCTGTCTAGGTCAAACTAGTCTAAAGTCAACACTTGGTCAACTCTAATCAGCTATACTAGTCAAGGCTAGGTCAACTAGGTCAAACTTAACCCTAACAAGTCTAATAAGTCTCACTAGGCCTAACCAAGCCTATTTTAGCAAGCACACACCACTTCTAGACTGTACAAGTCATCAATCACATAATTTATATTATATATATAACTCATATATTGCATACACTAGATATACATTTAGGCAATCAACTATATATACATTAGGCATTCATAGGAACATTTCAATGAGCTAGTGTAACACAAATGCATATATTATCATACAATACTTAGGCCTATATATATAACATGGCATACATATATATATATATATATATATATATATATATATATATATATATATATATATATATATAATGTAATGTGGCATCTACCTGTTCTCAGAATTTCAAAACATTGAATGCATGTATCAGGTTTATATAGGAATGTGGGTGTGTGCAACACATGTGTGAAGACTTGTTCTCAGATTTATGTGTCTCAGGTAGAGGGAAAATCAGTGTGTGTGTTTTTAGTTCTCAGTTTTCAGAAGGAAAAGGGAATCTCATATTTCAGTGAGGAATGTGTGTTCAGTTGTGTCAAGGTGAACTCAGTTTGAGGTTTACATATGTAGGTGTGTGTGGTTTTATTCCCCAGGTGCAACCCCAAATGACAGTGTCATCAGGAACCCTTAGATGCTAATTCCTAGGAAACCAAAGTGACAGGAGAACAATGTCCTAAGTGTCTCAGTGTTCATGTGTGCATTTGTGCAAACATTCAGATTTAACAAGCTAAGGCTTAATTATTGCTTTATGTGTGTACATGAGTGTCAAGTGTTCCAGGAATCAATTCCCAGGTTGTGTCTTAGGAAACCAGTGTTTAAGACAGTGTACGGAAATCAAAACAGGGTGTTAGTGTGTCAAGAATGAAGACAGTGTACAGATGTTTAGACATGTGTGTAAGCTGAACCAATGTGGCAGGAAAATTCAGTGAATACTAAGAAACCCCATAGTCCCTCACATATACAGGTGATCTAGATGCAACTTTTAATCATCATTAACTCAGTAAAATGTGAATTAAAACTCAGAAAACCATATCAGTGGACAGTTAAAAGCAATTTTCTAAACCAAAATAATTTGACAGTTAGCCTATTTAAAACTCTGGAATTAGAAATCAATGATTGGCAATGGTTCTCAGTTTTCAGTGTTTAGAGGGTGTCATGTGGTAGCAGAGTGTACTTAACAGGAAAATAAGTTATGTGTGGTTCAAATCAGTCATGAAACCAAATCCCAGATCAAATCCCAATTTCATATTTCAATCTAACATTCAACTAAGTTCCAAATCCCATTTTCAGTTTTAGGAACTCAAAATGGTAGTTTAATAGGGAAACCAATTTTGACAGTTTACATATGTGAAATCAAAATGACAGTACCACTTCCCAAACCCATATCGAAAACCATGCTCCTACATCAACAGTGTAACCTCAATGAACCAAATTAGCATGAACTTAACACAAGGGAAAAATAGTAAAATGTTTAGGAATTTTAAACATGGAATGAACTTACAAAATCAGTTTAAAAAAGAAAGGAAATCAAAGACAGTTATAAGCAGTCCTACCTATATCATTCATCAACCCAAATCCAAATTGTAAACTAAAAACCCAACACTAACCTATAAATCGACTTAACAATAGTCTAATATACATGTACATGGATCCACATGAAATTAATCATTTAAAATCAGGTTAAACAGGAATTTAAAGTCCTCAACATTCAGGAGACTGAAATGAATATCAGTCCAGCCCAAAGCAATGTTTGAAATCCCATTTCTCATTACAAACAACCTAATCTACTATATAAATCCAACTTAACAGAGATTAACAACATGTCTAGGAATTTTAAATAGCAATTTAATCATGAATCAAACAATTAAAACTGGAAATTAACACTGGAAAAATAATTGAAACTGAACACAGTGAAGCAGTGTCGTGCAGGCAGAACATGAGGTCGTGGACACGACACGGTGCGCCATTGGCCATGTGCTTGTGTCCACGTGTTCGCCAGGGATAGGTCTAGGGTGTCATCATCCTGAATCGGGTTAGGCACGTGTCGTGTCCAAGTGATAAGGGCGTATCAGACACGATTTCCCGACTGATACTGCACAGTGCAATCCCAATGCGCGCGTCCGTGCTCCCTTGATACGACACGATCTCGTGTCAAACTCGAGGGGTATACTGGCAGTCACTGCCCCCTTCCTTATGCCAAATTGCAGCTGTCCACGTGGCATGTGTAGCGAGCACGAGGGGTGCGTGAGCAGGGGACTGTGTATGTACGTCGTACAGCGAGTTCGTGTCCGATTTGGATACAAACATGACTCGAATCCGTGCTCAGTCTTCATGTAATAAAAAATACATATGTAGATATGTAATTCCATGCAATTTGTTCCACAAAAATCAGAAATAAAATCCTCACAGATATTTCATCAAACACATGCACACATATCATGATACGTGTCCGATACGGACACCAAACGGACACGAATTGACACAAAACCAATACCTACAGCTAGGGGACACCTAGGGCTTCCTATCCATGCAAAGAAAACAAAATTTGGTGGAGGGAATAGGTATTTACCTATATGTGCAATTTGCATGAAAAGCTTCAAAAAGGGGGGTTTCTTCTTGATGGCCAAGAGCTCCAAATTGTTCCTCCACTGAAAATATTCACCATGGACAGAGAGTATTCGTGGAAGATCCTAATGCAAGAAGTTTGGTTGAAAAAGGATGAGAAATGGAGAAGTTACTATAGAAGCTTGTAAAAGAATAAAGAAATATACTTGCGGCCAAGGATCCCCATGCGGCACAAAGAGCTCATGCGGCTCAGGGATCCATGCGGCTCAGGGATCCATGCGGCTCAAATAGTTACATGCGGCCCAGAGAGGAGCCATGTGGCCTTCAACAGCTCTTCTTTTTGTCTTTTACTACATTTAATGCCTTGACGGCTGACAGCTCTGACAAATGACAGCTCTGACATAAAGATGCAATAATGACTCTGTCATAATGGCAGACTCCTAGGGAAACGAAGGAAATCTCTGACACAATCTATCAAACCCCAAAAACCTTCATGCGGCCTTGACACGTGGACAGTCGCATGCGGCTCAGACAGAGGCCACCCCATGCGGCTCAGGCAGAAGCTACCCCATGCGGCTCACGAGGACTATCTTCATGCGGCTCACTGAGAAGCCACCCATCATGCGCTCGCCTACGCTCATGCGGCTCAGATCATCTCCATGCGGTTCAAATGTTCAGAGGCCACTCCCAAGCAACCTTAACACGTGGCCAGTCTTATGCGGCTTAGTGAGGAGCAATCCTCATGCGGTTCAGATTTCCTAAGTGGCTCGCTGTGGAACACGTGGCAAGATTCATCAACAAATCCCAACAACCAGGTTTAGTGCCATCCCCATAATTACTGGGATCAAATCGGATCATTTGCAATCAATCAAATTGAACACGTGGCAGGAGATCCGAGCTTGGCATAACAAATCATGAGGATTTATGGCAATCATCATTAATTGCCCACAGAGATTTGATGCAATCACATTAATTGCTTAAATCTATTATGAGCGGCCCAGATTTATTGATCCTTATCCGCCGACTTTTGAGAATGGGCAATCATTGCAAACCCTAATGATGTCCCCCCACTCTTATAAATAGCAAGGTGCCATTCCCTTGCAGAGAGCAGAGGAGAGAAGAGAGAACCCCCCTCGGATCTAGAGAGTCAGAGAGAGAATATACAGAGATCAAAAGGAGAGCATTTCTGCATCAACGCCAAGTAGTTCTTCTACAGAGCCAAGGCTGCACCCGATCGTCCAAGGAGTAAGACAGAGCTGCCGTCGCTTTTCCGAGCCTCTATCGTCACCCCCCAGAAACTAAAATAAATAATTGTACTTAGATTGCTGTACCTAGGTTTTCGTCCCTAGACTTTCTTTGTACAAACGAGTTTGTATTGTGAGTCTAAGTTCAGTCCTCCTACATAAATTATTCTATACTTTTACAATCAATGACAAACATGATGGCGACTCTGCTGGGGACAAACTTCTCCACGGCTGAGGACTTGGTGACACAATCGTATGTAGCCAAACTTGGCTCCACGCAACAGAAGATGGTCGTCCGCTTCGACCAACAGGCGTTTGAAGAAATGCTCTCCGACGGGAGCGCTGGCCCGGTCCAGAAGCGAACCTGCACAAAGAAGGCTCGAAGGGAGTGGAGGCCAAAATCATTTGCCCCTCCCCAGGCCCTGGACGGAGTACTCTCTGCTACCCAAGACGGCGAAGGCGACTCTAATGCGGCCCCACTTCAAGCCATAGAGGACTCTGCTGTCCCCAAGTTCGACAGAGGAAAGCACTACGATGCTGGACTTGCAGGGACAAGCAGTGATTCTATGTGCTCCAAGAAGAAGTCGAACACTCATACGACCAAAACCGCCAGCCGCATGCATGATGCTCATGCGGCTGAAACTGCCAGCCGCATTAAGATTATCCATACGGCCAGAACTTTGAGCCGCATGGAGATAACTCATGCGGCAGAGTCTTCCGGCCGCACGAAGAAAACCTATTCGGCCACAACCGCCAGCCGCATGAAGACTGTTGACTCCAGCCGCATACTGCCTGCTCCACGAAGCTCAGGCTCAGTCTTCGATCGCCTCTCCTACGGTCTTGATCTCTCATATGCCCAAGAAAATGTGTCTGACTCTCTGGAGCATCACTTTGACTCTTCCTACTATACGCCTTCAGGCGCTCTAGTAAAAAAGTCAAGGGCAGCGTGAGCTCGAAGAGCTCAGTCGGCTGTCCCAATATCTGACCATCCGAGCGCTCTGCATACTGTTATGCGGGCCTCTGATGGGAAGTTGTACAGAACCACTCGAGTCCAGCCTCCGGTGGCAAACGGACAGAGTGGTTCCCAAAAGTCTTCCAAAACCCAGGGAGCAAACATGGTCGTTCCAGACCCGTCCGACTTGCGTGAGGTTATCCTCCACAAATGCAAGGAAAGAGAAGAGGCCCCGGTATGCAAAGAGCCCTCCCATGGACATCACTGTACCCAAATTATTGTCAGCTGCTGTTGCAACAACGCGACAATACGAGAAGACCGACAGTCCGTCTTCCAAAGATTACAACAGCCGATCTCAGAAGACGAGGCACCACCCGTCGTCTCTTGCAACTCCACTCAGAAAATCCTCGCTGATGGGAGAGAAAAGAAGATAAACGTTTCCAGCCCGAAGATCTCAACCGCTGCGACTAAGAAACTGTCGTCTAAACGGATATCCACCATCGGAGTTTTCCAAGGTACCCATTTGAAGACAAAATCTAATACAGTAGGAGATTCATCATCCACACCACTTGGGGTTGCTGATACTGGGGATAGCACTCCTCAGAACATCCACAACAATCCGATGTTCTAAGAAGACGAGCCCGGAGAAACAACACTCCCATCAGATACAGCAGATGCCGACGTCCCTGAGGACGTCCACGACTCTCAAGATGAAGCAAGCTCTGAAGTTGGGGGTACTATTCCTTTTGAGTCTGAACCAGAGGATAACATTCCTACATACCCCGATGACTTCTCGGTACAGGGGTACGACTCGGAGGGCACGTCCTCCACCGTTCCTTCCATCTCTCCTCATGTAAGGATGGTGTTCATGACGGACAACAACCATGGTGGTTCCAGTGATCGCCAACGCATCGACACTCTGGAGACAATACTGTATGCCTTAGTCAAGTCTGTAGATGAGATCAAAGTGGCTCTTCCAACTCTGCAGGGAGGGACGCCTGGCCAAACAAGCGCGGGTCCCGCGGTCAATGTGGACTCAAATTCAGTGGCACCAAACTCGGGCAATAATCCTCCTGAAATGTCGATTCCCACCGCTGTAGATGAGGACCGAGAAGCAAAAAGAGAGGTCCAGGAGCTTTGAGCCATGTTTCACGCTCGAGAAAACTCTCAAAACCTCAGGATACGACAACCATAACCTGCTGCATGGAGGGATGTCCCCTTTCCACCAAGATATAAGCCGTTCAATATCAATCCTTATGATGGCAATACCTCCGCAAGTCGGTACATCACTTACTTCAAGGTCACCACCGACCATCTGCCCCATGACGATGCCATCCTCACACGATTGTTCATTGGAGCATTGGAAGGAGTCGTCTTCGATTGGTATCGCAACCTGTCAGACAATTGCATCCACTCCTTCGACAGCTTAAAGTGCATATTTTTGGAGAGATTCTATGAAGTAGGACAGGACATCACAATGTCCATCCTCATGGACGTCGTACCAGAGGAAAAAGAGCTGACAAGGAACTATATTGAGCGGTTTCACCAAACCGCAATAAAGCTACCGTCTGGTAACCCGGATTCCTCCTTGATTGAAATTTACCAAAAGAGATTGCTCCCAACAATCAGTCTCTGGATGGGCGAAAGTCAATTTAAGGACTGGAAGACGTTTATCATCAGTGCCACAAGCGCCGAAGAACGATTGAAGAAGGCTCGCCAACTGGGATTGCACATCTCGGAAGGAGAGAACAAGGGCAAGCGTCCTAATACCAACAACGACAATGGGGGTAACCCCTCCAACAATCGGGACACCAGGGGTAAGCAGGTTATGGTGGCCGGCACAGCCCAGAAACCTGAGTCAAAATCGGCAGACAAACAATGGCCGCAAATGACCTACTCCTTCGAAGACGGCCACGTCAAGCCCATCTTGGACATGCTCATACAAGGAGACAGAATTCAAATTCCTCCACCAAGATGGGAACCTCGACCGGCAGAAATAGAGAGTCCAAAGTACTGCCATTACCACCGCTACGTCCACCTTGCTATGCACGACTGCTACCAATTGAAACGATACATCCAACATCTCATCGATTCGAACGCTCTGGCCATCGATTTCGAGGAGATAACCGTGGCTGCCAACATAGTGTCCGTACAATTCGATAGCTTCCCTCCAATAGAGACTCAAGATGGTGTGATAACCATTCCTCTGGCGACAATGGAGATTGCTAATCTTCCACCTCCTCGGGATCAGGTTGCTGGTCTAGTGCCCCTCACCACATCACGGAGGGAGGTTATGTGGGTCCATCCGGACCTAGTACTTGAGGTGACTCAGCCCACACCACCTTCCATTCACAAGAAGAAGGATGGAAAAGTCAGATCCTACCGCACAATCTCGGCAGATGTCGAAGAAGTCACGGCTGTCGTTACCCGATCTGGGGCACACTCCCAACCTGTGGTAGATAACTCGACTGAAGATCATCAGCCAGCTACTGCTGACGCTCCAGGACATTCTCAGCCTCCGACGACCGATAAGCCTAGGCCGAAGGAGACTCGCTATATCAAATCCCTCCGAAAAGAGGCACATCAGGGGCTGGAAAGACCCTACGACTTCGACATCTTGGCGCAATTGGCCAATACACTAGCCAAATTGTCATTATACGAGCTCCTGAGAATCTCAAAGGATGTTCGCGCGGCTTTGAGCGATGCACTCCAAAATGCCGACGTATATCTGGCTCTGGTCAACCTCACAGGAGAGAGCCCGCCTTCAAATCTCCAAGACAATGCTTGTACAGGAGCGATGCCCAATATTGTCTTCACTCCACAGGATATGCTCATCAAAACCAATCTCCACGATCGTGTCCTTATACTACACCGGACACATCGGGGACGTAAAGGTAGACCAGATGCACATTGATCCTAGTTCTTCCATAAGCATCATCCCGAAGGGTCTGCTACATCATCCATGCATTCCTATGCATCGCCTGACACCAACAAGCACCGCCATCAGCGGTTTCAATTCGGACAGGAGCTACCCAATCGAAAAGATTCGCTTGAAGTGCCAAATTGGCGATCTCCAGTCAGAAGTAACCTGTTACGTCATAGATACGGACACTTCTTGCAACATCCTCTTGGGGCACCCTTGGATACACGATTATATGATCGTGCCTTCCATGCTGCACTAGTGCTTCAAGTATGTCGACAAACACGGGTTTGTAAGGACAGAATTTGTCGACATCGATCCCTTCAAAAGAGTCGAATCCTACTACTCGGATTCCTACCTATACAAGAAGTCGAAGAGGCACCTGGATGAAGATGTACAAGCTCAAACTGAGACAGCCTCAGGATCAGAAAAACCTCTGACGATCTACCACCAAGCTCGCAAACCTGATAAATCCGCCCCCCTCACGGCCGCTCTGCGTATGGATGCGATCAGCCTCTCGGCACAAGAAGGGCAAATGATAATCCGGCTGCCAAGGTCCGGCCAAGCGCCGAGACCCACAACGGAGCCACTGACAATCAAGTTACCGAGAGTCAGCTAGCCATGAGCAGGGGAGTTCAACCCCTCTGACAAGCCAATGACGATACGTCTTCCCAAGAAGAATCGTCACCCCGATGCAAAGTCTGGGGCTTCTAGCTAACCAACAACTCCCCGCCCAGCATCAAGTACCAAACTAGGGGTCGCTAGCGAACCAACAACTCCCCGCCCAACATCGAGTACCAAACTGGGGGTCGCTAGTTTGCCAACAACTCTATGTTTGGCTCCATCAACAGATTCCCTGATAATCAAGCTGCCCAGGTCATCCTCTCAGTCTTCATTTGTACAGGAGGCGACCGAAGAAGAACCAAAATTGGCCAAGTATGTGGCTGCCCACACTAATGTTCCCTCCGCAGATGATGTAATCCCGCTAGAAAAGATACCTTACTTCATCAATAAAGGGTTATCTTTGAACTACCTCGAGCTTAATAATCTTTGTACAATGTATGCTATAGAACACGGTATAGGCACTCACCTACACACACAGGTGACAAATATTGACATCGCAAACCAGCTTACTCCAGTGGAAGACGCTTACCGTATAATCAAGGGAGGGGACTATCCAATCATCTTCGGCCGGAAGGACGACCCACAACCCTTCACAATAGAGAAGGTCGATCTCGAATTAGATGCCGGAAGACTGCCTCTTTATCTGTATAGCCCCCAATACAAATATCTCATGCAAAAACAAGGGTATGATCTAGAGACTACGCCAGGTTTGAACTACGACACTGGTTGACGATTACCTTTAAAGCCGCCAGTCCCGGCTGGGAAACCACGAGACTACTACAATAAAACCAGATATGGATTAGGGTATGTCACGTCCACAAAGACCCTGAAAGTTCAGATGAGGAATGCGATTGGTATTCACATTCAACCGGGTCACCAACTTCTGATTCAGATACCAGCATCGAAGACATATTCAGACAAGTCCTGTCAGTCAATATGGCATTCGCCGACGCTTACAAAGAAGATGAAGACATTCCTAAAATCCTCGAGTTAGAGCCGTGGGCCCAACAGCTGAATGCACAATGGGAACAGCGGTTCGAACAAAGAGAACCTCCTACGGAAGATGAGGTTATACAGGTCGACCTCGGCAGCGAATCTTCTCCAAAACCAATCTTCGTCAGTAAAAGCCTAACAGACGAAGAGCGAGAATCACTACTGGAACTTGTCGAAGAATATATTGATGTGTTCGTCTGGAGCTATGAAGACATGCCAGGACTAAACCCTGAGGTTGCCCTTCACAAGCTCAACATTCGGGCAGATGCGAAGCCGGTCAAACAACAACAGCGACGCTTTCGCCCGGGCATCATGGATGCAATCGAAGCCAAAGTCAACAAACTGATAGCCAGCGGCTTCATTCGTGAAGAACAACATCCAGACTGGGTTGCCAACATAGTACCGGTCCTCAAGAAGAATGGAAAGATTCGAATCTGCAACGACTTCCGTAATCTGAACAAGGCATATCCCAAAGATGAATTCCCCCTCCCTATCACGGACATCATGATTGACAACACATGCCGCTTCGAACGTATGTCATTCATGGATGGTTTCTTGCGGTACAACTAAATCAAGATGTCTCCTGACGACGAAAAGCATACATCATTCCGAACACCGATTGGTATATACTGCTACACAGTCATACCTTTCGATTTAAAGAATGCTGGTGCCACATATTAAAGAGCCATGAGTATCATCGTCAGAGACCACTTGCGCAAGACTGTGGAATGCTATGTCGATGACATTGCCGTCAAGAGTCGCTATAAGGAAGACCATCTGCAGGATCTGAGGACGGTATTCGACCTGATGCGAGCGCACAACCTGAAGATGAATCCCATAAAATCTTTCTTGGGCGTATCCAGCAGAAAATTCTTGGGTTTTATCATTACTGCCCAGGGAATTCGTGTAGACCCAGAAAAGACGAAGGCAATTATGGAGATGGGTCCCCCGAGAAATCTTCGCGAACTCAGAGGCCTTCAAGGAAGGCTAGCTTACATCAGAAGGTTCATTTCTAACCTCTCAGGGCGATGTCGGCCATTCACCCATCTCATGAAGAAAGGTGTCTCGTTCGTATGGGATTAAGAATGTCAACGTGCCTTCGACAGCATCAAAGAATATTTGTTGAACCCTCCAGTCCTGGCGGCCTCGGTTGCTGGGAAACTATTCTTGCTATATGTACGAGCAATGGATCATTCCTTCGGCACTCTGTTGGTGCAAAACAAAGATGCAGGCCATGAACAAGCTATATATTATCTCAGCCGAATGATGATCAGGCCAGAGCACAGGTATACCGCTGTGGAGAAGGAATGCCTCGCCCTGGTGTTCGCTATTCAAAAGATGCGGCACTATGTCACGGGGCAAACCATACATGTGATATCACGAGTCAACCCCCTCAGGTTCCTCATGACAAAACCAGGGGCACTCAGCTCCTGCCTCGCCACATGGGCAATATTGCTGTCTCCTTATCATATGGTCTTCATCCCGCAGAAGGCTGTTAAAGGTCAAGCCCTGGCAAACTTTTTAGCAGCCCACCCAGGCTCGGAGTCATTCAGAGTATATGAAAAAATCCCAGATGAGGTTGTCGACTCACATGCGACCTCCTATGATGATATATGGCGAATGTTCTTCAACGGTGCTTCGAGAACTGGACCCAAGGGCAACTTCGTCGTTGGAGTCGGGGTGGTGCTGATTTCTCCTTTCGGACTAGTGATCAGTCGCACTTACTCCCTCACGGAACCCGGCTGTAACAATGTGGCCGAGTACAACGCTTTGGTCATTGGCCTCCAACTTGCAAGGGAGCTGGGGGTAGAATATCTTGAAGCATACGGCGATTCGCAGTTAATCGTCAACCAGATCCGGGGTTCATATGAAGTCCGCCATGAAGACATGATCTCCTATCACCAAATAGCGATCAACATTATTTCGTCATTTGAGGGATTCTTCATCGAACACGTTCCCAGACTCTAAAACATCGAAGCCGATGCCCTAGCAGGCCTTGCCGCTTCCCTAGCAGTGCCGAACCATACTCATCATTCGGTTGACGTGATAGGCCATGAACTGGTCTGTCCCAAGAACAACTTCAGTTCATGGTGAGTTATGCCGCTCAGACGGTCGATGAAGCGCCAGACAGGAGACAACCATTTATAGACTTCGTAGTCTACGATATCCTGCCCGAGAACCCAAAGGAAGCCACTTTCGTCAGAAGGCGTTCTCTCAGATTCTTCTACGATACAGAAACGAAAATGCTGTATCGACGATCTTACGATGGGTTATTGCTTCGGTGTCTGTAAAACACAGAAGCCAAAGAAGCCGTACGCGAAGCTCATGACGTTGTCTGCGGGGCCCATCAGCCTGGCCCTCAATTATAAGATCGTCTTCGCCGAATGGGTACTACTGGCCCACGATGGTAGCAGATGCGATAGATTATGCAAGAAAGTACAAAGCCTGCCAAGTCCATGCGGACTTCATCCACCAACCATTCGAGTTTCTACATCCGACAGTGGCGTCCTGGCCATTTGAAGCATAGGGAATGGACATCATCAGTCCGATTACTCCATCTTCCTCCCGAGGATATCGCTTCATACTCGCAATCACGGATTACTTCTCCAAATAGGCGGAAGATGTTCCGCTCACAGAAGTAAAGACTTCAAACGTGGTCAGTTTCCTCAAGCATCATGTCATCTATCGTTTTGGATTGCCCCGAAGGATCATCCACGATAATGGTCCGCAGTTCACAAGCCATGCCTTCTATCGGTTCTGTGACAAGCATCGCATCCAGAATATTGATTCGACACCATACAATCCGGCAGCAAATGGGTTGGCAGAAGCATTCAACAAAACAATCATCAAACTTCTCAAGAAGTTTGTGTCTTCCAACAAACGCGACTGGAACGAGAAGCTTTGTGATGTTTATGGGCGTACCGTACTACAGTCCGAATAGCCCCAGGGAACACGCCATTTTCCCTGGTATACGGGAGTAAGGCAGTCATCCCATTGGAGACTCAAATACCATCGCTTCACGTCGCCCTTACTTACCAATTGACGACGGACGATAACTACCGTCGCCGACTACAAGAGTTAGAAGCCTTAGATGAAAAGCGCCTCTTGGCTCAGCAACGAATCGAGCTATACCAAGCACGTATCTTTGGAGCCTTCAATAAGAAGGTTAAAATCAGAACATTCCAAGTGGGCGATCTCGTTCTGGCAGTTCGGAGGCCAATGGTCATAACTCGCAAAACCGCCGGTAAATTCCAGCCAAAATGGAAAGGTCCGTTTATGATTGAGGTCGTATTCTCCAACGGTGCTTACTGCCTCGCAAAACAAAATGGAGACTTGCTCATGTTGCCCGTCAACGGCAAGTTCCTGAAGAAATATTATGTCTAAACAATATTTTCCAGATCATCGAGTCATGTACCTGCTGGTACCGCTGAACTCACATTCACAATATCCCAGATCATCGAGTCATGTACCCACTAGTGCCTCTGAACTCACATTCACAATATCCCAGATTATCGAGTCATGTACCCGCTGGTACCGCTGAACTCATATTCATAAAATTCCAGATTATCGAGTCATGTACCCGCTGGTGCCGCTGAACTCATATTCACAATACCCCAGATTATCGAGTCAAGTACTCGCTGGTGCCGCTGAACTCATATTCACAAAATTCTAGATTATCGAGTCATGTACCCGCTGGTATCGCTGAACTCACATTCTCCAAATCCCAGATTATTGAGTTATGTACCTTCTGGTACCGCTAAACTTACACTTTAATTCTAAAATTCCTGGATTGTCGAGTTATGTACCCGCGGGTACCCCTGAACTTACATCCCGGTCACTCTTTTGGGGAGAAGGTCATGTATAACCGTACCTCTGAACTTTTTTTCTGAAAGAGCCCCCTCCTCATGATCCACTACCCGCACTCCCAGTGCACAAAAAGGGTAACAGATCCACAAATTCCCAAAATGACCATGTCGATGTTACCTCTGAGTCGTCTCAATTCTGCCAAAAACAAATCATCCCTCTATATAGAACTTCCATGTCCTCATTACCTCTGAGTCGTTCTATGTACACCCCTTCATTGAGCCCACTCTTGCCATATCCTCATTACCTCTGAGTGGGAAGACTCCGTCGAAGAAACCCTCATGCTTGCCATGTCCTCATTACCTCTAAGTAAGTATGTTGATTCCCTTTCGACTTATTATCCGTACCCACAACCGGAGTACGCCCAGGATAATAGGTCTACAAATATCGTCCGTTGAGTTCACTCCTGCCATGTCCTCATTACCTCTGAGTAAGTATGTTTTTTCCCTTTCATCCTATTATCCGTATCCTAAGCTAGGGTACGCCAAGGATAATAGGCCCATAAATATCCTTTGCTAAGTTTCTTAGTACAGGCCCATCATTTCCCATCATGCCCCAGGAGCCCAGCTTCTCATGGCATTCTTTCTCCCGATACCAAGAACGTCCATGACCACCTTACCGTGGAATTATTCTAGGTATCCCCAATCAAACTTGTTATCCGTACCTAAAACCAATGTATGCCAAGGGTAACAGGTCCACAAACAAGTCTCCCATGCGGGGCAAACACCACCATAACACCACAAGCACAACAAACAGTACAAATAAAGGGTAAAATAAAACATACTCTTTTATTTGGAAGCCAAAAAGCATTACATGTTTGGGACCAAGTCCCTCTCAAAAAAAAGAGGGAAACCATAAATAAAAGGAGAAAAAGACCGACTATGGTTCGGCATTACATAGTTCCAGGAGGTAGTTTCTCACCAAGGTGGTCCCCCTCTCAAGCCGCTGTCTAGCTCGGCGCTCAGCCTCCTTGGACAACTTCTCTGTATCATCCAAGTACATATGTGCCCCCAGTCCTCCTCAAATTTCTTCAGAGCGCATTCCAGATTAGCAGAAGCTCTGGAAACCCTTTCGGCATCCTGAACAATCAGCTCCTTGTCAGCACGAGAAGCTTCAAGCTCAGACTCCAAGAAGGCCAGCTTCTTCTGAAGCTCGAGAATCTGCTCCCTGGTAGCGGATATCCCCTGGGAGGCAGCCGCCTCCCGAGCCCTGCAAGCCTCACTCTGGTAGCTCAGCTGGTCGTACAAAAGAGACTGGTCGCCAAGGTCCTTTGCTATAGCCGTCTTAGATGTATCTCGCGCGAGCCTTATCTTCTCCAGGGTGGTGGTGAGGAACTCCCTCTCCTGACCAATTGTTGCAGATAAATCAGCTTGTCGCAGCATTTGAAACTGGGCCATCAGCTGATCAGCCTCCAGCAACTTTGGCTCCAGAAGCGCGGCTATCCCTTCTCCGCCAGGAAGGGTTTTGAGAATGTCAATCTGGCCCTAGGCGTATTGTCGGGCCAATGTGAAAGGAGTCCCCCGCTCTACAGCAGCGTCTACTCTCCTCTTCAAATGACGATAGAAGCTATCAACCACATCCTGCGATACCTCATCCAGAACTTCTGTAGAAGACAGTGTCAGAGGAAGTGTGGCTGACAGTGTCGAAGAAGACGCAACAGAACTTGCCACTCCTGCCACAAGGAAAATAAATTCTGGGCGAAAGGACGCTTGAACAGCGGCCAATTCCTTCTCCGCGTCCCGAATGATTTGGATACTCGGTAAAGCTGAGAGGTCAACCCCCAAAGTCATACGAGCAGAGGAAGATACAGGGGCCATTGCCCTTTGTTCAGGCCATACCGCCATATGAACTCCTGAACTCGATTCGGCGGGAGGCCTCTCAAGACAGGTCGGAAGAGTAAGGGGCATGCTCCCTTCCGTTAGATCCTTTCTGGCAGAGCCTACCATAACAATGTCCGTCATCGACACTGAAAGGGCTGGACCTGTATGCCCAGAACAAGCATCAATCAGTCTAACCCGAAGGATGTGATGATAGATCGAATAGGCCTCCTCATTAGTTAAAATATGGCTTATCTTACCAGGGGATGGTTGTGAAGGCTGGGACTTATTCACAACTACCATAGCCCCCTCACCTATGACCTCCGAGCCAAATTTGGCTGGCTCTTCTGCTCCAGCCGTCCCGGAGAGGGATACTGCTCGATCAGCGTCACCTTGACAAAATTTAGCAGTTTCGAGGACAGGTCCATCAAAGCCCCCGTCCTCTCGAGTCACGACCTCGGAAATCTGAGATTCCTCTTCTTCTGACACCTACGAGAGGGAAAAAAATGATTAAGATCAAAGCTAGAAGAAAGGAAGAACTAAATAGAGATGGTAGTGAGTTGTTTACCTCCGACGCGGGGTCAACTTCCTCGCCTCTTTCCCTTATAGTTAGCTTGCGGTATCTGGTCGCAGCCAGTTTTCGGAAGCGAGGAATACCGCCAACAGGAGAAATCTGCCTGCTACGCTTTCGTACAGGACCGGGTGCAACAGGTGGCTGATCTGCCACCATCTCATCTGGCAAAACAGGCGGCTGATCCGCCCCAACATCTTCCACCAGAAGGGAAGAATCATCTGCTTCATGCTCGTCGCCCTCATCATCCGCAGTAGTGGAGTCCGAATCTGGCACTTCGACTCTATTCTTCCTCTTCCTCGTCTTGGCCCCCTCGGACCTCTTATTCAGGGCGGTACCAACAATAAAACTGGCACCCGGGTTAAAACCGACAGGGAGTTTGTTCGCCATAACATGGTACAGAGCCGCCATATACAAAATCTCTACCGACGCCTTAATAGCAGGGATCAAAAAAATGGTACAGGCATGGAATATATCATAGTAGTGTCAGGCCCTGATACCATCAAGAAGACTACCTTCAAAACCCAGACAAGAGCTGGGACTGTCCAGAAAAAGCTGGCTGTATCCGAACTGTCGGGCAAACCTGCTGGACAGATAAGGCTCCAGGAAGACAGTATTGCGGTTGCGATACACCAGGTGAGCAGGGCGGATGTTACGTAGCCACAGAAGCATCTGGCCGTCCAGAAGCTGAGGGGCCCAATACCGTCGAGATGTACAGCCGTTATTTCTTCAGCAGTAAAATGAGGGACAGATACAAAAATGTTGTACATATCTGCTCTCGCCAGCGCCATCCAGCAGACGTGCATGGTCTCAAACTCCCAAGTCTCATTACGATAACGGAAGATAAAAGCGTCGTCGTCAGTTACGCCGTCTTCAGAGCCTGGTCTCATCAAAGACGGATAATGCATCAGCAGCCACCCCATCAGATAATAATAGGGCAGCTCAGTCTGTTCAAAATCTTTTGTCACATCGCGGGCGATGACCTTGGACGTAAAAGTATGGAGACCACGGTGTATGCTGCAAACCATGGCCGGGAGGAGAGCTAGCTTGACTCCCAAAACTAGCTTCACAGCAGGAGGATAAAATTATAACTGATCCTCTCAATAGAACCAGCTCCTCCCGAGACTACGCAATTCCGCAGCCATACCATCAAGAATCCTGCCAGGAGCGCCTTCTCTGACAACTCTTGGGTATCCTGATAAAAATAACCAAAAGAGTCGGTTTGACTTCCAAATCTGTCACTGGTGGTGGCCACCCTCTTGGCCGACGACACCAAGACTTGAACCGCCTCCCGGGATTGAGGACGACGGGAAGTAACTCGACCTGAGGCACCCATCGAAAAGAGATAGTGTACCCAGTCCTTAATATGGGGAGCATTCCCTTCCGAACTGCTATCCTTCTTGGCTGTCTGCTGACATGTGCTATAGTGGCACAATATCTCTTGATAGATAGCCACGAAGCCTGGATACCGTTCCTCCAAATCCTCGAACTCCTCATTCGTAGGAGTGTACGCCTCAAAAATTTTATCTCCCCAAGGAAGCTTGGAAACCGCGTACATTTCATGGAGTGCAAGCCCCATTTCCCCTACGGGTGTATAGAAGGTTCCCGTACGACGGTTATACATCTCTAGCAGAGATATAAATAATCTCTTGTTTATGGGCAAGCCATGGCTGGTACCCCGAATAGTAGATAAAGACCAATCTCACACAGAAGGCCTCATACTTTCGCGAGATCCACATAGACAGATTGATCCATGAGGGAATGGGGTGTATCCAACTCGGGAGCTTCAAACGGCCAATAGGATAGGAGCTCTTCTGAGCAAGTTGGTTCAGAAAAGTGTCGACTGCAGAAAACGTGAAATTGGGACCCGGCACATTCAAAAAAGTGCCCGGGGCCAATCCTATTACATAGCGGCTGGCATGCACCTTGCCCGCACATACTGACTTCATGCTGTTGTTGTAATGGATGTCTCCTACAAATATCCCACTTCGAGTAGGAGTCAAAGAGTCTTCCATCTTTCGGTCCAGTGGGAGCATATTAAACCAAGATAGTGGAAAGTGACGCTCCATTTGGGAGATGTGGATTGCCATCCCGTTTGAAATAAAACTCCAGTTATCTAAGACATCCAGAACTTGACTGTTCTTTACAGTCAAGGCGTCTCCAAAGAAGAACGCAGGCTTCAGGTATTCTCCTTCTAATTTCCCCGAGTTCATCATAGCGTTGAGAAAATAGAAAGGCTGGTTCTTGAGGGCATTCAATCTCGCCGGAGGCTCGTCACTAGGTAATTTGTCCGCCATATACCGAACTATATGGTCATACCTATAGCCCATAGCATCCTGGGTACGACCCACCAGCGGTTCTCTAGCAGCGTTAGCTGGCAAATTCACTGAGACGAAGACAAAAGAAATAAGTTAAAAAAGATGACTGACTAGTGCCCTCAAGCCTATGCGGCTCGGATTCAATGAAGCCTCAGGCGGCCCAACTCAGAAAAAAGCTTATGCGGCTCTGACTAGTGGAGACTTATGCTACAGTGACTAAACATAGTTATGTGGCTCTGTTCAAACACAGCCTCTTGAGACAGAGTTCGAATAGGTCTAAAAGGCTCATACGAAAAGAAGAGTTCAGGCGAGCATATGCGGTCCAAATCAAGTGAGCTTATGCTGAGCTTATGCGGCCCCGTTAGAGACACGCTTATGCGACTCAATACAGATAAGTTCATACAGTCCAGTTCGCATATGCTTATGCGGTCCAAATCAAGTGAGCTTATGCTGATCTTATGGGGCCCCGTTAGAGAAGCGCTTATGCGGCCACAACAACAGATCTCATGCGGCTCATACCCCATGCGGCTCGAGACGAGTATGCGGTACACAGGAAGATGAAGGCTCGTACATAAAATATGCGACGTAGCCATGATAGTCAGGGTTCCAAACTCACGCAAAAAGTCGTTACCCGCGGTGGTGGGGTGGACGTCGGGGTGAACTACGTGCACGACAGCTGGCGGAGGAGCTGTCACATTCGTCACCGTAGAAGCAGCTTTCTTATCCTTCGTCGCCGACGAAGACGCTGCCTTCTAACCCTTCGTCGCAACAGTCTTCTTGGGAGCCATTACTATGATCGGAGAAGGAGGACGAGGACAAGAAAGCTAGGGCAAGAGCGAAAAGTAAAGAAAGTCTTTTTTCCCAAATACTCAGCTATTTATAGGCAGAACCCCAATGGACCGACGCATCGATCCACGTGAAGTATAACCGACTCTTCGGTTATCAAGGCGATCTGATTATTTAAGGCAAAAACTCTTGGAATCCTGCCCCAAAAAGTGGCCTTGAATTTGACGACAAATCAACAGCATTTAATGTAAAAGATTTCCACACGTGGCAGAATGACGTGGTAAGGAGCTCATGCAGCCAGACAGCCCATGCGGCCAAAGAGTCCATGCGGCTGGTTGGCCAATACGGCTGAGGAGGCCATGCGGCTGGGACATCTATACGGCCAGGACATCATATGCGGCCAGAAGAGTTTATACATAGCCATGCTTCTTATTTAAAGTATTTTAATTTTGTAAATTGAAAACTTTGAAGGGGGTCTTGTAGAAGCATGGAAAAGAATAAAAAAAGATCCATGTGGCCAAGGATCCCCATGCGGCTCAGGGATCCATGCGGCTCAGGGATCCATGCGGCTCAAATAGTTCCATGCGGCCTAGATAGGAGCCACGTGGCCTTCAACAGCTCTTCCCTTTGTCTTTTACTGCATTTAATGCCTTGATGGCTGACAGCTCTGACAAATGACAGCTCTGACATAAAGATGCAATAATGACTCTGTCATAATAGAAGACTCCTAGAAAAATGAAGGAAATCTCTGACACAATCCATCAAACCCTAAAAACCTTCATGCGGCCTTGACACGTGGACAGTCGCATGCGGCTCAGACAGAGGCCACCTCATGCGGCTCAGGCAGAAGCTACCCCATGCGGCTCACGAGGACTATCTTCATACGGCTCACTGAGAGGCCACCCATCATTCGGTCGCTTACGCTCATACAGCTCAGATCATCTCCATGTGGTTCAAATGTTCAGAGGCCACTCCCAAGCAGCCTTGACACGTGGCCAGCCTTATGCGGCTCCATGGGGAGCAATCCTCATGCGGCTCAAATTTCCTAAGTGGCTCACGGTGGGACACGTGGCAAGATTCATCAACAAATCCCGACAACCAGGTTTAGTGCCACCCTCATAATTACTGGGATCAAATCAGATCATTTGCAATCAATCAAATTGAACACGTGGCAGGAGATCCGAGCTTGGCATAACAAATCATGAGGATTTATGGCAATCATCATTAATTGCCCACAGAGATTTGATGCAATCACATTAATTACACAAATCTATTATGAGTGGCCCAGATTCATTGATCCATAACCGCCGACTTTTGAGAATGGGCAATCATTGCAAACCTAATGATGCCTCCCCACTCTTATAAATAGCAAGGTGTCATTCCCTTGCAGAGAGCAGAGGAGAGAAGAGAGCACACCCCCCCTCGGATCTAGAGAGTCAGAGAAAGAATATATAGAGATCAAAAGGAGAGTATTTCTTCATCAACGCCAAGTAGTTCTTCTACAGAGCCAAGGCTGCACCCGATAGTCCAAGGAGTATGGCAGAGCTGCCGTCGCTTTTCCGAGCCTCTATCGTCACCCCCCAGAATCTAAAATAAACAATTGTACTTAGATTGCTGTACCTAGGTTTTCGTCCCTAGGCTTTCTTTGTACAAGCGAGTTTGTATTGTGAGTCTAAGTTCAGTCCTCCTACATAAATTGTTCTATACTTTTACAATCAATGGCAAACAGTTATGAATGAATGAAGTTGGAGCTCACCTTGTTCTTGAGAAATAGGAAAAAAATAAAGGAGGCAAGGGTCTTTTGGGAGGGATTAAATATGAGTAGCCCTAGTGGCCGGCCATGTATGTAGGGCTAGGGTTTTGGGGTGATCAATGGCCACTAATCAATCTAGCTAAATCAATGGTCCTCAAACCAAGGTTTCATTCTAGCCAATTTGTGACCTTGTTATTCTATCTAGTCACGACTTAACCAAGGCTAATAATTCCTAACTAACACTAACCAACACTTACCATAGCTAGCTGTGACTAATCTAGGTTAGGTCAAATCTAGGTTAGGGCTAAGCACACTATAAGGTAATAAATTAAATCATATTTAAATCACACCATTACAATGACCATATTAAATTCCAATAAATACATGTTAATTCAAATAATTCAAAATAACCAAAATACCCTCAAGTAAAAAAATGATAAATGAAATACCCCAATCACATGGCTAGGCTCTAGGGTAGACAGTCTCTACGGTTTCACAAGCAAAACACCAAAATCATAAGTCATGATTTTAAATAGTTTTAAACTAATTAAAAATTACTAAAAATCATATTATTCTTTAAATATCATAATTAATTAAATCAAAACACAAAATTTTAAAATTACCATCATTTTAGAAACTGGGTGTTACAAGTCTATCCACCTTAGAAAAATTTTGTCCTCAAAATTAAAATGGTAGTAGTCCTTCTAGGTCAAACACCCCACAATCAAAGTCTCGAACATACCGTCAGATAATCATATGCATCTGTCCAAAATTACGATACTCAGAATCTTCGTCGTGCTAGTGAGCAAGGCTACGATAATCATAGAGTCCTCGACTAAGGTACGTACCTCTAGGTTCATGGTATTTAAATTTTTTGTATTTTTGCATGCGACGGCGAAAACATTAAATTCCCATACCCGAGAAATACATCCAAAATCTGACTATATGTCCTTACTATGCCAACTAACACGACTATCGAAGATTCTAGATCCCATAACTGAGGTGACCTAGCCCATATGATTTTCTCAGAAGAAAAACAAACATAACGAAAGAGCAAAATGACAAAATTAATCAATCAACAAGGAACAGATGGAATCGGATTTCAAGGTAGTTATAAAAGACAATTGCGGGAATGGAATCGAGAAGAACAGAACTTGCAGCAAGATCTCCAATCGTTTGTGCATCATCGACTATCCTAACGATAGCTCGTCCTGCTGGTTTCCCCTAGTCTGCTGCTGATGCTGCATGAACCGATGCTGCTGAAAGAAATCGAAAATAATGAAAAAAGTCTCTGTATAGACAGTGGTGCACCTCCAATATAGCAGAAATGCCAACCTGAGTTGGCACAACAGAAACTGCGATCTCGAGGCCCTGATGAACAGGACGAGAGGTGGCCAGTCTCTCGATAGTATCCTCCGAACCAGAGCGATGAGATCGTGTCTTCATAACGATCATGAAGACAGATCAAACCAAGAAGCAATTACTGAAAATGAAGCAAAAAATCAAGGGAGGACAGTTTATATTCAACAGAAAAACAATAAGCAGTAAATTTGGATAAAAGGAATCTGATTAAGAGTTTTTCCTAATATGATTGAGTACCTCAAAATAATCCTAATCCTACTACAGGCTGTAGTAATACTCTAATTTGAATACCACTACACAAACTCGACTTTCATAGGCCACCACTAAAAACGTGTCACGACCCGCGCCCACCGTGAGGGTACGAGTATGTAACAGCGCCCAGCCTACACTGCAGTGTCGGCGGTAGAATGCTGTTCTAGGTCATGAACTATAACTACATAACATGAATATACTCTCCAAAAGGAGGCCAACACAGAGGTACAACTCAATCACAATCTAAGGTAGAATGTAGCACGATGGAAATAAATAAGAAATCCTCAAGGAAGGTACATCAGAATGAAACAACAAGTCTCAATAACTACCAGTCTCAACATCTCTAAAATATACAACTCTGAAAATAAAGACAACAGCTAAACACGAAAGTAAAAAACAGTCTAAGCTATCTACACTATACAAGGTATCGTCCTCAGCAGCTGCCTGAACCTCCCCTGGGGTCCAGGTTGCGAGTGTCATCTAGGCAAACTCCAAGTAAGGGGTACAGGGTTCCTCATCATCCTCTATAAAAATTTTAACAGGTCTAGTCAGGACGGGAGCGAGCACAATACATCTCACGCAGATCATAATAGGTTAGAGAATATAAACATGCAAGAGAGTACGATACATGAAACTGAAAGAAAGTACATAATATAAACAGAGAGAAAACAGTAATAGAAATATCTACTATAAGTAGAGAGCTACCAGTGACTAGTAATTTAGAGTACAAAGTCGACATGTGAACGGCTTGATTTGCAAATGACTATACTATTGTAGAAGCATAGAAAATACTAAAGAAATTGACTCATGCGGCCAAGAAAGACCCATGCGGCTCAGAAAACGCATACGGCTCAGGGAGTCATGCGGCATAAGCAGCTATGCGGCCGGAGGCATTCCATGCGGCTCAGAAGACACGTGGCATGACAGTGCTCCCCTCCGATCCATGCTGCATTAATTGCTTTGACGGCTGACCCCTCTGAAAAGTTGACAGACCTGACACCAAAGCAGGTAATTATGACTCTGTCATGATCATGAATCTCTAGGGAAGAGAAAGAAATCTCTGACACGATCCCCCGAGAACAACAAAATGCCACGTGGCCCTGCCACGTGGGTGTGCTTATGTGGCTCGAAGTGAAGACTTCCCATGCAGTTCAGAGTGAAGCTGTCCCATGCGGCTCGAGTGGAATCATCCCTATACGGCTCAAGAAGATCATGCCCATGTGGCTCAAGCAGACACACCATTATGCGGTTCATGCGGCTCATCATATGGTTCAGAAGTCTGAAGGAGGGGGCCACTGCCCAGACAGCCCTGACACGTGTCCCAAGTCTTATGCGACCAAAAATTTATACGGCCCAAATCTCATACGGCCCAATCTGCATGCGGTTCCAGTCTCACCATTGGCTCTCAGGACACGTGTCCTCAGCCGATCAATCTTCCAGATTTATGGCAATCCAAGATCGGGTCGAATCCTAATGATCTGGGGCACGTGGCAGGAGAATAAATTTGATTTATTTGCAGATATGAGAGAATCATTATAAGGAAGATTTATGCCAATCAGCATTAATTGCTAATGGGGATTTGGTGTAATCTATCCTTAATGGTTCTGATTCGTCACAATCAGAAACGAATGGCCTGGATTGATCAATCCCCAGGTCGCTGCCATCTCCAAGAGCTAATCATTGGCAACCCTAGCGATCACATCCCACCATTATAAATAGCAAGGTGCCATTCCCTTGTGAGACAGGGAGAGATATACAAAAAAAGAAGCCAGAGAAGAATACGTATACACAGAGAGACTTCCTCCATAGTCAGAGAGAGAATATATACAGAGAGAGAGAAGCCAGGAGAGCAATCAGAGAGAGAGAGCAAGAAGGCATTTCTTCGTCAACGACCAAGTAGATCTTCCCCGAGTCAAGGCTGCGTACCGATCGTCCAAGGAGTAAGGCAGAGCGGCCGTCGCTTTTCCGAGCCTCTATCGTCACCCCCCAGAGTCTAAAATAAATAATCGTACTTAGACTGCTGTACCTAGGTTTTCGTTCCTAGGCTTTCTTTGTACGAGCGAGTTTGTATTGTGAGTCTAAGTTCAGTCCTCCGATAATTGTTCTGTACTTTTACAATCAATGGCAAACACGATGGCGACTCTGCTGGGAACTAACTTCTCCACGGCTGAGGAGTTGGTGACGCAATCGGACGCAGCCAAACTTGGCTCTACACAACAGAAGATGGTCGTACGCTTCGACCAACAGGCGTTCGAAGAGATGCTCTCTGAAGGTAGCACTGGCCCGGTCCAGAAGCGCACACGCACCATAAAGGCTCGCAAAGAGTGGAGGCCAAAATCATTTGCTCCTCCGTAAGCCCTTGATGAGGTGCTCTCTATTGCTCAAGATGGCGAGAAAGACTCCCCTGCGGCCCCACTTCAGACCGTAGACAACTCTGCTGTCCCCAAGTCCGGCAGAAGAAAACACTATGATGCTGGACTTGCAGGGGCAAAGAGGAACTCTACGCGATCCGAGCCGCAGAAGAGTATTAACCGCAGGAAGAAAACCCATGCGGCTACAACCGCCGACCGCATAAAGAAAACTCATGCGGCCACATCTGTCAGCCGCATAACTTATGCGGCTACAGTTGCCAACCGCACGGATGAGACTCATGCGGCTATTAAAGTCAATCGCTTGCAGAAAACCCATGCGGCCACAGATGCCAACCGCATGCGGTCAACCTGCACGGTCGTGACTCCTAACCGTATAAAGACTCATCCTACAACAAAAGACAGCCGCATGCAGACAGCCTGCACGGTACCCAATGCTAGCCGCATAGCATCCGTCCCACGCTTCTCTCGATCAGTCTTCGACCGGCTCTCATGCGGTCCTGACTCTGATCATTCTCTGGATGATAATCCAGACTCTGTGGTATTCGACTTAGACTCCTCCTATTACGCACCCACAAGTGCTAAAAGGAGGAAGTCTAGGACAGCACGGGCTCATCAAGTCCAGACGACTGCCTCAACCTCTGACTATCGGAGCGTCCCACTGATTATCACGCGGGCCTCTGATGGGAAGTTGTATAAAACCACTCAAGTCCAGCCCCCGGTGGCAAATAGACAAAGTGGTTCCTCTGACCTGCGTGAGGTTATCCTCCACAAACGCAAGGAAAGAAAAGGAGCTTCGGGGTGTAAAGAGCCCTCACACGGACATCAATGCACCCAGATCATCGTCAACTGCTGTTGCAGCAACGCGGCGGTGACGGAAGACCGGCCATCCTTCTTCCAAAGACTACATCACCCGAGCTCAGAAGACGAGGCACCTCCTGTTGTCTCCTGCAAGTCCGCACAGAAAGTTCTCGCCAAGGAAAGAGGGAAGAAAACGAGCATCTTCAGCCCAAAGGTGTCAACTACTGCAGCTAAGAAACTGTCGTCTAAAGGGTTATCCTCCACTGGAGTATTTCAACACACCCGTTCGAAGATAAAAACTGCTGCAGTAGGAAGTTCGTCGTCTGCAACATTGGGGGTCGTCGAAACTGGGGGTAGCACTCCTCCAAACATCTACGACAATCCGACATTCCAGGAATACGGACTGGAGGAAGCAAATCCTCCGACGGATACAACAGATACCGACGTTCCCAAGGACATCCTAGACGAAGCAAGCTCCGAAGCCGGGGGTAGTGTTCCTTCCGAGTCTGAACCTGAAGAGAACATCCCCACATATCCTGATGATTTCTCGATGCACAGGTACGACTCGGAGGGTACATCCTCTACCACTCCTTCCGTTACTCCTCATGTGAAGACAGTGTTCATGACAGACAGCAATCAAGGCGGTTCCGATGATCGCCAGCACATCGACACTTTGGAGGCCATATTGTACGCCTTGGTCAAGTCTGTAGACGAGATCAAAGTGGCGCTTCCTAATCTGCAGGGGGTGACGCCTGGCCAGACAAGCACGGGTCCCCCAATCAACGTAGATTCAAATTCGGCGGCACCGAACCCGGGCAATAATCCTCTCGAAGTAACAGCTCCGACTACGATAGATGAGACCCGAGAAGTAAGGAGAGAAGTTCAAGAGCTCCAAGCCATGTTCTACGCCAGAGAAAACTCTCAAGACTTCAGAATACGGCAACCATATCCTGCTAAATGGAGGGATGTTCCATTCCCACCAAGATATAAGCCGTTCAATATCAACCCCTATGATGGCAAGACCTCAGCAAGTCGGTACATCACTTACTTCGAGGTCGCTACCGACCATCTGCCCCATGATGACGCTATCCTGACACGGTTATTCATTGGGGCATTAGAAGGAGTCGCCTTCGATTGGTACCGCAACCTGCCGGACAATTGCATCCATTCCTTCGCTGGCTTCAAACGCCTGTTCTTGGAGAGGTTCTATGAGGTAGGGCAGGACGTCACGATGTCTACCCTCATGGACGTCATTCAAGGAGAGAAAGAGCTGACGAGGAATTACATTGAGCGGTTTCGTCAAACCGCAATGAAGTTACCATCTGGCAACCCGGACTCCTCCTTGATCGAAATTTGCCAAAAGAGACTACTCCCAACAATCAGTCTCTGGATAGGCGAGAGTCAATTCAAGGACTGAAAGGCTTTTATCATTAGTGCTACAAGTGCCGAAGAACGATTAAAGAAGGCTCGCCAACTGGGATTACATATCTCAGAGGGAGATAACAAGAGCAAGCGTCCCAGCACCACCAACGACAATGGGGGTAGCCCTCCAACAACCGGGACAACAGAGGCAAGCAGGCTATGGTGGCCGATACAGCCCAGAAGCCTGAGTCGCAACCTGCGGACAAATAATGGCCTCAAATCACTTACTCTTTTGAAGACGGTCACGTCAAGCCTATCTTAGACATGCTCATACAAGGAGATAGGATTCAGCTTCCTCCACCAAGACGGGAGCCTCGGCCGGCTGATCTGGAGAACCCAAAGTTCTGCCATTACCACCGCTACGTCCACCATGCTACGCACGACTGCTACCAATTGAAACGATATATCCAGAACCTCATCGATTCGAACGCTCTGGCCATCGATTTCGAGGAGGTAATCGTGGCAGCCAACATGGTGTCCGTACAATTCGGCAGCTTCCCTCCAACAGAGACCCAGGACGGGGTTATACCCATCCCTCTGGCAACGATGGAGATTGCTAATCTTTCGCCTGCTCAAGCTGCTGGTCTAGTACTCCTCACCATATCACGAGAGGAAATCATGTGGGTCCATCCGGACCTAGTCCACGAGGTAACTCAGTCCACTCCATCGTCTAAAAAGAAAAGTGGAAAAGTCAGATCCTGCCGTACCACCTCAGTAGATGAAGAGGAAGTCTCGGCCGTTGTTACTCGATCCGGAGCACAATCTCAACATGTGGCTGAAAACTCGACTGATGATCATCCGCCCATTACCACGGATGCTCCGGGACCGGCTCAGCCTTCGACGACCGACAAGCCTAGGCCGAAGGAGACTCGCTTCGACAAATCCCTCCGAAAGAAAACATCTCAGGGGCTGGAGAGGCCCTATAACTTCGACATCTTGGCGCAATTGGCCAATACACCGGCCAAATTGTCCTTATATGAACTCCTGAGGCTCTCGAAGGATGTTCGTACAGCCTTGAGCGATGCACTTCAAAATGCCGACGCATACCTGGCTCAGGTCAACCTCACGGGAGAAAATCAGCCCGCAGACCTCCAAGACAGTGCCTGTACGGGAGCAATGCCCAACATCGTCTTCACTCCACAAGACATGCTCATCAAGACTAATCTACACGATCGCCCATTATACTACACAGGCTACATCGGCGATGTAAAGGTGGACCGAATGCACATTGACCCTGGGTCTTCCATAAGCATCATTCCAAAAGGACTACTGCATCATCTTCGCATCCCGATGCATCGCCTGACCCCTATAAACACCGCCATCAGCGGGTTCAATTCGGGCAGGAGCTACCCAATCGGGAAGATCCGTCTGAAATGTCAGATTGGCGATCTCCAATCAGAAGTCACTTGCTACGTCATAGATGCCGACACTTCATATAACATCCTTTTGGGGCGCCCTTGGATACACGATTACATGATCGTGCCTTCCACGCTACACCAATGCTTCAAATATGTCGACAAGCATGGCTTCGTGAGGACAGAATTTGCTGACATCGATCCCTTCAAAGGGGTCGAATCTTATTACTCGGACTCCTGCCTATACGAAAAGTCGAAGAGGCACCTTGAAGGAGGAAATAAACAAACTGATGTTGAAGCAACCACGGGATCAGAAGAACCTCTGACAATCTACCTCCAGGCTCGCAAACCAGGCAATTATGCACCCCTTACGGCCACGCTACGTAAGGACGCGATCAGCCTCTCAGCACAGGAAGAGCAGTTGAGAATCCGGCTGCCAAGGTCCGGCCAGGTACCGAGACCCCCGACAGGGCCACTTACCATCAGATTGCCGAGAGTCGGTCAATCCCAAACAGAGAAGCTCAATCCCTCCGATAGACCTCTGACGATACGCCTGCCTAAGAAAGGTCGTCACCCCGATACGAGGTCTGACACTTCAAGCGAACCAGCCACCCCTCGCTCCACATCAAGTGCCAGACTGGGGGTTGCTAGTCTACCGACAACCCCACGCTCCGCTCCGTCAGTTGAGCCTCTGAAGATCAAGCTGACTAGGACGCCCTCTCAATCTTCATTCACACAGTGGGTAGCCGAAGAGGAACCAGAGCTAGCCAAGTATGTGGCTGCCCACACTGACGCTCCCTCCGCAGATGATGTAATCCGTCTAGAAAAGATACCTTACTTCATCAATAAAGGGTTATCTTTGAACTACACCGAGCTCAATAAGCTATGTACAATGTATGCTATAGAACACGGTATAGGCACTCACCTACAAACACATGTGACAAATGTGTACACAGCTATCCAACTTACTCCAGTAGAAGACGCTTACCGAATAATCGAAGGAGGGGACCACCCAATCATCTTCGGCCGGACGAACAACACGTATTCTCTCGCCATGGAAGAAGTTGACTTCGGGTCAGATGCTGGAAGACTGCCTCTGTATATCTATAGCCCTCAATCCAAATATCTCATGCAGAAATAGGGGTATGATCTAGAGACAACGCCAGGACTGAACTACGGCACTGGACGACGATTACCTTTGAAGACGCCAGCCCCGGCGGGCAAACCACGGAACTACTATAACAAAACCCGATACGGTTTAGGGTATGTAACGCCTACTACGACCCCTAAAAGCTCAGATGAAGAATGCGACTGGCAGTCACATTCAACCGGATTACCGACTTCCGACTCAGATACCAGCATCGGAGATGTGTTCAGACAAGTCATGTCAGTCAACATGGCATTCACCGACGCTTACGAGGAAGACGAAGACATTCCCGAAATCCTTGAGCTAGAGCCATGGGCCCAGCAATTAGATGCATAATGGAAAAAGCGGTTCGAACTGAGAGAACCTCCTACTGAAGATGAAGTCATACAAGTGGATCTCGGCAGCGAATCTTCTCCAAAACCGATCTTTATCAGTAAAAGCCTAACTAACGAAGAACGAGAGTCGCTGTTAGAACTTGTCAGAGAATACATTGATGTGTTCGCCTGGAGCTATGAAGACATGTCGGGGTTAAATCCTGACATCGCTCTCCACAAACTCAATATACGGCCAGATGCAAAGCCAGTCAAGCAGCAACAACGACACTTCCGCCCAGGCGTCATGGACGCGATCGAAGCCGATGTCAACAAGCTAATAGCCAACGGCTTCATTCGTGAAGAGCAACATCCTGATTGGGTCGCCAATATAGTACCCGTCCTCAAGAAGAATGAGAAGATTCGAATCTGCATCAACTTCCGCAACCTGAACGAGGCATGCCCCAAAGATGAATTTCCCCTTCCTATCACAGACATCATGATCGACAATACATACGGCTTTGAACGTATATAATTCATGGATGGATTCTTGGGGTACAATCAAATCAAGATGTCTCCTGACGACGAAAAGCACACTTCATTTCGAACCCCGATTGGCATATACTGCTACACAGTCATGCCATTCGGTCTAAAGAATGCTGGCGCTACATATCAGCGAGCCATGAGTATCATTTTCAGAGAACATTTGCGCAAGACAGTGGAATGCTATGTCGATGACATCGCCGTCAAGAGTCGCCGTAAGGAGGATCATCTGCAAGACCTGAGAACGGTGTTCAACTTAATGCGAGCCCACAATCTGAAGATGAACCCTACAAAATCGTTCTTGGGCGTATCTAGCGAGAAGTTCTTGGGCTTCATCATCACTGCACGGGGTATCCATGTAGACCCCGAGAAAACGAGGACAATCATGGAGATGGGTCCCCCGAGAAATCTTCGTGAACTTAGAGGCCTCCAAGAGAGGCTAGCTTATATCAGGAGGTTCATTTCCAACCTCTCCGGGCGATGCCGACCGTTCACCCACCTCATGAAGAAGGGAGTCTCATTCGTATGGGACGAGGAATGCCAGCGCACTTTCGATGACATCAAAGAATATTTATCAAATCCTCCAGTCCTGGTGGCCCCGGTCCCTGGAAAACCATTCCTGCTCTATGTACGAGCAATGGAACACTCCCTCGGTGCCCTGCCGGCACAAAACAATGACGCAGGCCACGAACAGGCCATTTACTACCTCAGCCGAATGATGGTCGGGCCCGAATACCGATACACCGCTGTGGAGAAAGAATGCCTCGCCCTGGTATTCGCCATTCAAAAGACGCGGCACTATGTCACGGGGCAAACCATACATGTGATCTCACGAATCAACCCTCTCAGGGTCCTCGTGACCAAACCAGGGGCACTCAGCTCCCGCCTCGCTACATGGGCGATATTGCTGTCCCCTTATCATATGATCTTCGTCCCGCAGAAGGCTGTCAAAGGTCAAGCCCTGGCAGACTTTTTGGCGGCCCATCCAGGATCAGAATCATCCAGAATATACGAAGAAATCCCAGATGAGGTCACCGATTCAAATACAACCACCCACGATAATATATGGCGGATGTTCTTCGATGGCGCTTCAAGAACCGGACCCAAGGGAAACATCGTCGTCGGAGTCGGAGTAGTATTGGTCTCTCCTACCGGGCTAGTGATCAATCGCGCCTACTCTCTCACGGAACCCTGCTCTAACAATGTGGCCGAGTACAACGCTTTGGTCATTGGCCTCCAACTCGCAAGAGAACTGGGGGTAGAATACCTTGAAGCATACGGCAATTCGTAATTAATCGTCAACCAGATTCGGAGGACGTACGAAGTCTGCCATGAAGACATGATCCCCTACCATCAAATAGCGATCAATATTATCTCATCATTCGAGGGATTCTTCATCGAACACGTCCCCAGACTCCAAAATATCGAAGCTGATGCCCTAGCAGGCCTGGCTGCTTCCCTAGCAGTGCCAAACCACTCTCATCATTCGGTCGATGTAATCGGCCATGAGCTGGTCTGCCCCAAGAACAACGTTCAAGCCAGGGCGAGTTATTCTGCCCAGATGATCGACGAAGCGCCAGACTGGAGAACCATTCATAGACTTCGTGGTCTACGACATCCTGCCCGAAAACCCGAAGGAGGCTACTTCTATCAAACGGCGTTCTCTCAGATTCTTCTACGATACAGAGACGAAAATGCTGTATCGCCGCTCCTACGACGGACAACTACTTCGGTGCTTGTCGAACGCAGAAGCTAAAGAAGTCGTACGAGAGGCTCATGACGGTGTCTGCGGGGCCCATCAGCCTGGCCCTAAGCTGCAAGACCGCCTTCGTCGGATGGGCTACTACTGGCCCACGATGGTGGCTGATGCAATAGATTATGCCCGAAAATGCAAGGCCTGCCAAGTCCACGCAGACTTCATTCACCAACCATCCGAATTTCTACATCTGACAGTGGCGTCCTGGCCATTCGAAGCATGGGGAATGGATATCATTGGTCCAATCACCCCACCTTCCTCCCGAGGATATCGCTTCATACTTGCGATCACTGATTACTTCTCAAGTGGGCAGAAGCTGTCCCACTCGCCGAAGTCAAGACTTCGAACGTAATCAGCTTCCTGAAGCACCACGTCATCTACCGCTTTAGACTGCCCCGAAGGATCATCCATGATAATGGTCCGCAGTTTATAAGCCACGCATTCTACCGTTTCTGCGACAAACACCGCATTCAGAATGTCGCTTCGACACCATACAACCCGACAGCAAACGGATTAGCAGAGGCATTCAACAAAACAATCATCAAACTCCTCAAGAAATTTGTCTCCTCCAACAAACGCGACTGGAACGAGAAGCTCGGCGAGTGCTTATGAGCTTATCGTACCACGGTTCGAACAGCCACCGGGAATACACCATTCTCTCTGGTGTACAGGAGTGAGGCAGTTCTCCCATTAGAGACTCAGATTCCCTCACTCCGAGTCGCCCTCACTTATCAATTGACAACGGATGATAACTACCGACGTCGACTACAAGAGTTAGAGGCCTTAGATGAAAAACGCCTCCTAGCTCAGCAAAGGATCGAATTATACCAAGCATGCATCTCAGGAGCCTTCAACAAAAAGGTCAAAGTCAGAACATTCCAAGTGGGCGATCTTGTTTTGGCAGTCAGGAGGCCAATGGTCATGACTCACAAGACCACCGGCAAGTTCCAGCCAAAATGGAAAGGCCCATTTATCATCGAGGTTGTGTTCTCCAATGGTGCTTACCGCCTCGCCAAGCAGAACGGAGACTTGCTCATGTTGCCCGTCAACGGCAAGTTCCTGAAGAAATACTATGTTTAAACAACATTTTCCAGAGTTTTGAGTTATGTGCCCGCTGGTACCACTGAACTCAACCCCCTAATTTTCCAACTTATTGAGTCACGTACCCTCTTGTACCGCTGAACTCATATCCCAAATTCCCAAGTCATGTACCTGCTGGTACCTCTGAACTTACACTTTGATTCCAACATTCACAGATTTTTGAGTCATGTACCCGCGTATACCGCTGAACTCATGCCCTTCTTCCATAAACATATCCCAAATTTCTAAGTCATGTACCTGCTGGTACCTCTGAACTTATACTTTGATTCCAACATTCATGGATTATCGAGTTATGTGCCCATCGGTACCCCTGAACTTACATCCCGGTCACTCTTTTGAAAGAAAGTCATGTATAATCATACCGCTGAACTTTCTTCCTACAAGAGATCCTCCCTCATGATCTAATACCTGCACTCCCAGTGCACAACAAAGGTAACGGATCCACAAATTTCCAAGACGACCATGTCCTCATCACCTCTGAGTCGTCCCATTTCCGCCAAAAACAAATCACCCCTACATAGAATTTCCATGTCCTCATTACCTCTGAGTTATTCTATGTACCCCCCTTCATTGAGCCCACTCCTGTCATGTCCTCATTACCTCTGAATGGGAAGGCTCCGTCGAAGAAACCTTCATACTTGCCATGTCCTCATTACCTCTGAGTAAGTATGATGATCCCCTTTTGACCTATTACCTGTACCCACCACCGGAGTACGCCAAGGATAATGGGTCCACAAATGTCCTCTGTTAACCACAAATGTCCTCTGTTAACCACAAATGTCCTCTGTTGACCACAAATATCCTCTGTTGACCACCAATACCCTCCGTCGAGTTTGCTCCTGCCATGTACTCATTACCTCTGAGTAGGAAGACTCTACGTTCAAAGAACTTTCCTACTTGCCATGTCCTCGTTACCTCTGAGCAAGTATGCCAGTCCCCTTTCATCCTATTATCCGTATCCTAAACCAGGGTATGCCAAGGGTAATAGGCCCACAAATATCCTCAGCTAAATTTCTTAACACAAACCTATCACCTCATCATGCCCCAGGAGCCCAGCTGCTCTACGGCAATTCTTTTCTCAATACCAAGAGCACCCATGACCACTTTGCTATGGCTGCTTCAGGCATCCTGACCGAAACTTGTTATCTCTACCTAAAACCAAGGTACGCCATGGGTAACAGGTCCACAAATATATCCCCTATGCGGGGGAGAACATCACCACAATATCACAGGCACAGCAAGCAATACAAATGAAGGGTAGAATTGAAAGTACTCTTTATTTGAAGGAAGAAAAAAAGAAGCATTATATATTTCGGGACCACGTCCCTTTCAAAAAAAAAGATAGAAGAGAAAGAAAAAGAAGGGAAAAGAAACGGCCAACTACATTTCAGTGTTACTCAATTCTAGGAGGCGGTCTCTCACTGAGGTGGTCTCCCGCTCAATCCGTTGCCGAGCGCGACGCTCGGCCTCCTGGAGTAACCGCTCCTCATTGTCCAAATCCAGGAGCACCTGACAGTCATCTTCCAATTTCTTCAAGACAGCCTCCAGGTCAGTCGAAGCTTGAGTAACCCTGTCAGCTTCTTGAACAATTAGCCCCCTGTCATTGCGGGCAGTCTCGAGTTCAGACTCCAGGAAAGTTAACTTCTTCTGAAGCGCAAAGATCTGCTCCCGCGTCTCGGTAATCTCACGAGAGACAGACTCCTTCCGAGCCACAACGTTTTCGGTCGTATAACTCAATTGATCATACCGATCAGCTAAGTCGCTGAGATCCTTCAGTGCGGCCGGTTTGGTCTTATCTCGAGCCGCTCTGGTCCTCTCTATAACAGCAATAAGGGAATTCCCCTCCTCGTTTATAATAGCAGGCAGATCAGCCTGCCGCAATACTCGAAGCTCGGACACCAGCTGATCAGCCTCCAGCAATTTCGCCTCCAGAAGCGAAGCCATTCCTGCATCTTCAGGAAGATCCCTAAGGATGTTTATTTGACCATGGGCGCATCTTCGAGCCAAGGTAAAAGAGGTCCCTCTTTCTACAGCGGCCTCGATTCCCCTCTTCAAATGACGATGGAAACTGGCAACCACGTCCTGCAACGCGTCGTTCAAAACTTCAGCAGAGGAGGGCGTCAGGGGAAGCCGGAGCGGCAACGTCGGAGGAGTAACGCTAGAGCTCGCCACCAAGGGAGCGGAGTCCGAGCAGAACGATGCATGAATAGCGTCCAACTCGTCTTCCGCCGCACGGAGAGCTTGGATGCTCGGCAGGGAAGAAAGGTCGATTTTCGAAGCCATTGGAGCAGAGGATGATGTAAGGACCATTGTTCCCTGCCCCGACTGCCCCGAGAACTGGCCCGTTAAACTCAGGCCCCCAGAAGGCCCATCAAGACGAGTCGGACAGTGAGAAAGTACACCGCTTTCCATCGATGCCCCTTCGGTTGGGGTTGTCTCGACGACGTCCATCCTCGGCACTGAAGGGGCAGGACCTGAATGTCCAGAATAACAGTCAATCGACGTAACCAGAAGGACATGATGATAGAGCAGATAGGCTTCCTCACGGGTTAAGATTCGGCTAATCTTACCAGGGAAGGGGCATGAAGGTTGTGACTCATCCACAACTGGCATGGTCCCCCCACCCGGGATCCCCGTGTTAAACTCAGTCACGTCCCCTGACCCCGTCACCTTGAAAGGGGATACAGATTGATCTACGTCCTCTTGAATAGGAACAGGCTCATGGAAGGCCCCGTCATCCTGGGTCACCGCCTCGACATCCTGAAACTCTTCTTCTTCCCCCGACACCTAAAAGAGGGAACGAAGACAATCAGGATTGAAACTCAAAGGAAAGAAGGAAGAAGGGATCGAGAGCAGTTTTGTTACCTCTGACGCAGGATTGACTTCTTCTCCACTCTCTTTTGTGGCTGGCGGACGGTGCCTAGTCGCAACCAGCTTCCGGGATCGAGAAACACTGCCTACAGAAGGAACCTGCCTGCTACGTTTCGGGATAGGACCAGGCGCAACAAGGGACTGATCCTTCAGCATCTCATCTGACAAAACATGCAACTGACCCACCTCTGTGCCTACCACTGGAAGGATAGAGTCATCTTCATTATGCTCATTCCTTCATCACCTTCAGCAGCGGAATCCAAATCTGGCACTTCGGCTCTAGTCTTTCTTTTTCTTGGCCCCTTGAGAGCCTTCCTCCAGACCAGTGCCAGCAATAAAACTGGTACCTGGGTTAAAATCGACCGAGGGCTTGTTCGCCATGATATGATACAGAGCCGCCATATACAAGATCTCCACTGACTCCTTAATAGCAGGGACCGAGAAAATGGTGCGAGTATGGAACGAATCATAATATTGCCAAGCTCTGATACCATCAAGAAGACTTCCCTCATAACCCAGACAAGAGTTGGGGCTGTCTAAACAAAGTTGGTTGTACCCAAACTGCCGGGTAAACCTGCTAGGCAGATACGGCTCCAGAAAAACAACATTGCGGTTACGGTACACCAGATGTGAGGGACGGATGTTACGCAACCATAAGAGCATCTGGCCATCCAGAAGTTGAGGAGGCGCAATACCGTCTATATGCACAGTCTCTATGTCCCTGGCAGAAAAGCGAGGGACGGATACGAAAATATGATACTTATCTGCCCTTGCCAAGACCATCCGGCAAACCCGCATGGCCTCACATTCCCAAGGCTCATCACGGTAACGGAAGATAAGGGCGTCATCATCAGTGGCACCGCCCTCAGAGCCCGACCTCATCAAAGATGGATAATGTATCAGCAGCCACCCCATCAAATAATGATAAGGTAACTCAGTTCGTTCAAAATCCTTGGTCACATCGCGGGCAATGACTTTGGACGTGAAGGTACGAAGGCCACGGTATATGCTACACACCATAGCCGGAAGGAGAGCTAGCCTGATTCGCAAGACTAATTTCACGGCCGGAAGGATGAAGTTACAACTAATTCTCTCAATAGAACCGGTTCCTCCCGAGACTATACAATTTCGTAGCCAGATCATCAAAAATCCCGCCAGAAGCGCTTTCTCAGACAGCTCTTGAGTATCCTGGTAAAAGTAATCGAAAGTGTCAGTTTGGCTCCCGAATCTGCCACTAGTAGATGACACAAATTCTTTGACCGCCTCCCGAGACCTAGGGCGACGAGAGGTAACCAGACCTGAGGCATCTGCTGAGAAGAGATAATGCACCCAATCCTTGGTGTAGCGAGCATTCCCTTCCAGGTTATCCTTGCGGGTTATCTGATGGCATGTGTTATAATGATACAATATCTCCTGATAAAGGGCCACAAAGCCAGGATACCGTCGTTCCAAATCTTCGAGTTCCTCATTAGTGGGAGTATATGCTTCAAACGCTTCGTCCCTCCAAGGAAGCTTGGAGACCGCATGCATTTCATAGAGCGCAAGTCCCATCTCCCCTACAGGTGTGTAAAAGGTCCCTGTACGACAATTATACATTTCCAGCAGGGACATGAATAGCTCCTTGTTTATGAACAAGCCATGACTGGTACCTCGGATAGCATGGTACAGACCAATCTCGCACAAAAAAGCCTCATACTTCTACAGGATCCAGGTAGATAAATGGATCCACGAGGGAATAGGGTGTATCCAACCAGGAAACGTCAACCGACCAACGGGATATGAGCCTTTCCGGGCAAGTCGATTTATAAAAGTATCGGCGGTAGAAAACGTGAAGTTAGGACCTGCCACATTCATGAAAGAACCTGGGACCAACCCTGTCACAGAACAACTGGTATGCACCTTGCCAGCAACCATGGACTTCAGATGGTTATTATAATGGATGTTCCCCACGAACATCCCACTCCTGGTAGGGGTTAGAGTCCCCTCCATCTTCCGGTCCAAAGGGAGCATATTGAACCAAGATAATGGAAAGTGTCGCTCCATCTGAGGGATGCGGATCGCCATCCCGTTAGAAACAAAATTCTAATCCTCCGACACCTCTAGAACATGATCATTCTCCACGGTCAAGGCGTCTCCAAAAAAGAACACAGGCTTCAAAAACTCTCCTTCGAATTTCCCGGAGTTCATCATAGCATTAAGGAAATGGAAAGGCTGATTCTTGATGGCATTCAATCTGGCCATAGGCTCATCGCTCGGAAACTGATCCGCCACGTGCTGAACAATATGGTCGTACCTATAGCCGAGAGCAGCTTGAGCGCTACCCACCAAGAGTTCTCCGGCGGCGTTAACCGACAAATTCACTGAAGAACAGACAAAGAAAAAATAAGTTAAACAGAGAATAAAAAAAGAGCTGATTAGGTGTTTTCAAACCACATGCGGCTCAAGAAAATATCTATGCCCCCCCATGAAGTTCTCAGAAGTCTTATGCGGCTCCAGAAAGCCCCATGCGGCTCCAGTTCAGAAGACTGCTTATGCGGCTCCGCAAAATAAAAGTCTATGCGCCACCTATGCGGTTTCATTAATAAGGCGCACATACAGACACAATGATTTTTCTTATGCGGTTCGCAGCTCAGCCGTAGGGCGAACATACGATTTACAAAGGCTCGTGCATAAAGTATGCGACGTAGACATGGCGGTTGGGGTTCCTTAATTCATACATTGTCCTTACCAGCAATGGGGGGATGGACGTCAGGATGAACAGCAGGAACGACGACGGGCGGGGCAGCAACCGCACCCAAGGTGGAAGTGGAGGCCGCCTTCTTGTCCTTCACTGCCATGATCTTCTTGGGAGCCATCAATTATCGAAGAAAAGAAAGGCAAGCGAGATAAGAGAATAAAGAAAATAAAGAAGTCTTCTCTCTCTTCAAACCCCTCCTATTTATAGGAGGAGGGGAGAAGGCGGACACGTGGGCCAATGACCGACTCTTGAAGAGCGAAACCGACTCCTTGGGTTGCGTCTCCAAGATTCACCCAAGGCATCAAATCCAAAAAGATTTAATGAACTGACCCTTGAGATTCCCCCTACAAAGACGGCGCTGAAGCAACTTGGAGATAAATAAAGACCCGCACACGTGGACTGGACCATCTATGCGGTTAACACACCCCCAGCGGCTGAAATAGTCATACGAACAACACATTCATGCGGCTAGAACTCTTATGCGGTCGGGATTGCATATGCGGCCAATACAGCCATGCTTCTTGTTCAAAGTATTTCAATTTTACAAATTAAAAACTTTGAAGGGGGTCCTATAGAAGCATGGAAAATACTAAAGAAATTGACTCATGCGGCCAAGAAAGACCCATGCGGCTCAGAAAACGCATGCGGCTCAGGGAGTCATGCGGCATAAGGAGCTATGCGGCCGGAGGTATTCCATGCGGCTCAGAAGACACGTGGCGTGACAGTGCTCCCCTCCGATCCATGCTGCATTAATTGCTTTGACGGCTGACCCCTCTGAAAAGTTGACAGACCTTACACCAAAGCAGGTAATTATGACTCTGTCATGATGATGAATCTCTAGGGAAGAGAAAGAAATCTCTGACACGATCCCCCGAGAAGAACAAAATGCCACGTGGCCCTGCCACGTGGGTGTGCTTATGCGGCTCGAAGTGAAGACTTCCCATGCGGTTCAGAGTAAAGCTGTCCCATGCGGCTCGAGTGGAATCATCCCTATGCGGCTCAAGAAGATCATGCCCATGTGGCTCAAGCAGACACACCATTATGCGGTTCATGCGGCTCATCATATGGTTCAGAAGTCTGAAGGAGGGGGCCACTGCCCAGACAGCCCTGACACGTGTCCCAAGTCTTATGCAGCCTAAAATTCATGCGGCCCAAATCTCATGTGGCCCAATCTGCATGCGGTTCCAGTCTCACCATTGGCTTTCAGGACACGTGTCCTCAGCCGATCAATCTCCCAGATTTATGGCAATCCAAGATCGGGTCGAATCCCAATAATCTGGGGCACGTGGCAGGAGAATAAATTTGATTTATTCGCAGATATGAGAGAATCATTATAAGGAAGATTTATGCTAATCAGTATTAATTGCTAATGGGGATTTGGTGTAATCTATCCTTAATGGTTCTGATTCATCACAATCAGAAACGAACGGCCTGGATTGATCAATCCCCAGGCCGCCGCCATCTCCAAGAGCTAATCATTGGCAACCCTAGCGATCACATCCCACCATTATAAATAGCAAGGTGCCATTCCCTTGTGAGACAGGAAGAGATATACAAAAAAAGAAGCCAGAGAAGAATACGTATACACAGAGAGACTTCCCCCATAGTCAGAGAGAGAATATACACAGAGAGAGAGAAGCCAGAAGAGCAATCAGAGAGAGAGCAAGAAGGCATTTCTTCGTCAACGACCAAGCAGATCTTCCCCGAGTCAAGGCTGCGTACCGATCGTCCAAGGAGTAAGGCAGAGCGGCCATCGCTTTTCCGAGCCTCTATCGTTACCCCCCCCAGAATCTAAAATAAATAATCGTACTTAGACTGCTGTACCTAGGTTTTCGTCCCTAGGCTTTTTTTGTACGAGCGAGTTTGTATTGTGAGTCTAAGTTCAGTCCTCCGATAATTGTTCTGTACTTTTACAATCAATGGCAAACAACTATAGAGGCGCACATGGCTATACTACTTTGGAATTGTTCACATGACTGTTTATACTCCCCCATACCCCAGTCAATACACAAGGATCCAAACAAGTTATGTTACGTACATGGTTTTCACATGAAGCCCATAAATGGGTGCACATGAAGTATACATGAGAGCTCATACATGAGTGCACATGAAGTTCACATGGAGGGCCCATAAATAGGTGCACATGAAATTCACATGAAGGCTCATAAATGAGTGCACATGCAATATAGGTTATACATGAGATACATGGAAAACATGAACGATTCATGAGAGCACATGAGAGTACACGAGCATGCTTGAACGAGCATGAAGCACATGAGAAACATGAATAACATGAGAGCGAGGAATACATGATGTACACGAAACACGTGACATAATGTATCCAATGCTCCCGAGGGGGGATAACATCTCAATGTAGGGATCCATATAGTACCAATCCATGATAATATTGTGACAGCATTAAATAAGGTAAACTAGAGTAGGAATATAATTCTAAGCAAGTTATAAAATTATCAGAGAATGTACTCGCCTCGTATCTGAATGTCTGAAGTAAATATACTGTCCGAGATGAGATACCTGACTCCTAGTTAGAGCAACACAAGTCAAAATGTATACAGGAGATGATAAATGTAATCTACGATGCGTCTATATGCAGTCTAGGTCAAACTAGGCTAAAGTCAACACTTGGTCAACTCCAGTCAGCTACACTAGTTAAGGCTAGGTCAAACTTAACCCTAACAAGTCTAATAAGTCTCACTAGGCCTAACCAAGCCTATTCTAACAAGCACACACCACTTATAGACTGTACAAGTCATCAATCACATAATTTATATTATATATATAACTCATATATTGCATACACAAGATATACATTTAGGCAATCAACTATATATACATTAGGCATTCATGGAAACATTTCAATGAGCTAGTGTAACACACATACATATATTATCATACAATACTTAGGCCTATATATATAACATGGTATATATATATATATATATATATATATATATATATATATATATATATTATATATATATATATGAGGAAAATATACCTAAGGTCGACCTTAGGTAAGTTACCTAAGGTCGACCTCATTTTTCTCACTTTACAACATTTTTTTCTTGAATTTTTTTTATGGGATTCATCTATACCTTATTGATTGGCAACATACCAAATTTTAAGAAAAAATAATATTGTTTAGCCCCCTATCAATAAGGTGCAAAATCGACGGTGTAGCAGCAAAGTTTTAGACCGTCGATTTTGCAAGGGATAGATAGGGGGCTAAACAATATTATTTTTTCTTGAAATTTGGTATGTTGCCAATCAATAAGGTGTAGATGAATCCACTAAAAAAATTCAAGAAAAAAATGTTGTAAAGTGAGGAAAATGAGGTCGACCTTAGGTAACTTACCTAAGGTCGACCTTAGGTACATTTTCCTATATATATATATATATATATATATATATATATATATATACACACTATATTACATTGCATTTTACACTAGGTTATATATTATATATATGCATACATATAGACATAGAGAGGGATGGGGGAAACATTGCATATGTGTGTGTGTGTGAAATGATAGAAATTTTCAGGAACAACATAATGTAATGTGGCATCTACCTGTTCTCGGAATTTCAAGGCATTGAATGCATGTATCATGTTTATATAGGAATGTGGGTGTGTGCAACACATGTGTGAAGACTTGTTCTCAGATTTATGTGTCTCAGGTAGAGGGGAAATCAGTGTGTGTGTTTTTAGTTCTTAGTTTTCAGAAGGAAAAGGGAATCTCAGATTTCAGTGAGGAATGTGTGTTCAGTTGTGTCAAGATGAACTCAGTTTCAGGTTTATATGTGTAGGTGTGTGTGGTTTTATTCCCCAGGTGCAACCCCAAATGACAGTGTCATCAGGAACCCTTAGATGCTAATTCCCAGGAAACCAAAGTGACAGGAGAACAATGTCCAAAGTGTCTCAGTGTTCATGTATGCATTTGTGCAAACATTCAGATTTAACAAGCTAAGGCTCAATTATTGCTTTGTGTGTGTACATGAGTGTCAAGTGTTCCAGGAATCAATTCCCAGGTTGTGTCTCAGGAAACCAGTGTTTAAGATAGTGTACAGAAATCAAAACAGGGTGTTAGTGTGTCAAGAATGAAGATAGTATACAGATGTTTAGACATGTGTGTAAGCTGAACCAATATGGCAGGAACATTCAGTGAATACTAAGAAACCCCATAGTCCCTCACATATGCAGGTGATCTAGATGCAACCTTTAATCATCATTAACTCAGTAAAATGTGAATTAAAACTCAGGAAACCATATCAGTGGACAGTTAAAATCAATTTTGTAAACCAAAACAATTTGACAGTTAGCCTATTTAAAACTCAGGAATTAGAAATCAATGATTAGCAATGGTTCTCAGTTTTCAGTGTTTAGAGGGTGTCATGTGGTAGCAGAGTGTACTTATGACAGGAAAATAAGTTATGTGTGGTTCAAATCAGTCATGAAACCAAATCCCAGATCAAATCCTAATTTCATATTTTAATCTAACATTCAACTAAGTTACAAATCCCATTTTCAGTTTTAGGAACTCAAAATGGTAGTTTAATAGGGAAACCAATTTTGACAGTTTACATATATGAAATCGAAATGATAGTACCACTTCCCAAACCCATTTCAAAAGCCATGCTCCTACATCAACAGTGTAACCTCAATGAACCAAATTAGCATGAACTTAACACAAGGGAAAAATAGTAAAATGTTCAGGAATTTTAAACATGGAATGAACTTACAAAATTAGTTTAAAAAAAGAAAGGAAATAAAAGACAGTTATAAACAGTCCTACATATATCATTCATCAACCCAAATCCAAATTGAAATCTAAAAACCCAACACTAACCAATAAATCGACTTAACAATAGTCTAATATACATATACATGGATCTACATGAAATTAATCATTTAAAATTGGGTTAAATAGGAATTTAAAGTCCTCAGCATTCAGGACACTAAACTGAGTATCAGTCCAGTCCAAAGCAATGTTCGAAATCCCATTTCTCATTACAAACAACCTAATCTACTATGTAAATACAACTTAATAGAGATTAACAATATGTCTAGGAATTTTAAATAGCAATTTAATCATGAATCAAACAATTAAAACTGGAAATTAACACTGGAAAAATAATTGAAACTGAACACAGTGAAGCAGTGTCGTACAGGCAGAACATGAGGTCGTGGACACGACACGGTGCGCCATTGGCCACGTGCTTGTGTCCACGTGTTCGCCAGGGATAGGTATAGGGTGTCATCATCCTGAATCGGGTCGGGGACGTGTCGTGTCCAAGTGATAAGGGCGTATCAGACACGATTTCCCGACTGATACTGTGCAGTGCAATCCCAATGCGCGTGTCCGTGCTCCTTCGATACGACATGATCTTGTGTCAAACTTAAGGGGTGCACTGGCAGTCACTGCTCCCTTTCTCACGCCAAATTACAGCTGTCCACATGGCGTATGCAGCAAACACGAGGGGTGCATGAGCAGGGGACTGTGTACGTGCGTCGTACAGCGAGTTCGGGTCCGATTTGGACATGGACACGACTCGAATCCGTGCTCAGTCTTCATGAAATATAAAATACATATGTAGATCTCTAATTCCATGCAATTTGTTCCACAAAAAATTCAAAAATAAAATCCTCACAAATATTTCATCAAATACATGCACACATATCATGATACGTGTCCGATACGGACACCAAACGGACACGAATCGACACAAAACCAATACCTACAGCTAGGGGACACCTAGTGCTTCCTATCCATGCAAAGAAAATAAAATTTGGTGGAGGGAATAGAGATTTACCTATATGTGCAATTTGCATAAAAAGCTTCAAAAAGGAGGGTTTCTTCTTGATGGCCAAGAGCTCCAAATTGTTTCTCTACTGAAAATATTCACCATGGACAGAGAGTATTCGTGGATTAGATCCTAATGCAAGAAGTTTGGTTGAAAAAGGATGAGAAATGGAGAAGTTATGAATGGATGAAGTTAGAGCTCACCTTGTTCTTGAGAAATGGGAAAAAGAATAAAGGAGGCAAGGGTTTTTTGGGAGGGATTAAATAGGAGTAGCCCTAGTGGCCGGCCATGTATGTAGGGCTAGGGTTTTGGGGTGATCAATGGCCACTAATCAATCTAGCTAAATCAATGGTCCTCAAACCTAGGTTTCATTCTAGCCAATTTGTGACCTAATTATTCTATCTAGTCACGACTTAACCAAGGCTAATAATTCCTAACTAACACTAACCAACACTTACCATAGCTAGCTGTGACTAATCTAGGTTAGGCTAAGCACACTACAAAGCAATAAAGTAAATCATATTTAAATCACACCATTACAATGACCATATTAAATTCCAATAAATACATGTTAATTCAAATAATTCAAAATGACCAAAATATCCTTAAGTAAAAAAATGATAAATGAAATACCCCAATCACATGGCTAGGCTCTAGGGTAGACAGTCTCTACGGTTTCACTAGGAAAACACTAAAATCACAAGTCATGATTTTAAATAGTTTTAAAATAATTAAAAATTACTAAAAATCATATTATTATTTAAATATCATAATTAATTAAATCAAAACACAAAATTTTAAAATTACCCTCATTTTAGAAACTGGGTGTTACAGTAGCATCTTGAACACTGCCTCATTGATAAACATCATGTACTCATCCGCATCCGCCAGCACTTGCAGTGTCATAGCAGGAGTTGGAGGAGCTGCTCTAGACGGCGGACCGGAAGAAGACCCGCCGGCTTCAATCTGCGAGACTGAAACCTCGGCATCAACGGACTCTCCCTCACCGGGGGCTTGAAATTCGCCACTGGCTCGAGGAGCCAAGAGAGCGGAAGGAGCCTAGAGGGGCGTCGATATCGTACCCCAAGTAGAAGGAGCAACAGGGGGTTCCAGCAAACCCCTACCCTTCCCAAGCTCGGAGGGACCACTGCCGTCAGGGGCTATCTCCTCCGCATCCAACACACTATCAGCAGGCTACACGAGACCTTCTCCCTCTTGCAAGGCAGCGAGATCAGCATTTGTTTTCTGACTCGACTCCACTAGAGTCAGGCTCGGCGGACGAGTCTCAACTTCCTCATCGAATCCCTCTGTGGGGATATAATCTGTCGCTACCTCCCGGTCGACAGCCACCTCAGCCTTCGCTGCTAAGTCTGGGGTAGGGCTCGACAATGCTGTAGTCGACCTCCCCTCATCATGACAATGAGGGAATCAGCCCTCTCCTCTGTTTCAATCATGTCTGTTGCTCCTGCAACTGGCTCACTCATCTCTGGAGGAACGTCATCTGAAGACGACGAACTCCACTCCACTTCCTCATCCGGAAGCCCCTTATCTGCTGGATCCTCAATGTCAGAGGCCCCCACGGCAGCTTGCACCCTCCCGGAAACTGCTTCAACCTCAGCTTCCCTTCCAACATAATCTGGAGATACTAAAACCTTCGCAGGAATGACATTGCCCAGATTCTCCTCTACGGGAGACATCAAAATCGGAGGAATGCGCTCTTCAAATGAGCTCGCCACCACTTTTGGTCTGCTAGTACCCGATTTTGGAGTTCGGGGTCTTCTTTTTAGCGGCTCCTACAAAAAGAAAGCATATGTCACAAAAATGGTGGAACTAACCAGACTATGTGGGGATCCTTACCTCCACAGGAGCTAAATCTGTTGATACTGCCGGTAACAATGCCTTCTTCTGTCTCTTCGGCGCAGAAGAGCCAGCCTCTATATCAGAACATCTTTTCGGCTGACCGACCGGGGGCTCTGCCTGACCCCCCGTGGATACGCCAGGGGTACCTCGATAACCCGCCTCTGGCGGGCAGTACGACCGAGCCTTCACCAACAGGTTCCTAGCCGCCTCTAACTGGGTGCCGACAATAAAACTGGTCTTCCGATTATATTCAGGGGGCACGGTGTTCATGGCACAGTAAAATTTGGCGGCCGAGAAAAGAATTGGCGGCCGCAGATTCTGAACAGGCAGCATAAAGCGAGCTCCGGTGCATCCGACATTGTAGTAATGCAAAGCTCGTGCACCGTCCATCAAACTTCCAGTATACCCCAGGTTAATACTGGGGTTCTCCAACATCAACTGAGCATAGCCGAATTGTCGTACAAAACGGCTCGGCAAATATGGCTCCAGGTAACACTGGTTTCTATTACGATACACCAGATGGGACGGCCAGATGCTTTGCAACCAGTAGAATACCCATAGAGTCAGAGTGGTGGCTGATGGAACTGGGGATTCCCAGGACCCTTCCTTTGGTGTGCGTATTGATCGATAAAAAGTTAAACAGATCTAATACGTGTTCTAACCCTTCATAGGCGGAAACTAGGGTTCACGAATTATACTTGCGGCGGAAAGGAGACAAGTAATTCCTGGCAATCTCGAGCGGACGACCCCAAGATCTTTTGTACGTATTTCTTCCTCGAGTTGGACGTCGTGTGGGCGATGATCTCCCGACTTTTTCTTCTTCTTGGCAGCACTCTCTTTCTCTCCTTACATGAATCACGAATTTAGAGAAAATTTCAGATTTCTGATCAGTAATCTGGCGGCCAGAGAATAGAGGATATATATAGGCTACGGCAGGGACCATGAGGAGAAATTAGGGTTAGGCCTCCTAACGGATCTGGATATCCCGTGTTCAGCCCGAACACACAATCCAGGCCTATTAACAATAGCTCGGTCCACTAATGAGCTATTGTTGCACTACCTCCCTAATCCTAAATTATGTTTATGGGCTCCTTTTATTATATGCTCGTTTGGCTCCCCATGTTAAGATATCGTATGTCCGTCGATCAAATTAAGTTACTGACAACTATATTGATTCGACATCTTTTATCCTTAAGTAGTACCGCTCAACTTTATTTGTCATGTCGGATATAATCCACCTGCAGGGTTTACGTGACAATCCAAATGAGCTCCTTAAGAGGACATCATCAACCCGATGTATCGAGACATGGATTCCATTTATAATCAACAGTCCATCATACATACAATGTTATTACCCAATTCATAGAGGTTGTTGATCCATAATCAATCTCACTCTTTTATGAGTCAAAGTAATGTACATTGCATATACATGTCCGTTATTATATCTGGATTAAGAGTACAAGCATCCATAATAACAGAGGTATTTGTTCTCTTATGTAGTCAGTACAAAGAGAACAACCTCAAGTGGTCCTGTTCAATACACACAAAGTGTACTAGTGTAAACCTATAGTCAAGATAGAATAATACCAGATTACACTACAACCTTTCCAATAGATTGTCCAAGTCCATCTAGGTTGTGAACTATTTATATACTCCATAGGAAACTGATAATATGATCTTCTGTGTGACACCACACACCATATTATCTATAATATAGAATATCAGACATTTGCATTAACACTTGCAACAAATACAATATACAAATATTTGCCCATATGATTCTCATTCAAAATTTAAGGAAATAAGGTTACTACAAAAGTGATGCTTTTAGTATATAACCCTAACAGTGGCATCTTCACCCGAATCCATTAAGTCTTCGTTGGCCTCAAAACCCAAAAAGATGGAGCCAACTTTGGTGATCTTCCACCCTTGAAGGTGGGATAAAACCTTCCTGCAAACAGGAACACCAGTATGCAACCAGCTCCTTTGGTGGAAACGTCGGATGAATGCGTCTCCGGCCCTGTGGTCTTCTTCGGAGCCCGGGCTCATCACGTTAGGATAATGCAAAATTAACTACCCCATCAAACAATAAAATGACAGTTCGGCACGGGGAAAGTTGTCATTCCTACCTCGCTCATGAACCACATTTCCTGCAAATTCTCATAAACCTCGCAGCAGGTTACACACCATTGCGGGGAGTAGAGCCATGCGACGGCCAAAAACCAACTTCACAGCTGGCATAATTAGGTTTTGGGTCACCCTCTCCACACAGACTGACCCGCCTGAAAAGACAATCCCGGAGCCAAATCATCAGATACGCAGCCGACACTGCTTTGGACGACATCCGATGAGTAAGGTGCCAGAAACATCTATAGGAGCGTTCGTCCGACTGTCGGTCCTCGTTTTCTCGGGGACTCTTCTCACTTAGCCTGTTCATTTCAGAGAGCACCGTGGTACTTGAAAGCGCTGGCAGAGTTGTAAACCGAGAGGGATTCTCCTTATCTTTCTCAAAAACATAATCTCGCCAAGCAGTCACATGAGGCTATGACCCGCCTTTATCCCTCTTTTGCATATAATAATAATGACTCGCCATTTCCTTGAAGACGGCTATCATCTCCTCTGCTTTGTCCCCCAGGACTTGGAACTTCTCGTTGGTCCGGAAGTATTCCTCGTAAGGTTCTGATCCCCAAGGGAGCCGTGACACCTCGTACATTTCATAAAGTGCGAGTCCCAACTCCTCCACCGGAGTAAAAAAAGTCCTGGTCTGGGTGTTAAACATCTCCAGGAGCGCGAGGAACATATGCCTATTAATATCGATGCCTGTCTGGGTAGCACGGATCATGGCAATCAGCCCAATCTCTCGGAGTTCGGTTCGAAACTGCGTCAGAACCCAGAGTGTAAGCTTGTCCCACTTGGAAACATAGTGACACCAACCCTCTAACAGAAATTCACCTTTTGGGTACGACCGCTTCAACAATAGCATACGATTTACAAAAGTCGAAGCGCCAAAAGCAAATGTGTTGGTAGGGACGTCACTGTAAATGCTCCCAGGACACAGAGTCCGCCAGGTGAAAGAAGGCCCAGCCCGTGCGGCGGCTAAAGTATCCCTCTGATTGGAGGTAGCGTCGATCCTGATGGTGCCAGCCACCGCTCCCCCCTGAGACGGGGTTAGCTTCCAAGACATTCTCCTCTTGGAAGCAAGGCGACAGAAAGCCGTCAAAGGCCATTGACGCTCAAGTTGCTTGACAGTCATGTACATCCCTCTTGCTGTAAAGAACCAATCTTCCTTGATCTTTAACACCTTTGCTTCAGTAGAAGTAAGGCGGTCCCCAAACAGGAACTCAGGCTTTAAGAAAGTCACATTATCAGAAATGGCAGATTTTAAAATGCCACGCTTTATCAACCGTTGGAGGAACCCATGTTGTTGTTCCCGGATTTGAGTCATTCTTTCGGGAAGTTGACCCAGCATAATGGTAGCTTAGGCAGGGTTTCTCACTTCCTCGTTATAATCCACTCCCATCTGATAGAGGGCAGTGTCCATAAGTACTTCATTCAAGAGCAGGACGGTCATCGACACTGGTGATCAGCTAAAGAAGGCAAAGATTCAGATATATTAGAAACAACAAAAGAATCTGAGCCACGTTCTCATCAGAAACGCATACCCCGAACCAAGGCTCAAGCGCATCTGAAAAGAAGCTTCGGCGCATCATCAGGGTCTACACCCATGCGCGTCAGCAGTAAAGCTTCGGCGTGTCATCAGGGTCTAAACCCATGCGCGTCAGTAGTAAAGCTTCGGCACATCATCAGGGTCTAAACCCATGCGCGTCAGTAGTGAAACTTCGGCGCATCATCAGGGTCTAAACCTATGCACGTCAGCAGTAAAACTTTGGCACATCATCAGGGTCTAGACCCATGCGCGTTAGCAGTAAAGCTTCGGCATGTCATCAGGGTCTAAACCTATGCGCGTCAGTAGTAAAGTTTTAGCACATCATCAGGGTCTAAACCCATGTGCGTCAGCAGTGAAGCTTCGGCACATCATTAGGGTCTAAACCCATGCGCATCAGCAGTGAAACTTCGGCACATCATTATGGTCTAGACCCATACGCGTTAGCAGTAAAGCTTCGGCGCATCATTAGGGTTTAAACCTATGCGTGTCGGCGAAAAAGCTTTAGCACATCATCAGGACTCAAGGTCCATGTGCGTCGGCGTATGTGAGTTCTAAAAGTGGCCTATTCGAGTACAGAAAGATATGGTAAAGAATGATGAAGCCCACCAGTCACCGCCGGCCGAACGTCGACGGGCGTCCGGGGGACATCATCTGCAGCAGCCTCGACAGAATCTTTTTCTTTGCCTCGTCCTCGGCCAGCACCACCGTGAGTAGTCTTGGGAGCCATCTCGTGAAAGAAGAAGTTAGGGTTTTTTCGAAAGAATAACTCTAGACAAGAAGAAAGAAAAGTGGAGAAGAACCCTCTCTCTCCATTAAACGCCTATTTATAGGCTTAGACATACGTGAAAATCGATGAGGAGTGACATCAGTCGCCGCTTCGGGTTCTGTGAAGTGATAACTGCAAATAAATCGGAAAAGATCAACATTAATCTTTTTCGTTACTTCGAAGTGTTATCATTTGCATTAACTGAGAGGAACATGCGCCCGATCAGTGATGCGCGGAGTAATCATGTGCCCGAACAGTCATGCGCCCCATTGAAGACACCATCATGCTTCTTATTCAAAGTATTTCAAAACTTAACAAAAAGTTTTGAAAACTTTAAAGGGGGTCTTGTAGAAGCATGGAATTTCAGGACTAGAAATCCTATTCGCCTAACTTTACATACGCCAGGGAGCTCAGATGAAGTACTTGGCACAGCAAACAACAAAAGCATAGACATTAAAAGAAGATTTTTATTTCATACAAATTACATATCTAAAAGTACAAAGGAGAACTTCTACAAAAAGAAAAGACCCTAAGTCTATAGCCAGGCGCAGCAACTGACATGCGCTCTCAGTCAGGCGCATCTCTTCAGCGTCTCAGTCAGGCACATTCCTCAGCGTCTCAGCCAGGCACATCCGTTTAGCAGCTCATTTATGTGTATCCCTTTAGCAGCTCAGTTATGTGCATCCCTTCAGCGTCTCAGTCATGCACATCATGAAGTCTCAGCATATGCGCTCCACTTTGACCCGATCGGGTGCTTCGACTAATGAAACATTTATTGAGCAGAATAAGGGTGGGCAATCAACCCCACCCTAGCAGGAGGAAGAGCTCTCCAAAGGAAGAGGAGAGCACCGCAATCGAACCGCGACAAAAGGAGGCTTTCAACACAACCAGAATGGGCAACACCTACTCTAACAGGAGGAGGAGCTCTCCCAAAGCCTAAGGAAGTTGATCAGGGCACCGTAATTAGGATCTGCTGCTCTTCCAGTATAACAAAGACGAGGCTCGACCATCCCAATCTTTGGATGCAACAGGCACCTTCCACCTGCCTCAGAAGCCCTCGACTCCGACTTTTGGATGTAACAGTCACTTTTATGTGCATGAACGAAGAAAAGTCGTCTCATCTTCACCCTCGGGAGCATCTCGTCAACAGAATGTGCTTGAGCAAACAAGTTCATTTTGGGAAGACGTGAGAGAACGAGAAGCAAACTCTTTTCTTGCCACTATTTATAGGCCGGGAAAATTAAACTCATGCGCCAAGTGGCAGGCTCTCCGAATCCCGTGTAATGAATTTGCATTAATGGTGATGAACCTGATGCTTCGAATTCAGCCAAGTAAAAAATAGCTATTTAAAGTACTCGAAGAACGTAACAGTCAGACCAATAAAGACGTGTCATGCAAACGGATGTGCCAGTCAGACCGTGCATCATACAGACATGCCCATCAGCACCAAGCGTCTCATAAGGATGCGCCCCATGCGTCCCCATACGCCTAGTGGAACGCAGATCGATGCACCCACTCAATAGCCCATCACCCGTCAAAGAACATTAAATGCTGAAGTCTGACACGACAGCAGCCAGTCCCCGAGGACTGAATAGTTGACAGCTTTTTCAGAAAATAAAGTGTCGCTGACGTCAGCCTCATCATTACTTTCCTCCGGTGGCTATAAGCCGCATGGCCGCCCAACCATTTCGCATACACCTCCACAGCCATGCGCCTAAATCTCTGCATGCGTCTTAAAAGCCATGCGCCTCAGACTTTTATCTGATCCCTAAAGACATGAGTTAAGTCACTACTAAAGCCTTGTATGCGCCTCAAAAGTCGTACGCCCAGACTGGTTCATGACTCCTAAAAGTTATAAGTCAAAGTCTTCTCATGCGCCCAATCCCAGGCGCATCCTATCAGATCACTCTCCACAAAATTTGAGATCTTTGAGCCATGGACCTACAAAACGTGTCCTTTGACTGGATTCAACCTATAAAGGGGTACTAATCACCCAAGATCTCAGCAACTGAAAGATCCTCTCTATTGCTACGTGTCAGCTCAGTCGCAGCCCACAAAGACAACAGGAAGGGTTCAACTCCTCAAACAGAGTGCATCGTCCATGCGCCTCCATCAGCAATCACCACGTGGCATCTCCACAAACAGGCGTATCCTACATATGCGCGCATGAGAAGCCAGCCTGCAAGCTATAAATAGAGGGATTATTTTCTTCTTCCATACATACATACAGAGACATACCTACAGACAAAGACCTACACACAGTGAGAGAGGCAGATACAGATACTCAACGTCTTCTTTCTCTCTGTAAGCTCCAGCACCCAGAGCTACTCAGACCTTCAGAGAACCGAGAACCATCGTCAGATCGTCAACGGAGTCAACATATTACCACTCGCTCCATCGACACAGGGACCCAGATAAACAAAAGTGTTCTCCTAGGACTACATCTAAGTCCTACATTGTAATACTGTTCTGTTTGTAATTGAAATTGCAATAAAAAGATTTTAATGGCAAATAACCTCCTGCACCGAAAGTTTCTACCCTTACGACTACAGAGGTCTCTGTTCCTTCTTCATCTGTTGGACCGTCCGTAGAAAGTCTGCTTCCTACTCACATGTACAGTCAATAATCGGCCCATCTCATAAAAAAGATGGGCTATGACTTTCAAAAAGTGGAAGGCTTGAACAATGGTAAAGGTATGCGAGTTCCTTTACAAATTATAGGTCAGAAATCCTCTGTCGGATTGGGATTTGAGGTCCTTCGCAAAAATCCCCATAAGACAAAGACTAAGAAAAAAAGGACTAAATCCTGTAACATGGTACTTCATTCTCCTGAGTCTGAAGAAAAGACTTTTGCTGGTATAAGGTCTGGAAAAGACTACCACAAAGATTACGAAGGAACTTCCAAAGAAGCGAATGATGCCTCTAAAACACTACCAACTCAGTCATCTTCTTTTCCTGCTGAGGCAAGACCTTCTAAACCATCAGTTGTTGAAAAAGGGAAATAGAAGGTAGTACGTTTGGACGTCCCACTGAAATCTGGTTCAAATCAAGGGTTGATAAAACCCTATAAATTAGACATTCTAGCCCAATTAGCCAATACTCCGGCTAGGCTTTCCATCTTTGAGTTACTCCGTCTTTCTAAAGAAAGTCGACAAACATTGAGCGAAGCATTGCTACAGACAGATTCATGCTTAGCTCAGCTCAAAAGTCCTGACAATACACCGGTGTCATGTCCCCAATTCCACAGTGTGATGGAATCAATTCCTAACCTTACTTTCACACAAAAAGATATGTTGTTGAAGCATAATCGACATGACAGGCCTTTGTGTTATACAGGGTATATTGACTCTACTAAAATTGACAGGATTTACATCGATTCTGGGTCTTCCATCAGTATTATTCTTCAGAGTATGCTACGACCATTGAGGATTCCTACTAGTGAGTTGACTTACACTAGTACTACAATTGTTGGTTTCAATTCTGGAAGAAGTAAACCATTGGAGAAATTTTGTCTGAAGATTCAAATAGCTGATCTTCGAACCATGGCAACCATCTATGTTATCAATTCAGATGTATCTTATAATATTCTCCTCGAAAGACCATAGATATATGAGCATAACATTGTTTCTTCGACTCTCCACCAATGCTTCAAGTATGTAGATTCTCAGGGGGGGTTGTGAAGACTGAATTTGAAGATCTCAATCCTTTTAAAGGTATTGAAGCCTATTTTTCTGATTCAATACTCTATAAATAGGAGCATGTGAAGGAAATATCTGATATGGCTGAAGATCGATCGCCTTCAGAAGCCCAATCGATTTCAGAAGACCAATCGCCTTCAGAAGATCAACCTTTGAAGATTAAGGTTAAGGTTCGGATTCAACCCCAACCTGTCAATGATGAACCTTTGGTGATTAAAGTTAAAAAAAGAACTCAAGCTACGTCAGATGAATCTGTGAAGATTCCAATCAAAGGTCGAGTTCAAGTCAACACTAGTGATCAGCCTCTCATGATCAAGGTTAAAGGACGTATTTCTCATCCAACTAATTCAGAGCCACTAGTTATCAACCTGGGCAAGTCTACGCCAAAGACGGATGACAGTCCATTAATGATTAATCCAAAGTGTAGTAGTCAGTCTGTCAATAATATAAATATTGATCAATCTGTGTTTTCTCATTTTAATGAAGATTTTCTTTTAGAGTATATGGCTGTCAAATTTGTTGAAAGAATGACTTTATTTGTTGATAATCCAAGTCATCAACATAAAACTGACATAAATACAGAGTAAACCTTATATATTAAATATAAAGAGAATTCTTTTCCTCCTAATGTGGATGTTGGGCCCTATGCTCAGAAGTTTTTAACATCTACTCCTTATTTATTACCTGTTGCCTCACCATCACAAGCTTGTGTAACTTATAGACGTCACGAAGAATCTTATTTTGTGATCCCGTCTAATAAGAAAAACAAGCGTCAAATTGTGTTTAGTTTGGCTAGGAATATTTCTGTTATACAAACAGATAATCTCGAAGAGAAAGATAAAGTAAAAATCCGAATTGACAGATATAGTCAACAATCTCTTATGATTATCCAAAATATGGGATATGATTTGAAAACCATATTATGTCTCAATCAGAGCAAAGGTAGACGATTACCATTATGTGGCGATCCGTTTTATCAACGAACCCGTCATGGTTTAGGATACGTACATCCCACATGTTTAATGAAGATATAGAAGAAGAATTTTCTTCCAGTTCTTTACAATCCTTAGATTCTGAAGGAGTCTACTATGTTGAATCTGAGAACGTCTTTTCAGTTAATATGCTTCAAACTGATGATGAGTCTGAACTATTTAAAAATGACCCATGGGCACAACAAATGGATACTCAGTGGAAGCTTCGGTTTGAACAACAAGAGCCACCCACAGAAGATAAAATTATCCAGATTGATGTTGGAGACGAAACTACGTCAAAGCCAATATTTATCAGTAAAAATCTTTTCGAAGATGAAAAAGAAGAGTTGATAAAGCTGATAAAAGAATATATTGATATCTTTGCATGGAGTTATGAAGATATGCCGGGTCTAGATCTTAAAGTAGCTACCCATAAACTCAATATTCTTCCTAATGCCAAACCTGTAAAACAACAACAATGGCATTTTCGACCAGATATGATGGATGCAATTGAAGCAGAAATTAAAAAACTGATCACATGTGGCTTTGTCCATAAAGAATAACACCCAGATTGGGTTGCCAATATTGTTCCTGTCATAAAGAAGAATGGAAAAGTTCGAATTTGCATGGATTTTCGAGATCTTAATGCAGCTTGTCCAAAAGACGAATTTCTACTTCCGATCATTGATGTCATGATAGACAATACATGTGGTTTTGAACATATGTCTTTCATGGATGGATTCTCAGGACACAATCAGATTAAGATGAATCCAGGAGATAAAAAGCACACTGTTTTTCGAACACCCCTAAGTGTTTATTGCTACACAGTTATGCCTTTTGGTCTACAAAATACTGGCGCTACATATCAAAGGGCCATGAGCAATATCATTCAAGAACATCTGCGAAAAACAGTTGAATGTTACATAGATGATATCGCCGTCAAAAGTCGATTAAAAGATTATCACATTTAAGACTTGAAGACAGTATTCGAGTTCATGCGCAGACATCAATTAAAGATAAACCCCGCTAAGTCTTTCTTAAGGGTTTCCAGTTGCAAGTTTTTGGGATTTGTCATTACTTCTCAAGATATCCATGTTGATCCTGATAAAGTCAAAGCAATTCTTGAAATGCGTCCTCCACGTAATCTGAAAGAGCTTCGTGGCTTTCAAGGTTGTATTGCTTATATCAGGAGATTTATATCAAATCTTTCTGGGAGATGTCAACCTTTCTCTCGTTCGCTGAAGAAGGGCATATCATTTGTTTAGGATGAAGCATATCAAAAATCATTCAATGACATCAAGCAATATCTCACAAATTCACCTGTTTTAGAACCCCCAGTAGTAGGAAGACCATTTTTGATGTATGTTCGAGCATTAGATCATTCTCTTGGTGCTCTTCTTGTACAGAAAAGTGATAGAAGTCATGAATAGGTAATTTATTATCTCAGCCGAATGATGGTTGGGGCTGAACACATGTATACTCATGTGGAAAAAGAATATCTAGCCTTGGTTTTTGCTATACAAAATATGCGACATTATGTATCGGGACAGACTATTCATGTCATGTCCAGAATAAATCCTATTTGGGTATTAATAAAAATGTTGAGTATTCTTAACTCCCGTTTAGCTACTTGGGCAATGCTGCGTACTCCTTATGATATGGTCTATATACCTCAAAAATTGGTGAAGGGTCAAGCTTTAGCTAACTTCTTAGCAGCTCACCCTATACCTGAAACTTCTAAGCTATATAACGACATTCCAGATGAAGTCGTAGATTGCAACATGACTTTGAAGGATGATATTTGGCAATTATACTTTGATGGAGCATCACGAGTTGGACCTAAAGGCAATATTGTCTCCGGATAGGCATTTGTAGCTCCCCTTCCCGAAAATTTTTAAAATATTTTTTATTATTTATTTGATTTAAATGATAATTTTTAGTTTTTTATAAATAATTATTTAGTTAATTATTAAGGTAGATGACTTTAGCCAGTATTGAGTTTTAAAGTACCAGAAGGCTAGGAATTATGGCATGGGTAGTGCAGCGGCGTGCCTTGATCAGTGTATTAGCCATGTCAAGGGAGACCCAGCCATAAGTATGTCCTAACTAGGAAAAGCAGGCCAAGTTACGACTTAACCTTTCTAGATGTTTAATTATTTATTAGTCAAATTATTGACTTACAGAAGACCTGGTTGTACTCAAGTAGTCCGAAATAGACTCGAACCGAGCCCAAGCCTGTGAAGGATTATAGTGAGTCATAAGACGGCCATGTAGACATTTTATGTGTGTACAAATAATTTTCTTATTTATTTTTAGGACTTGACAAATACTTTCTAAATATCTAATAGTTTATTTAAATGTTATTTTGTCGATTACGTCATTGTGCCGTCGTGAACCTGCGAATAGGAATAGACACTTAGGATCTCCTCCACATGTCTTGACTCCTTGTTCACCTCTAGTCCTTGATTTCATTGAATCCTTGACTTGCATCTTGTTTGAAAATCTCTTCAACGGCTAAAGTGTTTGCTCTTGTACAGTTAAGATGAACTCTCAAGACAGGAACAATGCTACACTGAACACTCCATCAACACAAGGAGGCCAACTCACTCATAAGGGCAATCAGCCGCAGCTCTCGAGATTCCGCAGGGGGAATATTCCACCACCTCAACAGTTTCCTCCGTAGACTCCACCACCAGTACCCGGTCTGCCACCAGCATCTGTTCTACCGCCAGGGGTTCCACGTCCAGTACCAGCCATGCACCCAGCACCAACAATGCATCCAGCATTTGCCATGCACCCACCGCCGGTGATGTATCCAGCCCGGACGATGTATCCAGCACATGTTCTGCCTCTGCCACCAGCACTGGACAATGTCACACTCCTCGGGATCATCCAGTAGTAGGCCAACATGTTTCGTGACACTTTGAGAGAGGTTTTTCAGATTCGAGATGCTCCACGACAGCGTCCGGGGAATCCCAATCACTTCATGGACTTTAGGCCCATGCCATTCCATGGGACAGAAGGGATCGTCTACGCTGATGAATGGCTGGAGAACGTGGAGAGGTATCTGAAGATGGCCTGAGTTCCAGAAGAGTTGAAGATTGAGTCAGTCAGTGGACAGCTTTTCGACATCGTGCGGACATGGTACCAAGGCGAGCCCCAATTTTCTGCTCCAGATATAACTTGGGAGGAGTTCAAGCGACTGTTCAAGAGGAAATTTTATCCGTACATAGCACGAGAGGCGTTAATTAGACAGTTTAAGCACCTAGAGTAGGGTAACCACACCGTCAACGAGTACACATCAGAGTTTTCTCGCCTCAGCCGCTTCGCGAAGAACTTGGTTAGCACCCCTGAAGACAAGGCATGACGATTCAGAAAAGGACTATCTCATAAGATTCGCCTAGCCATTGCCACCAGTCGAGCCGCCACTTATGAGGATATTCTAGAAGTCGCCCAAGCTGTAGAAGAAGAGCTGAATCACAAGTCGAAGAGAAATCAAGACGCATTAGGAGGAGGCAACAACAAATCAGCACCAGCAAAATGCCCTAACATTTTTGAGAAGACCTCAGTACAGCAGCATCATCAACAACAACCATGAACAGTCCCACCACCAGTCCAAGACGCTCCCACCTGCCAGTACTGTAAGAAGAGAGGCCACATCCAAGAAAACTGCCGAAGATGGTTGAGGTTGTGCTATACTTGCAGATCTGACCAGCACCTATCTCGAGATTGCCCGAAGAAAAATACGACTGCCCCACCACTTCCAGCCGCACAAGGAGGACAAGCCTACGCCATGAACGCAGTGGATGCGACAACTCCACAGGGCGCAGCTGGCGAGAACTTTCAGTAGTTATAGGCAGTATTATAAATATGCCATATTAGACTTTGATTGAAATTATTTCATAGCAATTTATTCTGGATTATTCATTCTAATAGATCACTGCCCCTTATATTTCGAGGACGAAATTTGTTTAAGGGGGGTAGAGTTGTCAACCCCTTGACCAATTTTACCCTCGCATATTTTTTTTCTTTATTTTTTTATTTTATTAGTCACAAACATTAGTTATGTGTTATATTGGTTATATTTAAAAAACTATGAGAAGGTGCAATGAGTAAAAGGGTAAATAACAGGGGGCTTTTTGTAAACTCTATATTCAAAATTTAAAATCTTGTTCTCAAACCGACCCCTTCCTATATTCAAATCTCTAAATAAGAGATAACTCAATTTGCTAAGATTGGATCAGGGAGATTTCCCTGTAATCTGATTCAAATCAAATTTATTCTATCTACAACTATAAACCTATATATATATGGGTAATCAAGGTAGCAGCCGACCTTGATCACCCTAGAATTTATGATCTCCCCGCCGCCAGAAGGCAGAGAACAACTCCAAATCTGTAGAAAGGAGAAACAAATTCCTATCAGGTAATCCCTTGTCTTCACCTATCTGTTTTCCTAAACCTAATGGACTAACAGGTTAATGTGTTTGTTTTAATTCCCAAGAGAAACTAAGAAATAGAACCTCTGAGAAATTTTGTATACCCCAACCTATCAGAGCAACAGAGTAGAAGTATAGGGTTATACAGGGCATCTAGGAGGGGCTATAACTCCTAGAGCTTCCTGTGTTGCACAAGCTATAAGTAACATATATGTAGAACAGGGTACACATGAGATTATACACTTGCTGCACATCTAATGGGTACGGCCTTTGATCTTGCAAATTTTTTATGTGGTAATTATATTCATGAACATAGAACACCAACTCTTCCCGAAGTACAGCTACTGGCAGGTTTAGAGGTTAGAGAGGGAAGTCTTTAACTTATCCTTGATTTCGATTTCATATCAACTGATAGGAGGTTTCCCTAATGGCTATAAAGGATCTGTCGGGCTAGGCACATAGAACAGTAGCTAATGCATCAGATTAGAGGGCATAGGTTTAGGGGACTTAGTGTATTCTTAGGATATACATGTGAGCTAAAATATCTCCTCTGATACATGTTTGAGTAAAGCAAGAGCAGGACACCTGGGTAATTGGCCTAAATACACTAGGGAACACTTTAACTTCTGCAATGTCATAGTATCAGTACCTGCTGATTCATTAATTGTATAACCTACCAAGCCAAGTAATAGCAGCAATAGGACCTTAGGGATGAGTGATGCCACTGGACTAATGTGTCAACAAGGATACAGTAATCTCAAACGAGACAGGTTTCTTAAGTAACTGTTATGTCATGGAAAAGAAAGGAGAATGGAGTGAAGCCACTGTGTCTAACTGGGCACGGGTGCAGCCTATAGGTGGTTGAGTACAGGAGAATTTATATTGTATGCATACACAGATAAGTATGGAGCCATCCCCTGATACCTAAGTATACATGTAGGGTATCATAGTGTCTAGAGGAAATCAAGTCTAAAGCAACCTACCATCACGAGTACACAGTGTAGGAAGACCCTTATAGAAGCAGGCAAGTGCATTTACTATAGCTAATGAGAAGGTTGTCCTATCCTTAGAATGCAAACATGGGATGGATACCTAATCCAAATCAAGGATTTGGGATATCAGGAACACTCATAGGAAGGCTAGGACAACAGTAGACTAAGGTAAACCTATGGAATCCTGGAGACAGGACAGAGGAGGAAATCGAGATATTTGGGTGTATGCATGGTGCCTACTATTGAATATATGGTTGTGCACAGGTAGCCCTAAGACTGTACATAGGGCTTCCCAGTAGGTGCATGAGAACACCACAGGCTAACCTGGTTACAGTACACACATGGGAATATGCATATGGCTAATGATAGCTAACTGGGGTATCAGACACCCTAACACACAAGGGGCCCAATATATTTTAATTGGTCATGTCCTGCATACCCATGGGGGAAAACTTGTCCATTGATTAATATTTTCAGCAATTGGTTCTTCTTATAGGTCGGGCATAAGTAGATTATTAGATAGCTTGTGATGTTCCACATTATTTAGGATATTAGACTGATTTGTCCTGATAATCCCACAGGAGACTACATGTTGTTTAGTTTCATGTTCCTTTTTGAATGACCAACTATGGGAGTATCTGAGTATTGACTGATATTCTAAGTATCAGTCTATTCTTGATCATCTATGGCATTTCCTGTACAAACTTCCATGATATCTACTTCATGTGTTCAGGCACCAATTTTGTGTTCTGTACTTGGTTGCACACCTAACCACCATGCTTCGTTTCTTGCCACTAGCACTTCATTCCCTTGTGTTTGTATTCATATTTTAGCCTGTACTAGATGCATACACTGCCTTCATTGCTGCATAATAGGAGTCTTGGTATCCTATCCCATTTCACAGCATTCAGAAATCCTCTACTGCACTTGACCTTCATTGTCATATCCTTATGATGTTCAGTCGATTCAGAGTGCTTGTAGCTTGAGTAACCTACTGATATGTTTGAGTTTGTCCTGGTATTTACAAGAGGAATACTATGGAGAACCATGGTCCTATAACAATCCAAAGTTGCCTGTGTACAAGCTAGGTTGGGGCATTATTGTTTAGACTGGTGTAGGGGCCTAACCTAATGACCATGTAACAGGGCACTCACTCAAGTACCTGGGTACAAGGAAGTCTACACCACCAATAACAGTATGTACATCACATTCATATAGATAGTAATGTGGTACTGACACAATGGTGGGTTTTGTACTTGCAACCAGGCAACCCAGTTCAAAAACAGTATGATGTAGGGGATTATGCTATTTACAGTAGATGTTTTGGGTATCAAGTACTAGTGAGACTCAAATAGACTTGGTATCAGTTTCATACATAGGTCAAATTCACATGGAATACTAGTTCAGAGGTGATTGGTTATCAAGAATTAGAATAAGATAGTTGGCTAAGTATCCTATTAGTGGGTAGAAGGATGTGGATGTTGTGGTAAGAACCAAGAGTTTAATAACATAAAAGATAGATTGATAGTGTTCTCAAACTCATTTATTAACTCATTATATGCTTCAAATAGAGTAATTGGGCCTTGACTCAGTGTATTGACCCGTACCAACAGCTAAGGACCCCAGGCAAGTATACCTTGCCTTCCTCTACAGTTTTATTTACATGCATTTTCTTTCATTTTTTTGTCATTTGATTGTTATGGACATGTGCTTTCATGTTATATTCTGCAGAGTTGTTTTTATTGCATATAGCCGTGTTCATGTTTGGCCTTGTATTTCATGCTTGGAGTTCTCACCAGTACCTTGCTTGAGTCGTGTCATAGAACGAGTGCGTGTAGTGAACTGCCATAGCCTTGATTATCATTTTACACAACCAGAGAGTCCACACTCGGGACGAGGGTGTTTGTTGTGATCAAATGGTACCAGAGAGTCCACACACGGGACGAGGGTTGACCATTTACACCAGAGAGTCCACCCACGGGATGAGGGTGTCTTGCCGTGAGCTAGCCAGAGAGTCCACACTCGGGATGAGGGTTAGTGCTTAGTTCAAACCTGTGCGTCCATACTCGGAACGAGGGTTTGGTTCTTCCATTGATCTCATATTTATCGTTCATCCGACAGTTCATTTATTCGTAGTTGTTCTAGTGTTCGTGTGTTCGTGTTCGTGTTCATAGTCACTTATCGTGTTCTTGTTTTCTTATTTATTTCTCACGTATGATTAAACTGTTAGATAGGCATGTTTTATATATCTTGCTAGTCCTCTGAGGACCTGATGATCTCTTCAGGTTTAGCGATTGCATGGAGTTAGTTAGCAGAGCGGGATGGTACAAGATTGCGATGAATGATACAGGTATTTGCTTGTGATATTTCTTTACTATCTTCTCGTGCTTTATATTCAGTATCATGATATACTCTGCTTATTTATAGACTCATATCATTCTTGGAGTCTAATCGAACAATATGCTAATGGGCTGCAGACCATGACCCATAATTGTTCATTCCTGTTTTACAATATTCAAGTGGATTGAGTTACAATTTTGATTAGACATGATACCCATGACCTTGACAGCTTATACGTACTCGAGTCGGGCTGGAGTCCGCTCGATACGTAGCTGGCTTGCTCACGAGCTCGCGTCCGAAAAGCGGGTGCGGATCGTGACAGCATTGTCTTGGTCTCTCCTGATAAAATGGTTATATACCATGCTTATTCCCTCAATGAACCATGTTCCAATAATGTGGCAGAATATAATGTTCTGCTAATTGGTCTTCGAGTATCAAAATAATTGGATATTGAGTTCTTAGAAGCATATGAAGATTCTTAGCTGATTGTCAATCAGGTCAGAGGGACATATGAAGTCAGAAATCCTGACCTCATTCCTTATCATCAAGTGGTAATCGAATTGGCTCTCTTATTCAAAGGGTTCTTCATTGAATTTATACCATGTTCTCAAAATTTGGAAGCTGACGCTCTCACTAGTTTAGCTGCAGACTTAGCAGTTCCAATCAGAAGACAAAATACCATCACTTTGTTGGATCGAGACCTATTCTGTATCAAGAATAATTTGTATATCGAACAGAGTTATGCTACCGAATCTGTAATGCCCCAGTCCTAAAATACGTAGGACTAGGTACATCGACATGCCAGTTGTATACATACGAAGTATACTCCAATGTATGAAAACCTCGTGTGAATACATAAGCTGTAAAATGCAGTAAACCAAGAGTAATCTAATCTCATCCACAGAATAAGAGAATAATAATATAAATCAACTATGAAATTTGTTGTTTATACATGTAGTTGGGCGGAGACAAATCCACTACCAACTATCTCAAAAGAAAGAAATATACAAGAAGGAATAGAGGAAATAACAAGGCGAGCCAAGTGCAATCATCTTCGAACGGATGGAGAAGACCACAGCCTCGGCTAGAACACCAGCAATATCACAGAAGCACACACCTGGAAAGATAACCAGGTCCTCAGAGGGACATAACAAGATATATAAAGAACATGCCATAATAAACTGAATATATATTATGTCACAAACCAAAATAAGTGACAAGACAACAATAAGGTAATCTAACCGTACTACTGTGTTCATACAGTTAAGAACAAACCTCCAACGCATGGGCACTCTGGCTCAGTAGCAGTAATCTCAGGTATGGCTCCATCAGGATACCAGGGACCTCAAAGCATAACATTCATCGAATGTCAGAGGCCAGCAGTAAATCAGTATCAGGATCCAGGACCGTATCTCCCGCGGAGATAACCGGCAATAGGGAAGTGCATACTTGGCCCATACGTTAAGGAACTGTTCTTCCCACCCAATGCCTAACAGAGTCACATCCATGACTCATATACCTCTACTAACTGCTAAGTCTCCTAACATGCCTCTATTAGCAGTTAGCCCTAATGCATGCGCATGGGGGATCAACCCACACGTAAGAACCTCTACATGCTACTCATCTCACACATCCTCGTGGTACAACTGTGTCAAGGTATATGCAATACACTACAAACGGTAGTCTCTTAACTCTAAGTCCACATGCAATCAAAGGATAATAATAAAGTATATCTAGTATCACTGAGCAGACAGTAAATCAAGAATGGTAAGAACTGGAAATAAATGAACAGTTATATGTAATAAAATGCAAACTGAATATAAACAGTATAATGGCAAGGTATCTTGCCTGAGATTATGTGCAAAAGAGAATAATCCAGTAGCTCGAACCGGCAATTAAACAAAGCAAGAAAAGCCAAATCCCGCAGATGACTCCGGATGCTGCAACAAACATCAAGAACGAGTTTAGAATAAAATATATACCTAGGAAATTCCTATCCAAAAGTTAAATTCTGGAACAGGGGCAAAATCATAATTTTGGGTCAAAACGATGTCCGTCGTTGGACCCATTTTGCACCAAAATGCGTGCCAATATCTACGGTCGCTAAAGTCGTCAAAATACATGTCTACAGATTTATTTTGATGATACGAACCCAACGGTATATCCAATTTTGGATTCCGATGAGCCGTGCACAAAATCGTCCGTTGGAGCGGGTCGCGGGCCCGCCAAAATAGCGTTCCGATCAACCTTCTCAGAATCAGACCAAACTTGGCATACATGACCAAAAATATGATACGGTCCTGCTGGCGTAAGTTTTGTCTCGATTTGACGAATGTGCACAAAGTAATTGAGAAATTTACAAATAGGCCGATACGGTGAATTTCGACGGATACGCATCAAATTCGTCGCGCACACGCGGCCAATTTGAATTCCGTTAAATCCCACACGTTCGCGAAGTTGATACGTACCTTTCAATGCTTTTGGTTCATGACCACGTCGTCCGGTTTGGCGGGACGTACATCGTATCGGGAAGTTTTTATTGAAATTGTATTTACGGAAAACTATTTTTCTCGGGTTTTTCAACAGAATTTTTAGCAAGAATTCGATAATAAACTAGTAGAAAATTTTACACGTTGTGAAGGTGGTTATATAGGCTACAAGTCTATTCAGTTATATTTCTAAAACGATCAGTATCTGGCTCATAATCCGTCTTCCAATACTGGTCTCAGGAACTACAACTGTGGTTGGCTAATTATATAAAATCCTGATTTCTCATGATTTCACAAGGATTTCTCTTGTAATCCAATAAAAATTCGCAAAAACTAATTAAGTGGGGTTGGAGAGGGTCAGGTTGTCTACGAATAGGATTAATTGGTTCGAAGAATCGTTTGGCGTGGAGGAAGAAAAGCAGCCGGGAAGATGGTACCTGGGGTCGGACTTCTACAGCTGCTGTTGCTGCTCTGTTTGATGCTACGGCTGTTGTTGCCTCTGCCTCCGATGTTGCACGGCAGGCCGGTGGGTCCAGGCGGCGCGTAGGTGGCCGGGGACAAGCACACAGTCCAGGAAAGTATCGCGGTTCGTCCACGGGTGGCGGGGCTCTGTAGGAGTTTTTTTGTGTTTTATATTCTCAAAACAAGGTTTACATATATATATATCAATCCATTAAATTCGAGTTTCTAAACAGATTCAAACTCGATTTGAAAAGATTTCTTGCAAATCATGGGAGAATCTGATAGGGAATAGATAGGAATTGGTTTCATCCTATTTGGATGTGTAGAGGATTTAAACCGAATTTTAAGGAAAAAAACTCGTATTTGAATACAGGGGAGGGGTCGGGTTCAGTCCCCTTTGGGGATGATGAACAGTAACCTCTTTTCTTTTTCTTTTTTTCTTTTTTTTCCTATTTGTTTCATACATATATATATTTATATATATATATATATATATGTATATATATATATATCCAATAAAATCTCCGTAAATCCTAATAAAATTCTTAATCTTATCTATCCAAACATTTAATGCAATTAAACACGGGTACATATATACTTACATTCTTTTTGACAATAAAAAATTTAAAAAACCCGATAATAGTAACTTAAGAATAATAAATATGTTTATTTAATCGTAACAAAAATAACATTAATAATAATAATATATTAGAATAATCAAATGGTGGCTTTGGTGGACTTATACCACACACACCCTTATCCGGGTCCAAAAAATTGTACAATGTGTTGCACAATGTTATTTAATAATAAAATACCAATAATAGTACAAAAAATTAAATAATTTGAAATTGTACATAAAATTCTAAAATAATTTAGAAAATATTTCTACATATATAAAATATGCCTACATGGCCACATTTGGTCACACTACATGTTTACATGGGCTTAAATTTGGTTCGGGCCCAGTTCGGGCTATATTGGACAAACCGGGTCATCTAAAAATCAATATATAAAATAATATTTAATTAAAATAATTTAAATTAGTTAATGCACAATTTGGTCGGGTTTTTCTAGTTTGGACAAAACTATGGCTAGGCCTCCCTAGCATGGCTAATATACTAGTCAAGGCACACTGCTATTATTTTCGTGCTAAAAGTCATGGTCGTCTAGTGCTCCAAAACTCAACAATGGCTAAGGTCATTTTTAATAATTAATAAAAACTATAATTTATATAAATTCATTTTAAAGTCTAATAAAATAATAAAAATAATAATTTTAAAAAATAGGGATTTTTACATCCTATCCAACTTACAAGAATTTCGTCCTCGAAATTTAGGATTAATAGGGTAGATAGGGTTGAGGGATAGGAAGAGTTCGTCAATACCAAAATACAATTAGATTTTGGAGGAGGCGACAAAATGACGTTCAACACCACCATGCAATAGAAAATTGTGGAGTCGATAAATATAAAAATATATCATGGTTATGGAATTCAAATAAGGATTGCTAGTGAAGGTGACAAAATTTTGAATATCCAATTTTAGAGAACAGTAAGGAATTGAGTAGACCAAAGAGAATAAATTACACATTTAGGAAATATGGTCCCTTAAGGAAGAACTGGATACTAATCGTCTTAGTCGAGGGTTTGATTAAGTGATGATTAGAATCACTCTTGTGCGTTCAAGTGGGATTAGAAGGGCACAATAAAAATTTCTAGGATTGGGGAGAAGTGGAGTTTAAGGTGAGGATATAGCCACATGAGTTGGTCGGTGGCTATCTAAATTTGTGTTGAAATAACTGATAGGAAAACTAAAAGTGATATCTTACATCTATCTATCATGTACAGTGTCTGGTCTTTCTAATATAAGTAAAGTAAAAACAATAAAGAGTTCAAGGACGAGGCTATCGAGTACGAGTACAGGGTTCATAGGCGACGAAAATAATTCAAATGAGATTTGTCAATGCTGTCGCGGATGAGACTCTAAAGCAAGTTTAACTATGTCTCCATCCACGTAGAATAATTCATGAAAAGCGAACCAAAGTGGAATAGGTTGATCAGACCATCATGCACCGAATCTGATTAGACAATATGTTAGTGGGTGCACCCAATAAAATATGTCATGATCAAGCTTGATAATGAAATAAGCTTGCAAACTGAAGCTATGTTAGCAGCATGAGATAGTCAAAATATGAGCAAGGGAGGTACTGATGAAGAAAACTTTAAATAGTCCAAGATCTTTTAAAATCAAGTCTGCCCGAAGTTTAGGCCTATACAGTTGTCCTAGTTTTCTTTACTTACGGTTTGGTTGTCTAGATAAGGTAAGGTCCTCTAAATTTTAGTCTAAGTGAACTCATCACTAGGGTCATAAGGACAAAGGGTTTGTTAGGTCGTCATGTATTCTACCCAACTTACAAGAGTTAAACTAGTGGTGTGATGGGACAATAGATCAAGCAATCAAGATAAAGCACAAAATTAAGCATTTACGGAATTAAGTAAAACAAAATCACATATCGGTCGAAAGAATTGAGTCGAGATGGAATCCCTATCCGTGGTCAAAAATATATCGGTATCATGGTAAAGGTTATAGGTTAGCCATTTTGATCAGAAGGTCATATCATGAAAATAGTTTACAAGAAGACGAGTTCTAGTGGGACATGATATATCTACATGAAGGTGGGCTTGTCTAGGTCTTACATATGAAATTTATTGGGAGGAAAAGTTTAGTATTGTACTCCAAATATCTAAGTCACGGTAAGGGACGCCAAAAGATCTAAAATAGAAAGTGGGAGTTCACGAGGTGATAATTAATGCACAAAAATAAAGAAAATCAAGTTAAAGCATGAAATAAAATTAATTAAAGAATCCAGTAAAAATAATAAGTTAGGGGCACAGTTCTAGTGAGAAGATAGTCTTCTAGATGAATACAGTTAAGGAACCATTAAATTATTATTCAAATACAAATGGGTTAGAAGGTCGTAATTAAAAGATCTAGAATTGGAAGAAGGTCGAGTAAGTCGAGGTAGAAATACAGTCACATAGCTGGGTAGATGACTAACAACACTTGTGTATATACTACTATCATGGTCATAAGTGACATGGCAATTAGTGTGGAATACTTCTAACTCATTAAGGCTACCTTTGTGGCCTACCATTAATATTTTAACTCGTGTTTCCTCCAACAATTTTTGAATAAATATAAAAAAAATTAACCACCAGAATTTGTACTCACTCCAAGCCGTTCAAATTTATCATAAAAAAATTTAAATCACTATCATAAATCTCAAAGCAAATTGTTGTCATGTTACTACTAATTTTTTCCAAAATTAGCGTTTAAATTCAACTATTTAACTCAAGAGTTCATAATTTACGAATCCATAAAAATTTCACAATCAATCAAAAATTTAACACTCTAAAATTTTCAAATAACTCATAATAAAACTCTTAGCATATTAAAAGCAATCTCAAAAATTAAGCTCAATGCTCTCATCAATTTTAACTTCTATTCATGCTAAGTTATTCCAACAAAATCACAACTTTTAAATGGTAACTTCCTTTAATCAATCAAAATAACTTTCCATCACATCCTTCAAAATTATCCTAAATTTTTTAATATTAGCAATTCCTCATTAAAATTAATTTTCAAATAATCTTATCAGTCAAAATCTTTTTTTTTTTACCAAAAATCTAAATAGATTTGTAAATCCTCAATCATAGGACACCATTTAAAATAAAATTTTCTCAAAAATCTTTTTCATAACTTTTAAATATTTTAAACCAAAATTCACCGTCATTACTTCCACTTAAATGTCAAAATTTACTAAACAGGAAAATCGCAAGTTGTACAACTCAAATTTAAATAATTTCTATGGCCATTTTTAAAGGCTAAGATCATTTTCAAACCAAATTTATAACTGTTCAAAGGTGTATAACTATAATACAATAAATCATAAACATCAAAACTCGAAAATCAAATAAAATTTATATTTGTTCAAAGATGTATATCTATCACCCGAAACTCATAAATATCACAACTCGAAATGCAAATCAATTTTATACTTGTGCAAAGATGTATAGCTATAGCCCAATAATTCATAAATATCAAATCTCAAAAAGCCAATCAATATCTTAAATCAAGGGTATAAAGATTCCAGCTATTTTTTTCCTTTTCTGCAGTATCAATCCAAGGGTGTTTATTATTTAGAAATCTCAAGATTAAAACTTTCCGTGGTAATATCCTACTTTACCAATTACTAATCATTAAATCACACTAAAAAGCCTTTTTAACTCAATTAGAGTCTTGAATGTATTCCAGTTGCTAATGTAACCATTCTAGCCATGTGTTTAACCTATGAGCATATACTAGTGTAGTCATCTTCCTAGTTGACACTAAGCACAAAAATAAGAATCAACGGTAGAAAGAAATAAAGCAAGGTGCAACTCAAGGGAGTCGAATGAGAGTTCAGAATTTGAAGCCAAGGGAAGAGGTCAAGCTGTATCGATGAGATTCCTAGATTCTAATCCTATGTTGTAGGCTCATATCGGTACAGTAACGTAATCGAAGTGACAAGACTTGCATGGGCCACCACAAAAACATGTAACGCCCCAGTCCCAAAATACGTAGGACTAGGTACATCGACATGCCAGCTGTATACATACGAAGTATACTCCAATGTATAAAAACCTCGTATGAATACATAAGCTGTAAAATGCAGTAAACCAAGAGTAATCTAATCTCATCTACAAAATAAGAGAATAATAATATAAATCAACTATGAAATTTGTTGTTTATACATGTAGTTGGGCGGAGACAAATCCACTACCAACTATCTCAAAAGAAATAAATATACAAGAAGGAATAGAGGAAATAACAAGACGAACCAAGTGCAATCATCTTCGAAAGGATGGAGAAGATCACAGCCTCGGCTAGAACACCTGCAATATCCTAGAAGCACACACCTGGAAAGATGACCAGGTCCTCAGAGGGATGTAACAAGATACATAAAGAACATGCCATAATAAACTGAATATATATTATGTCACAAACCAAAATAAGTGACAAGACAACAATATGGTAATCTAACCGTACTACTGTGTTCATGCAGTTAAGAACAAACCTCCAACGCATGGGCACTCTGGCTCAGTAGCAGTAATCTCAGGTATGGTCCCATCAGGATACCAGGGACCTCAAAGCATAACATTTATCGAATGTCAGAGGCCAGCAGTAAATCAGTATCAGGATCCTGGACCGTATCTCCTGCGGAGATAACCGGCAATAGGGAAGTGCATACTTGGCCCATACGTTAAAGAACTGTTCTTCCCACCCAATGCCTAACAGAGTCACATCCATGACTCATATACCTCTACTAACTGCTAAGTCTCATAACATGCCTCTATTAGCAGTTAGCCCTAACGCATGCGCATGGGGGATCAGCCCACACGCAAGAACCTCTACATGCTACTCATCTCACACATCCTCGTGGTATAACTGTGTTAAGGTATATGCAATACACTACAAATGGTAGTCTCTTAACTCTAAGTCCATATGCAATCAAAGGATAATAACAAAGTATATCTAATATCACTGAGCAGACAGTAAATCAAGAATGGTAAAAACTGGAAATAAATGAACAGTGATATGTAATAAAATGCAAACTGAATATAAACAGTATAATGGCAAGGTATCTTGCCTGAGGTTATGTGCAAAAGAGAATAATCTAGTAGCTCGAACCGGCAATTAAACAAAGCAAGAAAAGCCAAATCCCACAGATGACTCCGGATGCTGCAACAAACATCATGAATGAGTTTGGAATAAAATATATACCTAGGAAATGCCTGCCCAAAAGTTAAATTCTGGAACAGGGGCAAAATTATAATTTTTGGTCAAAATGATGTCCGCCGTTGGACCCGTTTTGTACCGAAATGCGTGCCAATATCTACGGTCGTAAAAGTCGTCAAACTACATGTCTACAAATTTATTTTGATGAGACGAACCCAACGGTATGTCCAATTTTGGATTTCGATGAGCCGTACACAAAATCGTCCGTTGGAGCGGGTCGCGGGTCCGCCAAAATAACGTTCTGATCAACCTTCTCAGAATCGGACCAAACTTGGCATACATGACCAAAAATATGACACGGTCCTACTGGCGTAAGTTTCGTCTCGATTTGACGAACGTGCACAAAGTAATTAAAAAATTTGCAAATAGGCCGATACGGTGAATTTCGACGGATACACATCAAATTTGTCACGCACACGTGGCCAATTTGAATTCCATCAAATCCCATACGTCTGCGAAGTCGATACGCACCTTTTGATGCTTTCGGTTCGCGACCACGTCATCCGGTTTGGCAGGACGTACGTCGTATCGGGGAGTTTTTATTAAAATTGTATTTACGGAAAACTATTTTTCTCGGGTTTTTTAACAGAATTTTTAGCAGAATTCGATAATCAACTGGTAGAAAATTTTACACGTTGTGAAGGTGTTTATATAGGCTACAAGTCTATTCAGTTATATTTCTAAAACGATCAGTATTTGGCTCATAATCTGTCTTCCAATACTGGTCTCAGGAACTACAACTGTGGTTGGCTAATTATATAAAATCCTGATTTCTCATGATTTTACAAGGATTTCTCTTGTAATCCAATAAAAATTTGCAAAAACTAATTAAGCAGGGTTGGAGAGGGTCAGGTTGTCTACGCATAGGATAAACTGGTTCGAAGAATCGTTTGACGTAGAGGAAGAAAGGCAGCCGAGAAGATGGTACCTGGGGTCGAACTTCTGCAGCTGCTATTACTGCTCTGTTTGATGCCACGGCTGTTGTTGCCTCTGCCTCCGACGTTACGCGACAGACCGGTGGGTCCAGGCGACGCGCAGGTGGCCGGGGACATACGCACAGTCCAGGGAAGTGTCGGGGTTCGTCCAAGGGTGGCGGGGCTCTGTAGGAGGTTTTTTTTGTGTTTTATATTCTCAAACCGAGGTTTACATATATATATATATATATCAATCCATTAAATTCGAGTTTCTAAACAGATTCAAACTCGATTTGAAAAGATTTCTTGCAAATCTTGGAAGAATCTGATAGGAGTAGATAGGAATTGGTTTCATCCTATTTGGATGTGTAGAGGATTTAAATCGAATTTTTAAAAAAAACTCGTATTTGAATACAGGGGAGGGGTCGAGTTAAGTCCCCTTTGGGGATGATGAACAGTAACCTCTTTTTTTTCCATTTATTTTATACACATATATATATATATATATATATATATATATATTATATATCCAATAAAATCTCCGTAAATTCTAATAAAATTCTTAATCTTATCTATCCAAACATTTAATGCATTTGAACATAGGTACATATATACTTAAATTCATTTTGACAATAAAAAAATATAAAAAACCCGATAATAATAACTTAAGAATAATAAATTTGTTTATTTAATCATAACAAAAATAACGTTAATAATAATAAAATATTAAAATAATCAAATGGTGGCTTTGGTGGACTTATACCACACACACCCTTATCCGGGTCCAAAAAATTGTACAAAGTGTTGCACAATGTTATTTAATAATAAAATACCAATATTAGTTCAAAAAATTAAATAATTTGAAATTGTACATAAAATTCTAAAATAATTTAGAAAATATTTCAACAAATATAAAATATGCCTACATGGCCACATTTGGTCACACTACATATTTACATGGGGTTAAATTTGGTCCAGGCCCAGTTCGGGCTATATCGGACAAACCGGGTCATCTAAAAATCAATATATAAAATAATATTTAATTAAAATAATTTAAATTAGTTAATGCACAACTTGGCCTGGTTTTTCTAGTTTGGACAAAACTATGGCTAGGCCTCCCATGGCGTGGCTAATATACTAGTCAAGGCACACTGCTATTATTTTCGTGCTAAAAGTCATGGTCGTCTAGTGCTCAAAAACTCAACAATGGCTAAGGTCATTTTTAATAATTAATAAAAACTATAATTTATATAAATTCATTTTAAAGTCTAATAAAATAATAAAAATAATAATTTTAAAAAATAGGGATTTTACAGAATCTAATTCTCAGCAAAAGGATTGGAGAAGTCCATTTATTGATTATGCGGTTTATGGGATTTTACCTGAAGACCCAAAAGAAGCTGCATAAATCAAAAGACGATCATTTCGATTTTACTATGATACTTCTATGCACATGTTGCATCGTCGTTCTTATGACGGGCTTTTACTGCGTTGTCTCTCTGAAAGCGAAGCCAAGCAAACTCTTCATGAAGCTCATGATGGAGTTTGCGGTGCACATCAACCAGGTCCAAAGTTACAGGACCGTATTCGAAGAATGGGTTATTATTGGCCTTCTATGATAGCATAAGCTGTGGATTATGCCAGAAAGTGTAATGCATGTCAATTTTATGCTGATTTTATTCATCAACCCTCTGAATTTTTACATCCTACAGCAGCTTCTTGGCCTTTCGAAGCTTGGGGTATGGATATTATTGGTCCAATTAATCCCCCTTATGTAAAAGGACATCGGTTTATTCTGGCTATAACTGATTATTTTTCTAAATGGGCGGAAGCAGTTCCTCTTGTCGAAGTAAAAATGTTTAATGTGGTTAACTTCATCAAATATCATATTATTTATCGTTTTGGAATTTCCCGAAGGATAATCTATGATAACGGACCATAATTTGCCAGTCAGGTATTTTATCGATTTTATGACAAGAATCGGATCCAGAACTTATCTTCTACAGCTTACAATCCAGTTGCTAATGGTTTAATAGAAGCTTTCAACAAAACAATTATCAAACTTCTCAAAAAATTTGTCTCTTCTAATAAACGTGATTGGAAAGAGAAACTTGGAGAATGTTTATGGGCTTATCGAACAACAGTCCGAACTCCAACTGGTTTTACACCATTTTTGTTGGTTTACGGATGTGAAGCTGTTCTTCCTCTGGAAATCCAGATACCATCTCTTAGAATAGCCATTGCTAATGAGCTAATTACGGTGAATAATGACCGCTTAAGACTCCAAGAACTTGAAGGTTTGGATGAGAAGCGTCTTCAAGCACAACAACACATTGAGCTGTATCAAGCCCGCATATCTCGAGCTTTCAATCACAAAGTTATAGAGAGGGTATTTAAAGTAGAAGAGCTAGTTCTAGCTGTCCGAAGACCTGTGGTTATGACTCATAAAAGTAAAGGCAAATTCTATGCTAAATGGGAAGGTTCTTATGTAGTCGAAACCGTATTCTCCAATGGTGCTTATAGGTTATCTAAACCTAATGGAGATTTGCTCATGATGCCATTTAACGATAAATTCTTGAAGAAATACTACGTTTGAATTTCTTCTTCATTGCCCAGCTACCAAGGTTTGTTTAAGCTGATTATTTATTCTCCTAAAAGAGAATTTTGATTTTTTGTCTTACCAGATGATTTCAGAAAGAAAAAGATTTATTATTTATCATGTCTTTATTACCTCTGAATAAATATAAATCTACTTCTTTTCATTATTATCTATCATGTCTATATTACCTCTGAATAGATATTAATCTAATTTTCTTTGAGTCATTACGATCTATTATGTTCATATTACCTCGGATAGTATTTATACTCTAGAAAGAAAACAAGATTTATTATCTATCATGTCCACATTACCTCTGGATAGATACTATTTTGTTGAGTTTGGAAGACTTATCATGTCCATATATTACCTTGATAATTATTTTCTATCTCACACATATTTTAAAATATATTTTATGATTGGAAATAGTACATCAGCAAAATAAAGGAAATGATAGAAAATAAAAACTCTTTATTAAATACAAAAATTTCTAAGGTGGAGCAGACAGATCATCAATCATTTTCTGTAGTTCTGCCAAACATTTGTCGTGAGAACCCGATACAGTTGTATATGCTATGGTTCTTTGAGCTTCCGTAGTACAGAGGTGGGAGAGTTCGGCAAAGAAAGCTATCATTTTGTCTTTGGCTTCTTCAAGGGTTTTGGTAGTTGATTCAGAACCAAAGATCTGTTCTTCCAAAATAGAGCTTTGCCTAAAATATTGGTCCCTATCTGCCGTCATCCGGTTTTGCTCCTCCTTTAATCGAGCCAGCTCAGCCTCGACTTCACGAATTCTATCATTTTGTTGATGAATTTTGATATTCAATGAGTCATAGGCTTGTTGATGCGACTCCAATAAGGGTTTATTTTCTCTCAAAAATGTCGTTTCTACGTCGACCTTATTGCTGTAATCTTGAAGAGATTCTTTGAAGATGATTTTTTGAGTTGTATACTCATTAGTAAGAGCATCATACTCGGATTGGACGAGGCTTTCTATAGTCCCACTTGACAACCTCAGATATTCTTTAATGGGTTGTTCAAGTCCCTGGACTATCTTCTGCAGAGCTGCTGTCCTCTCAGTATCATTAAACATGGCGATGTTGTCAATGGTAGTAGAAATTACACTTTTTAAACTCTTATAACTGAGACCCTTCTTCAAAACCATCTTGATCAATGCTGCTAATGTTTTGTAAAAAGTTTCAGTATGAATCTCTACCAAAAGATTCATATCAGCATTGGAGCTTGGTGTATCAGCGATATCTGCCAATCTCTTTTCTTGAAAACCAAAGACAGGTACTGTTGTTGCTGTGGTAGGAAGTTGAGTTAACGATATATCTGTCATCGTTACCATAGCCAATTGATTTCCAGTGAGCTCCGGGACTACATCTTCAGCAACTTTTTCTGCTACCTCCTGAGGATGAGTTTTGGTAGTAGAGAATGGTATTATAGAGGTACTGCCTCCTATGTTCGATTCAGACTCGAACACGACTATCTCAAGAACTTGATCTGGACTGGCAGCAGTAATTGAGGTTGCGGCTATATCTACGTCTTCAACAATGGGTTCTTTAGCAGCAACTGATTATTGGAGCACTACTGGCTCTTCTACTGTAGTTGGCACTTCTTCTCTTTCTTCAGCAAGAGAAGGCAATTCTTGGTCTACCTCTACTACAGGCTCTTATTGTATCTCCATAGATGGAGAACCTTCTTTTGAAGCAGAATCTTCTTTCGAAGAAGAACTCTCTTCTTCAGATTCTATTTCCTCTTCATGAATAGTTTTTTGAGGAGGAGCAACGGGCTTTGCTACAGTGATTATACCTACAAAGATTAAGCAAAATAGTCAATATACAAAATCATAATACATATTTTTATATAAATTTTGTATAATTTATCTTTACCTGGGGTAGGTGCAGGACGCGATAAGAGTGCGTCATAAACTAGATCCCAGTCATCATCATCTAACTCGAGAGCCGATTCATCCGAAGAGATAGATTTCGGATCGTTAGCATGAGTCGTGGCGGTGACTTCAACTTCTTTCGCATTTTGTGGCGAAGTCAGATGCAATGAAGTACTGAGCTTCCGGGAGATAGAACTCCTGTGACTTCTGTTGATGCTGCTGGTTAGGGTGCTGAAGACCCTTCTCCAGGTTGAGCTGAAGAAGATGTAATGTTTTGAGGCTCCTCAACAGGATTTTCACTTTCCGGAGTAACGGCTCTCTGTCTGGAAGGCCCTTTAACAGTAGTCTTCTTCTTATTTTCCCGGATAGTAACAACTGTGTCTGGTTTCCGTTTCCGGGTTGTAGTGATAGTAATGGGTCCTGCAGCTGTTTCCCCAACTCCCGTAGGGATCGTCTCCAGATATTCATCTGGAACAACATCATCAGGAATGTCCGAAGGCACCATAACTGGTTCTTCATCATTTTCTTCCTTTTTCCACCGAAGACTTCCTTTCATGTTGTAGTCTTTTACGAATGAACGAATGGAGGCATAAAAATTAGCATACAAATGAAGCATTCGTAGCTCTGTTGTACTTGTGGCAGTTGACACATAGAATTTGGCTCCGGTGCATACATCGTTGAAATACCGCCATGCCCTCGTGCCATTAACTAACTTTCCATAATAGTTGAAAGTAGTGGAGGGATTACTAACATGAAGCTGGTCATACCCGAACTGATGTGCGAACCGACTGGATAGATACGATTCAAAGATACAGTTGTCTTCAGTTCTATACATCAGATGTGAAGGTCTGATGCATATTAGCCAATTAAAAACTGGCGCAGGTATCTCAGTCCTCCCTTGACCTACGTCTTCAAATGACACATCTCAACAGTCGGCTGGGACTGGTGTAGTGTGTAGAAAAAATTCCACCCATGGGAGAAGTTTAGTGTTGCCCGGGTATCCGTCACTGAAGTCATGTTCCACGTAGCTTTACTAAACTTCTAGAGGAATACATCCGCATCATTTTCAGGGCCTGGTGGCAATAAGCTACAGTTGTGGTGCAGTAACCAGCGCATTAAATAAGTGTAGGGCATCTCCACCCTAGGGAAATCTTTACGGTAGGGAGCATTATTGATCAGTTATTCACCAAATGCTCGCAAACCTGCATTTATTCGACATACCATTGCCGGTAATAGGCTGAGTCTAGCCTTGAATACCAAAGGTACTGCTGGCCACAGTATGTTTCAGTGAATTCTGTCGACTGTACCAGTCCCTGGTATGACCCATCTTCGCAGCCACAGGGAAAGAAAGCCCGCCAGCAAAGCTTCCTTTGAGAGCTTTCGACTGCCATGTTTCATAAAGCTCAATGCTTCAGTTCCCACAGGGAATTCTCCAGCCTTGGTGGTCAAATACTTGTTCGGAGACTTATATGTGATCATCCAAGTATTTATTACATCAGCAGAAATTATTGAACAAGGGTTGATGGGTTGAGCCTTGTTGTCTTGGAATATCTCCTTGTCTTCTTTGGATATTCTATTCTTATGATAGAATAGATATATTGTCCATTTATTGATGTATGCCAAATACGATCTACTTTCATACATAGTGGTGCAAATCAAATAATGGCACATTAGCTCTTGGTATACCTCGACTAAGCGAGGATTTTTTTGCTAATCTTTGCTAGTTCCTGGTTGGAGCTAACGTATTCTTCATATGGAACCTCCCCCATTGGTAGCTTGGAGATGAATTACATCTCATGGAGAGCAAAACCCATTTCATCTATTGGGGTTGCAAAAGTTCCTGTCAAGCTGATATACAACTCTATCAGAGCTAATAACAGATTATTATTCGTGGGTATGCCTTGACTTGTGGAGGCTACTGCTTCTAACAACCCAATGGCTCGTAGTTCTGTTTCGAAGTTCTTCATGACCCAAGCACTAAGCTGAACCCAGTTCTTATTATGAGGGATCATCCACCCTGGAAGCCTAGGGTTGACCTGGGGATATAGTACTGAGGTGCTCATAAACTTGTTTATAAACATCGGTATCTGCACCAGTTGGATCAGAGATGAGCCCTCGTTCGGTGTAAATCCAGGCAATAAGTCGGAGAAAGGAACGACACCACCACTGGGAGTACTTGAGTGATAGCCCATCTGGTTTTCATCCCTCTTGAATATGATTCTTCCTGGTCTTCCATGGCTGTTGGGAGTTAGATTCCAGATCATCCGTCTCGGATGAGTAGCGTGAGCAAAAGAAGAAATAGGATAATCCCTTGGCATTATTGGGAGATACATCGCCCTTTTCCTAAGTTTGAACACCCAAGACTCCTTCTTGGGATTTGTTTAGGATTTGAAGTCAATTGCATCCCCGAACATGAATGTAGGCTTCAGATAGTGCTGGCTATCCAGTAATTTCAATAGTTCTCCATTCATCAGAGACAACAACATTCTATCTCCTTGAGCAGCTATCAGTTGATGACGTTCCTGAGGATACTGCTTGTAGGTTTGAGGATACTCGATAGGGGATAAATTTTCCAAATAATTCGATTCCAAAATACCAGCTGGTGAGCCAAACACTTCAGAAAGAGGATGGGCCCCCAAATTCACTGCAAAAGAAATTCAACAAGAAAAATCAAGTTAGTAAAGAATTTAAGTATGAACTCTCTGCAAATTCAAACTCTAAGCAAATGACTATACATAAGTTTTATGCGTAAATAGTTCTCTGTTTTTAAGAGAATTTGTTTTATGCAAGAGATTTTACGCAGTCTAAGAATGAAATTTTTTACGCGTACTTTTTTCTGTTCAAAAGAATAAAGTTTACGTGTGAAAAATACAGTATTATGTATTTTCAGATTTTACGCTCGCATGTATAATGTGGGTATATTTTGAGCTTTACGCTCGCACGTATAACGTGGGCATATTTTTAGTTTTTACGCTCGCACGTATAACGTGGGCGTATTTTCAGTTTTTACGCTCGCAAAAAAAGTTGTGACGTTGATAGCGTGAGAGAGGGAGAGGGTGAATGGAGGAAGGGAAATGGCTGCATGCCTTTGGCTCACTCGAGCGGTATTTGTCCTCCGACCCTCATCTTCTCCCCTGACTCTACACTTAAGGTGGATATCATATGTGGCTGAGAGAGTCAAATAAGAAGAAGGGAAGTAGGGAGGAGCAGATGGGTCCAGAGCCATGGTGGAGGTGAGGAGAAAGAAGATGCTTGATCAGAACTTGAGGTGGAAAAGTTGTGACGTTGATAGCATGAGAGAGGGAGAGGGTGAATGGAGGGAGGGAAGTGGCTGCATGCCTTTGGCTTACTCGTGCGGTATTTGTCCTCCGACCCTCATCCCTCGGCAATGATGATACGACAACCTATCACTATATCTTATATAGTAGTAGATGATGTCTTAGTATTACATTGTGTGAGTTCATCTTGATTCTGTTACATTCTTCAGATACTAGATACGATAAGAACATATACTACACCATATGTACAGAACATAGATGATTCACACTAATGTATGCTAGAATAAATTTTGGGTTGTGTTCTGAGCCATTCGTTCCCATACTTGGCTCCTACAGCATATGAAATAGACATTATGAGAACTGGACATTGTGTGATTGTTGTAGACTTGGTTATAGGGACTGAAACCTGTGTACAGCGAGAAATGGACATTCTGTGATTGTTTGGATCCTATTCTACAGTGAGAAATGGTTATCTTTTAAAACTGCAGGAAGAAATGGACGTATTTTATTTTTTTATTTTTTTACAGATTTAGCGACGTTTACCGACGTCCTCCGACCATCATCCGTCGGTAATGATGATACGACAACCTATCACTATATCTTATATAGTAGTAGATGATTTCTTAGTATTACATTATGTGAGTTCATCTTGATTCTGTTATATCCTTCAGATACTAGATACGATAAGAACATATACTACACCATATCTACAGAACATAGATGATTCACACTAATGTATGCTAGAATAAATTTTGGGTTGTGTTCTGAGCCATTCGTTCCCATACTTGGCAATTAAGCATGTGAAATAGAACTGATTATGTTTAGTTTGTCTTACGATACAGATTTTCACATCCAAATTGAAATGGATCGTTACTTCGTTGATCATACATGGATGTACTAGCGGATCAACCTCCTGGACCATAGGTACTTATAAGTATTGACCGTATCGGATTAGTATCGATCTATCATTTTGGTATGGGCCGTATCGGTTGGTATTGGTCTTAGCGAATTGGTATCGTCCTATCCGATATGTATCGGCCGTATAGCTAGGATTAATATTGGCCTTATCGATTTGGTATCGGTCATATCTGATAGGTATCGGCCGTGTTGGATTATTATATACCATTTCGGATTAGTATCATCGGAAAGTAGTCGACAATGCTTCGTATTGTGAAGTGGTATTGTTGTAGACTTGCTTATAGACTTGGCTATAGGGACTGAAATCTGTGTACAGTGAGAAATGGATATTCTGAGAACTGGACATTGTGTGATTGTTGTAGACTTAGTTATAGGGACTGAAACCTGTGTACAGCGAGAAATGAACATTCCGTGATTGTTTGGATCCTATTCTACAGTGAGAAATGGTTATCTTTTTAAACTGTAGGGAGAAATGGACATTCTGTATTTTATTTTATTTTATTTTTTTGCAGATTTAGCGACGTTTACCGACGCTTACCGACGTCCTCCGACGTAAGTTTGCGTCGGTAAACGTCGATAAATATGCGATATTATCCAGGGTACCGACGTTTAGCGAAGTCATTACATGTCGAAGAACGTCGGTAAACGTCGTTGCACGTCGGTAATCATCCCAGGAATTCCTAGAATTTATCGACGTTTAGTGACTTTGGACATGTCACTAAACCACCGACGACTCGACGGTGATCCGTCGGTAAAGATACCGACACGTAGCGACACGAAGTAGTACGTCGCTAATCCACCGACGACACAACAGTAGACGTCGGAAATATACCGACGTATAAATACATCGGCAAACGTCGGTACTTGCGACGTTTGGCGACGTTTAGAAGATCAGCGACTTACATTTCCGCGACCAGCCCAAAACGTCGGTAATTTCGTCGCTAAATATTTTTAGCGACGAAATTTGTCGTTTTAGCGACGTCTTTAGGCATCGCTAAAACGACTTATTCTGGTAGTGAGATTTGATTTTCTGACAAATGATTGCACAGAAGTAAGAAGTTTTGTTGTTTAGCGTACCAATGAGCTGCTTTACGTTTGATGAACCACTTCCACTTTACGCATAAAAGTTATTTGAGCTTTTACGCTCAAGGCTATCTCAGCTACTCTTTTTGCGCACGTAGAGTTTATTTGAGCCTTTACGCCCAAGGCTATTTTTAGCCATTTACGCAGGAAGATTACTTTGAGCTATTTTACGCTCGAACATGTTTAAACAACATTTTTTGTGCACAGTTTGTCCTGATTATGTGGAAACATGGTTTTCTTATATGTCCTTTATGCCACACTTCTCGAAGAACGTGTGTACTTGCTCTCCTTATTTTATTAGATTGTGGGACATGTGTCAACATGCCTAGAGGCTAATTTCTGTACGTGGGTGACAGTTATCCTAATAGCCTGCGTAAAGACCCAATATTGAAGCTTTTTACGCACAGAAGACAAGTCTATATAAAGAATTATTTTTTTAAGAAAGAGGGACAAGATTTTGGGAGCCCAGATACTTTCAGAGCAAAGTAATTTTCTAGAGTATTTCTCTGCAACTTTTTCTCAAGAACAGAGTGAAGCAAAGCAGGAAATCATTAGACTGTGCCATCAGTGCCGATTGTGTCGATACCTTTCTGGTAACTTAGTTCTGTCACGCCCCGATTCGTAGAGTCATTTATTCACATATTTTATCTCTTAGAATCGATCGTCCTCGCTTGGGCGTGATGCCGTACAAGTCTGTTATTGCACTTGTACAAGGCAAAGATGGTACATAATCGATTTTTTTAAATAGGAACACATCGCAGCGGCAGAAGCAGATAAATTGAAGTATATGAGGACAATGTTTCTCATTGAGTAGAAGTACATTACTTCTTTATAGCAGCGGAGATAAAAGGACAACTTGAAGCCACACAGAGACATATAGAACTTTATTCTCTTTATTGATAATTGAAGAAAAGTACAAGACTTGTATTGAAGTACAATGCTTACAACCAATCTCACTTTACAATGGAAGCCAACTGAGCAATGCTACAATGTTTACATTTGATACTTGGATACATTGGATTACAACTCGATATACCGACTTGGCTTACAATCTCACTGGTACAACTGATTATAATATTCTATACATTATGCCCTTTATAAACAGAAGACATCATCTTGAACAAGGAGAGCTTCTGTATGCCCAACAAATCTTCGATGTCTCGGGACCAATCAAGCCAATCTTCGTGTGTAGAACATTTCAAGCACGAGCACCTGCCCACAAAACGTGGGTCAGTACATCATCTATGTACTGGCGAGCCGAATCCAACCCACTCGCCTAAATCAACACTAACTGGTCAATTTTAGCAAGCATTTAATAGAATAATCTTTCTACTTGGGGTCTAGCATAAGTTTACAATTCATGGACAATAATCAGAGTGAAGCATGTAAACTTATTCTTAGTAGCATTCATGTGGACATATCATTTTAGCATTTTTGGTGTTATCATACAAAGGCGTCATTGAGGCATCATTAACATTAACATCTTAAACATATTATGACAATTCTCACTTCAAGCATCACATAGCACAGATGTTACGTTTGAGCACTATTTATAGCAAGGCATCTTTCTAGTCTACTGAATTGAACATGTTAAGCAGGCAAGTTAAACCAACTTATACAATATCACAATTATATGATTTCTTATCAATAACCGACTTCTCGTACCTGCATCAAATACAGGTTATCCGATATACTTACTCTGCCTGCACAAAACATTCATTAGCATGCATCCTGACTACATGGTCACTGGTGTTGTTAAACCATATGGACTCTCTCTTTATTTCATTTCATTTCAAGATAATGGGGTCAGCATAGTAGGTGGCGAGCCTCTATGCCACCCCGCCTTATCCGTGCTCCCATAGCACTCATCATTATTTCCTCCTTGGCCGAATTGGTCCCCAGGGCCCTAGGAACCGTTCGAGGAAATTATTACTCAATCCTTGTATATAAGTTGTCCATGACCATGTGAATGCGTGTCCGACTCGATTGTGAAAATAATCGCATGGTAAAAGATATTAAAGAAAGTAAAGGCAACAGTGCATCATTAGTCATATTCAATGACTTATTCATTTCATAATTTTCATCATTTTATTTGGTGATCTCAACGATCCCAGTATTATCATTCTCGTTCGTTGCATCATTGCAACGTATCTCATATCATTCCTTTCTTAAGAGGAACGTAACATTCATTCATTTTATATGGACATTTATTCATTCATTCATTTCTTATAAGGGACAGGCAGCATTTCATATTCTTGCAACAGATATACAGAGAGTACATGATTCTAGTGTTTCATTCAGTTCATTGGTTCGATAGCATAGCCATTTCATTTCTTATTCTATCATTCATAAGGCATCTCATTATTCAAGTGTCTACTTGTTCCAGCAGCGTTAAGCATAAGGGGTAATGTTATCAATTCATTCTCAGGCCTCAAATCATATTAGCAGTTCAATGTGTTTTATATTTCAATAATTTTCAACATAGGCACCTCTATTATTCAGCAACTAACATATGGGACATTTAGGGGCAGTACATAGCATTTCAATACTTCGTTTATTAAACATGAGGGAGTAAGGAGGAGGAAGGACAGTTCTACTCACTTGCAATAAAGGGTCCTCATGTTTCGATCACACACAATTCCACTATGCGTAGCTCCACCAGCGAGCCACGTTCCAATACCCATTCCGTCTAGCTAGCTAAGAGAGACTGCATTAGTCTCAATTCTCCTGATTCCCAACATAAGTCACGGTCCAATATTCTGATCCCAACCAATAAGCCAACCAAATATCTCGTGCGGAGCGGGGTATTACATAATATACCACTCAGAAAAAGTTTACTCCTCGAAACATAAGAAAACAACTCGTCTACTAGATTCACTTAATCACAATGAGTTACTTATTCAGCTTCAATTCAAAATTTTATTTCAGCCCACTCGGTTATTTCAAAATAGCTATCCAATTGTATCATTTTAATCCATCAATGATTCAATCCATCTATCTCTTTTTCCAACTACTTGCAACTTCTCATTGATTCACCAATATTTTCCTTGCGTTTCTACCTTGGTCGTAACATATCACTTCATTTGGATTCATACACATATTTTAGGCGTCCCCAAAACATATGCATTTCAGGCAAAGTCTGCGCTAGTGCGATAATTTCTTCCCATAATGTTATCTCAGTCGCAACCTATCATTTCAGCTGGATCCATACACATATTTTAGGCGTCCCCAAAACATATGTACTTCGGCCAACTTCTATGTTAGTACAATTCGATCAGCCATGATATAACTCTCTTCTCTAAATCCGACTTAGCATCTTTTCAATTGACTTATCACTTTATTCACTTTGCCACAATCAGTACCTTCCAGGCCACAATACTTAATATCAGGGACAGCTTGGTTAAGCGCTCTATCCAGGCATAATATTTCTAACATTTGATCAAGGGCCTAACTTAGAGCCAATCATATCAAGAGTTCACAATATGCAATCATATTCCTTTCCAAATCCAATAATATTTCTCACCGAGGCAATTCATATTTTCTAAAGGATACAATCCGACGTCACCCACTATCGATCACCCAAGTCAGGGTATAATTCTATACAATAGTCCAGATTAACTTAGCTACCCGACTATAGGTACTGATCCAACAATCTCGTCATGAGCAGTCAATTCCATCTCATATAATAATTTACTATTCGATACATACAACTCAAGTCTCATCCCACAATTCTAGTCCCGCTATAGGCCGACACATAATCCCCAAGGGTCAAACATCTCTAAGGTTCATATTGAAGCATATATATACAACATATCATTCTTAGGTCGTACTCATCACCATCTCTCGTTCAATGCCACAAGGTTATTCTATGGTTCACCAACGGCCATCTATTATTCAGTCCAGTCTCAATGGTTAGCTATACCGACAGCTATACCTAATCATTCAGGTGACTTCCCTAGAGTGGACGGCTACTAGGGTTATACTAGTTTCTGTTTCTTAGGGCCAACAAGCAACCGACAGTTCTAAAGAACTCTACCCAAACCTATGGGTATCAACTCAGTCTGAATAATGAATCGCCAATTGGGCTAAGCCAGCAATTGGTAATTCATCAACTGGTCGCTAGGGTCAAGTCTATCTATTCAGGGTCTTCCTCAAGGAAAATGATTTCCACAGAGGCTCATTCTAGACTTACCCAACGATCGACTAAGATCGATCTATCAACATTACGGTCAATTCCCAATCCGATATACGATCTTCATCGTTCTAATAATCCATAAAGTAAATTTCCAATGATTCAATTTCTGGTCCAATTCCGTCGTACCCACATAAACCCATAAACCAAGGCTAATTATTCAAGGGTCATCGGTTCCGATAGTCTTAACATAACTATGGAATCAATTTGTCACCAATTACAATTTCCGACAATCTTGCTACCCAGCATAACATCACCGTCAAGGGACACTCGAGTCATCTGGCCACAATACATGACTCCCAGCTAAGTCTCGGCACTACCCAGTACCTACAGATAGTCCCCTTGCTATCCTATGGAAGGGTCAACATACATCTTGTTCTGAGGTGGTAGAGGCAATATACCACTCAGAAACGATGCCATCCTTAAACAATACCAACTCAATCTATTCCGAACATTCGTGATCTACAATGATCATAACACTTAGCCAACATCTCGGGGTCTCAATATCACAAGCCAATATTCTTAGGATCTCGAAAGCAGTAGCCAGCACACATGAGTCAATTCAATAGTTCTGTTGAACTCATCCATCAATTATTCCATTCATAATTCTTTTCCAACATCACATTCAATTCCTAACTTGTTACAGCATACATAGCCACTTTTCTTTCTTCCCACATTCCAAACAACATTCACAATATAGCATACTCTGGCATCGAGTCATTGTTGGGTTATTTGTGTCCAAACCAACAACAATCATTCATTCTGGGGCATCACAATGTATATAGACTTATTGTATGGAACATCCAGTGAGCAGCCAAGAGGGTCAACGATCTTTCAGACACGAACAACATAGGATGATTACAGAACAACAATAGCATAATCGCGGAAGCAATCTTTGACTTAATCGCGGAAGCAACGTTGAGTGATCGCGGAAGCAACTTTGGGTAATCGTCGATGCAACTTTGATTTGAAACGAATCAAAGAAGAGACCAAGGACATAAAGCCGTGCTCTGATACCAATTTGTCACGCCCCGATTTGTAGAGTCATTTTTTCACATATTTTATCTCTTAGAATCGATCGTCCTCGCTTGGGCGTGATGTCGTACAAGTCTGTTATTGCACTTGTACAAGACAAAGATGGTACATAATCGATTTTCATTAAATAGGAACACATCGCAGTGGCAGAAGCAGATAAATTAAAGTATATGAGGACAATGTTTCTTATTGAGTAGAAGTACATTACTTTTTTATAGCAGCGGAGATAAAAGGACAACTTGAAGCCATACAGAGACATATAGAACTTTATTCTCTTTATTGATAATTGAAGAAAAGTACAAGACTTGTATTGAAGTACAATGCTTACAACCAATCTCACTTTACAATGGAAGCCAACTGAGCAATGCTACAAAGTTGACATTTGATACTTGGATACATTGGATTACAACTCGATATACCGACTTGGCTTACAATCTTACTGGTACAACTGATTACAATGTTCCATACATTATGCCCTTTATAAACAGAAGACATCATCTTGAACAAGGAGAGCTTCTGTATGCCCAACAAATCTTCGATGCCGCGGGACCAATCAAGCCAATTTTCGTGTGTAGAACATTTCAAGCACGAGCACCTGCCTACAAAATATGGGTCAGCACATCATCTAGGTACTGGCGAGCAGAATCCAACCCACTCGCCTAAACCAATACTAACTGGTCAATTTTAGCAAGTATTTAATAGAATGATCTTTCTACTTGGGGTCTAGCATCAGTGTACAATTCATGGGCAATAATCAGAGTGAAGCATGTAAACTTATTCTTAATAGCATTCATGTAGACATATCATTTTAGCATTCTTGGTGTTATCATACAAAGGCGTCATTGAGGCATCATTAACATTAACATCTTAAATATATTATGGCAATTCTCACTTCGAGCATCACTTAGCATAGATGTTATGTTTGAGCACTATTTATAGCAAGACATCTTTCTAGTATACTGAATTGAACATGTTAAGCAGGCAAGTTAAACCAACTTATACAATATCACAATTATGTGATTTCTTACCGATAACCGACTTCTCGTACCTGCATCAAATACAGGTTATCCGATATACTTACTCTGCCTGCACAAAACATTCATTAGCATGCATCCTGACTACATGGTCACTGGTGTTGTTAAACCATATGGACTCTCTCTTCATTTTATTTCATTTCAAGATAATACGGTCAGCATAGTAGGTGGCGAGCCTCTATGCCACCCCGCCTTATCCGTGCTCCCATAGCACTCATTATTATTTCCTCCTAGGCCGAATCGGTCCCCAGGGCCCTAGGAACCGTTCGAGAAAATTATTACTCAATCCTTGTATACAAGTTGTCCATGACCATGCGAATGCGTGTCCGACTCGATTGTGAACATAATCGCATGGTAAAAGATATTAAAGAAAGTAAAGGCAACAGTGCACCATTAGTCATATTCAATGACTTATTCATTTCATCATTTTCATCATTTCATTTGGTGATCTCAATGATCCCAGCTTTATCATTCTCGTTCGTTGCTTCATTGCAACGTATCTCATATCATTCCTTTCTTAAGAGGAACGTAACATTCATTCATTTCATAGGGACATTTATTCATTCATTCATTTCTTATAAGGGACAGGCAGCATTTTATATTCTTGTAACAGATATACAGAGAGTACGTGATTCTAATATTTTATTCAGTTCATTAGTTCGATAACATAGCCATTTTATTTCTTATTCTATCATTCATAAGGCATCTCATTATTCAAGTGTCTACTTGTTCCAGTAGCGTTAAGCATAAGGAGCAATGTTATCAATTCATTCTCAGGCCTCAAATCATATTAGCAGTTCAATGTGTTTTACATTTCAATAATTCTCAACATAGGCATCTTTATTATTCAGCAACTAACATATGGGACATTTAGTGGCAGTACATAGCATTTTAATACTTCGTTTATTAAATATGAAGGAGTAAGGAGGAGAAAGGACAGTTCCACTCACTTGTAATAAAGGGTCCTCATGTTCCGATCACACACAATTCTACTATGCGTAGCTCCACCAGCGAGCCACATTCCAATACCCATTCCGTATAGCCAGCTAAGAGAGACTGCATTAGTCTCAATTCTCCTGATTCCCAACATAAGTCACGGTCCAATATTCTGATCCCATCTAATATGCCAACCAAATGCCTCGTGCGGAGCGGGGCATTACAAGTTCTTCCAGTTGTTCATCTCCAAGCAGTTTTCTTCTTCATCATCTGTGGTCCAAGGAACAATTCTCAGATCAGACTTCCATAGCAATGCTTCCCAGAATTTACTTGTACTTTTGTACACTTTTACTCGTTTTCTTTTAAAGCCTTAAGGGCATTTTATGAAGTGAAACATACGTCTGTACAAAATTATGATATTCAGAATCCTCGCCATGCCAGTAAGCAAGGCTGTAATAAACGACATATTTCATAACTGGGTATGCACCTCTATAATCATGTCATCTGGAATCCTCGCTATGTCGAATAGTATAGCTACGAGAAATCCCAAATCTCATAACCATGATATGTACATCCGAAGTCAGGTCTCTACGTTTCTACCACGCCGACTAATATAGCCACGATAAACTCCAGGTTCCATAACCAAATAGACGTTTTACCTTCCCTGTTATTCCCGTCAACATATGTTATCAGAAGATACCGTAACTCGGGCCATAACATTCATCTCGATATAAAAAATCAAAATCAATAATGATCCATCAAAATCAAATTCAATGACAAGGAGCAAGGGAGAACAGAAACAAAAGGAAAGAATTTTAAATTGACGTTCAAACATGATTCTTAAGGGTCATCCCAGGAATCTCTCAAAAAGTCCTAACTGTGATTGAGCAACTCCAATCATAACCTAGAATCTTCATCCTAATAGCAGGCTCGTAATTAGAACTCTCAGTCGAGCACCGTTACAAAATCGCATTAGTTGCGACTCTGACCTGCATGGGCCATCACAAAAATGTGTCACGACCCGCACCCTGTTTAGGTGCACGAGAACGTGGGTACGTCCAGCCTACGTTGCAGTGTCGGTGGTAGAAAGCTGCATAGGTCAACTAGAAATATAACATCTAGACACAAAGTATATAAACATGTCATCTCCGCACGAAGGTATATAATCTCAACTCAATCACAAGACATCTAAGGAAGATAAGCACGAATATCATAAAGATATAATGGAAATAGATAAAATGAAATAGATGCAAGTCACAGAGAGAAGTTCAGAAATTAAGACATAACACAAGATCCCGAATATAAAGTATACTACAAGTCTCAAATATCCAGCTGAAATACAGTCCAGTCAACCTACTAGACTAGGTCACTACAGAAGATACATCCTCTACTGGTACTGTCACCAAAGGTAGATCCTAGTCAAAATCTCTGTCTGTGCCAAACCCATAGAAGGTCGAGCATTCAGCATCTAAATTCTCTGTAAACATCAACGAGGTTATCTTGTCAAGATATGAGCAAGTATAAACGCTAACAACAGTTCTATATGAATTAACAAATTCTATAAGAGAGAATTATAATGGAATACAAGATGAAATATCAAGACTGGAATATAAATATGATATGTAAAACGGGATAACATGTCAGGGTATGAAATACTGGAATGTAAATAGTACAGGAATATCTGATATATAATATAAACATAAATAGTGCATTGAGATATTAGTGCATTATGTGATCGGCTTGGGACACATGATCAGGTTATTTCATTTGGCCCGGCTATCATAAGAAATACACAAGAAGGGTCAAGCCGGCCAACATGGAAAGCGAGCACAAGAAATATATGATCTCGCTAAACCCTACGTACGGTGAGGGTGGCACAAGTACATGAATAACATGATGGATATGATCACATAACCTCTAATAACTTCCTATCACCGAATAGTATATGGATTCGGACATGACACATCATGACACATGATTCAAAAGCAGAGGGCCAGCCACTTCTAAATCGGTGTCTATACAAGTACAGGAAATAAGATCGAACAATGCACCCATATACCAGGAATGTCCAGGAAATAAGATCGAACAATGCACCCATATACCAGGAAAGTCCAGGAATAACATCTCATGACAGGATCTGACGTATACTAGTCGACGTACCATCGTGTCGAGAATCAAGTAAAATACTACAACTAAATCGGATATAGCAGATATCTAGACAATAAAAACTATCAAAGAATGTACTCGCCTGATACTATGAGCAACTGATATGTACAGATGTCCCAACTGGAGTTACAGAGTCCTATTTAGAGCAGTACATGTGATAATGAGTTCATAATATAATAATTAGAGTGTACAATGCAATCTACATGATATTAGGCCTCTCTAGGTCAAAAGTCAATCATTGATCAACTATTAGTCAAACTAAGTCAACATCTAGTGTTTGGTCAACTGTATAGTCAAAGGGGTCAACTCTATCTAAACTAGTCATAATTCTAACCATAGACCCAAATACTCTAGGATACCTTATAGTACTATATCATATACATATATATCATGCATGAATTCTCAACAAGCCACATATACTATGGTATCCCAAATCACATATATCATCTATAGATACTATCCACTTACCCTTAGCCCATATCTCAAATATCTTAATTATTTGTTAATATCTTAGTACTAGGGTCAATACCTTGCGCAAACTAGATTTTCTAGTCCATGCTAGTCAATACCTCGTTTCTAGGTCTATACCTTGAAGGTATTAGCCATAATAGCTAATATTACCAAGTATCAATACATATAGCTTACTTCTCTACTAGTTACCTACTATCTAGGATTACTTTAGCCAATTTATCCTTTATATATACATGGATGTACCCAATGTCTATTACATATACCATTACCTTTACCTACTTATAACATATACCAATATACCTTTTACCCATATCTAAACATTTATCCTTTACCTATATTATATACATATATCCATATATCCTACTATAGACTCATATCGCTAACCATTTACCCATTACTATACCCTCATACATGTTTGTCTATACTTACCTATGGTGCTTGGTTACTTCCTTAATCATATACTATATATATCTCCACCCTACATGTCATAGTACACTAAGATACCCATATACCATATCTATATGGTATAATATACCCCTTATACTATATGTATAAATATATATCTATATCTCTATTTATCCTATAATATTTGTATCTATATGATTCCTATATGAAATACATATGTGATAATGTATCCTTGCTATTCTATGCATACCCATGAGTTACCTTGCTACTAAGGTATTTACCTTTACCCTTAGAATTACTTTAACTACCGATACATATAGCATATCCTTAGGATACCATGTTCTACCGAATACTTGACATATCCTAAACCATGATATGTCATGATAACTTAATTCAATAAGTATACCACATTTTACACCATGCCTTGGCTACCTTACCTATATCCTATGTAACATATCATGTATTCTAGTATCTTATTTCTATATGTACATATACCTATAGATATCTACCTTTGATCTTTGATACATATATGCATAAATATGTATCCTAGGTTACCTACATTTGATATCAAGATATCTTATCCTATGATATGTATAGCTATAGATTATAGCAATATTCTTACCTATATACCTATATATCAATATATTAATATACCCTTATATTCCATTACTGTCAAAATTACCCTATGATATCATATGCTTACTATACTCTACCAATCATACACACATGGACTCACTCATCCTACTCTTAGCACTTGACATCTTAGTATCTTGACCAATACCTTATTCTCTCATATACTTATCCAACTAACTCTAATACTAATTCTTGATACCAAATAAGATACCTTACTCAAGTCCCAATACTCACTTATCCTTACTCATAAAACTTGAATGTCATGATACCAATATCCTCATGGTACCCAAGTATTGCACTAGTACCTTGTCCACAACTTTAATACCATGACACATAACTTATCTATATTTGGCTTACATGATAACCAATTGTACCAACATTAACACACACTAACTAACACATATTACATAACAATAATATATATATATGTATATATATGTATTATATCATACATATACTTGACAACCTACGATACCTACATTCACTTAATATCCATATTACATAGGCTCATAGGATACACAAAATGCCTATATCGTATAGTCAGTTTTCTACTTAAAATCAATACTGCACATATTAGACATATTTACTAAATTCTAGGATTAAAGTATGTCATAGCCCTTCGTATTAGCTCCCGAAATCGTAAAAACACCGAAAAACGTTCGCCTTTTGGACAGCTGACACTCAAACAGTTTTATAGAAAGCACTAGAACGAATTTGGCCTCTTAATATATATATATTTTTTGAAAGCTATCTTCGATATGGTTCTTTTAAAAAAAGGAAGATTAATCAGAGTCTTGAGCTACGAGTTATGACATTTTAAAGTTGTTATGTCTACTAAAACGTGGATAAATATTATAACGAATTTGGGTTATTTTAGACAAAAGAAACACCTGTATATACCCAAATCTAACCGTGTATATCATGAGATACTTTGACACAACAGCACGTATCCTATTTAGGACACATACACCCAATCTTGACTCAAAACGTATCGAACACTTGGTAGTCACAAATTCGATTTCCTCCGATTTGTATCAAAATGAAATGGGTAAACCTTCAAATAGGAAGAGGAGAGCCTCAACTCCTCGCTAATGGTACCCTAATGCAAATGGGGTCCTAAATGAATCTAGTTACACTAATGAAATGAAATGGAAGGGTTTAGAGAGCTCATACCAAAAGGGAGATAGATTTCCAATATAAAATTCCTAGATCTATATCTCCATCAAGCTTCAAGGCTCCAAATCCTTCTAATCCTTTCTTAGCTAGCCAATAAAGGCTTCTCCTCTCCAAAGGAAAAAAAATGAAACGAATTTGCCTCAATTTGGAAGAAATTTGGGTGTAGGAGCAATTTGAGGAAAAAGCTCCTAAATTAGGGCTTGAAATAAAAATGGAAAGAGGAAGAAGATGAAGTGTGGTTTTAATAGAAAGGTGTGCTGTCATATGGTGTTAAATTTAGGGTTTGGTTAATTACGAAAGGTCCACTATACCCCTTACTTTAGTTATGACAAGTTAGGGATTGAACCTCATTTCCTAATTAGGTGGTTAGTCAAGTTTTCTATCTAAATCTTCTAATCTAGCCAGTGACTAACTAAAGGTCATTTAGGCTAGTCCTAATCATCTAGTTGGATGGTCATGATAAGTTACTTTAGGTCCTCTAGGATCACTAATCTCTATTCTAGTCAAAGGCTAACCATTAGTCATATTTAATAATAACACATATGCACTATTAATTATTTAGAGAATTAATCAAAATATAAATTCTAGTTTTGAAAACTAATTTGTCACCCAAGATATAATGTAAAATCAAACTAATAACAATAATTAGGAAAAGTCAAAAATACCCCTATTCCAGAAAAGTGGTGGTTACACCAAGAGGGGACTTTGCCACCCATTTTACCAGTGAGCCCATACGTTGGAGGTTTGTTCTTAAAAGTTCATGTTTCACTTAGAATGGTTGTACGACCTTTATCTATTTAGGTATATGTACTCTTCTGTATGGTTTGTGTACATATACTTGATCATGGCTTGGAATATGTACTTTTGTCGCGAACTAGTGTGCAACATCTTGTCCTTGTTTGGTGGTAGTTGTGGTTCACTGTTTTGATGATAAAATACTGAACCATATTGTGATCTAGATTCTACAGTGATTATGGCACAAAAAAGTATTTCATCATAGAATAGATTGCTACCTCCTATCCTTGTTTGGTTGTAGGGATGGTGCACTATTTTGAAGATGGAATAATAGACCTCGTTGTGATCCAAATTCTTATTGAGCATTTTTATTCAGTTATTGCATGTTCTTATGTATCTTGTTACGTCCCTCTGAGGACCTGGTGATCTCTCCAGGTATAGACGATCAAGACTTTCCGCAGGAGTATGGCTTCGGACCAGACTCATCATTCTCGGTCGAGGAGGTTTTACCTTCTGATCATAGTTGCATTTATTGGGTTGAAGAGCCTATTTAGCTGCCATTTCTTTTATCTGTTTATCTTAGAGGTCGGACTCCATTTCTCTTTCTAGTTTGGTTTAGTGATTGGTAGTGGATTTGTCTCCACCCAGCTATTTTATCATTAGACTCCCTTTATTTATTATTGGAATATTCTTTTAATTGTTCTATGAATGAGATGTAGAATTACCTGAGACTGTTTATTACTAAGATTATTTAATCAATTACAACTCATGTGTGTGTTCGAGATTTCCATATATTGGATTATATCTCATATACATACAGCTGGCATGCTACGTTCCTAGTCCTATATATTTTAAGACTGGGGTGTTACAGGTCGATGGTGCTTGCTTGGACATGGAAGGTGGTGGAGAAGTGGTTCGATGGTGGTGGTGATTAGGAGCTCGTCGGCCGGGATGGGCGACAGAGGGTGGCTAGGAAGGCAGAGAGAGTAAAGAATTATAATAATTGATGTAAGTTTTTGTAATTATTTTGGTGTGTTCAAAGGAATGGGGAATGCCCCCATTAAATATCTAGGAGATCTTGAAGAGAAAGCAAGTGCTATGTCACTCCAATATAATATGTAAAAAAGAACGCGGACAATAAAGGAAATGTGTGGGTGTGCGGAAGGGTCTAGGAGAGTCACATGGGTTAGTTAGCCATGGCTAACCTCTAATCATTAATTATCTAGCTAAATAATTTAGTTAGAGTTAACTAATCATAGCCATGTGCCACGGGCCATGGGCCATAATCAAAACCATGGTCTAGTCATCTCATGACTAAATAAGTCATGGCTAAGGATATAAATCAAACAACGACTTATAAAAAAAATTGGCGCTCTAAAAACTCGGCGTTCTAAAAAATCCAAAAAATTCCCAAAATTATGGGAAAGATTTTATAAATTCCGAAAAAAATTCAAAGTCGAATAAAAGGGGATACAAATCTACCTACCTTAAAGGAATTTCGTCCTCGAAATTTAGAATTGACACGATCAAAAGAATTAGAATCAAAATATGATCAAGGATAGCACGATTAACAATCAAATTACCTAGGCATGATCAAATACATAAACGATGAGAATTGGCACAATCAAAATCTAAGGATCAAATCATTTAGGAATGAATAAAAACCAAATTTTAGGCGAGATCAAAAATCTAGAAAGGATCAAAATCACTAGGGCACGATTTAGGATAAAATCAAAGATACATGATTTCAAAATGATAGGAAGATATAAGTTTTTAGTGAGGATAGAAATTATAGATATCAAGGGTCAAATTCAAAAATTCATAATCTATGATTGAGTTTCCTAATCCTAGAATCTTTTAGAATATTGTAGGCTCGTAGTGGCATAGCTAACCTATGTACCACCATAACTTCGCACTAGATGCGAAGACGAGACCTGCATGGGCCACTATAAAAACGTGTCATGACTCGCACCCGTATATTATGGCACGGGTGCTTAAGGCGCGCCCAGCCTACGGTACGGAAGTGATGTAGCACGCTGTTCAAGCAAGCTAAGTCAATCACAATGCTAAAGAGATGCATCAAAAGGAAATAACCAGATTTTTATAAACTGATAATCAAAGTTAGATAAGCAAGTGAATCCAAGTGTTGATCATAAATTTTTACGAAACACTAAGAAAGTCTTCCGGAGATAAATTCGTTAGCAGATAATGGAAATCAGACTAAGAAGGGAACTAAACAAAGAAATCCTAAGTAATTCTCTCTAGAGATGTCTTCGTTCTGCTTCTTCGGGTAGATAAATCATAAGTCCAAATAAAACATAAAATATTAACCTATACAGTCAGGATTGTAGCAAGTAACACCATACATAATGTTACACGATACAAAATAAAGCCATATAAATAATGTGACAAGTAACTAGATAAAGAGATTGTACATGATAATGAAATATTAAACTGGATAATGATAAATAAATCTAAGGAACTAGTAGATAAAGATAAATAACTTTAGAGAACTAACCATGCTACCAAAATAATCATGCGAGATCAAGTATGACAAGACTAAGCTACGTGTATTTGAATTACCGTTTTCATTATGTGACCGGCTTGGGTTGGTGATTCTAAAGGTACGTCTCAAACATACGTGAGATGTATGTTGAACTATCATTCTGAAAGACTCCTACGATTGTTTGTTGGTAACAAAACTACTTGGCATTTTACCTTTTCCATGATTCATGAAAAAAGTGATTCAAAGAAACTAAATAGGTGATTCTAAAGGTGATTCGAAGATTCTGAAATAATTCCAGTTTATTGTTCATGAATCAGATTTAAGCAATGTCATCACATATCAGAATCGTGTCAATATGATAACCAACTAGAAAAGATATAATACCAGCATTTATAACGTATAATGAAACATAAAGCACGATGTATTTGCCTTAAATAGTTGGAGTCGACGTGCACTACACGAACGTGTCGACACGGAATGGCTTAGAAGCTAAATCACAATAAATAATCCTAAATGATGAAAAAAAAAACCATTTCATTGAGTCCATAATAGTCCAAATAGCTTAATTTGGTATGTAGAAGTCCAGATTTGGGAGTCAACATGATAATTGAGGAAAGAAAACGATTTAATTAGTCATGATCTTGATTGGATTAAATAGGATAAAAAGTAAATTGATTAAGGAATTTAGTCTTGAAAAAATATAGCTAAATAATATTAGCCAAAAATATTATTTAAAAAAATATCAATATTATTTTTAAAGGCTAGGGCTAAACGTTAACTTGTAATACAAGCCAATAATCCATTGTTAATCAAGTAATATCTAGGGCCCAAAGTCCATGGTTACCATATAGGAAGATTTCCTAATAGTCTTAGGCCAACATTTAGACCAAAATAGACTATTCACTTTAGGGTCCAAACCCAACTAAGTTATGTAGGGATCGAAGCTAATTTGGATTATTACATAATGATGTAGGGCTAAAAGCCCATTTCAAATTATTACAAGTAATGTAGGGCTATAAGCCCAATTTGTTATTACTACTTAACGTATACATATAGACCCAAATGGAAATTAAATCCATTATAATGGTCTCAGCCAATATATTGAAAATATAGGCCCAAGGCCAAAATAAATACAGCCTAATTAAATCTCTATTGGCTTTAGTCCCTAAATAATATTATTTTAATTTTATAGGGCTCAAGGCCCAAACAACTTATGTAGGGCTCATGGCCCAACTAAAATAATTTAAAGCCTAAATAAAATCTATGTTATATATATATATATATATATATATATATATATATATATATATATATATATATATATATATATATACACATAACGGTCTCAGCCAATATATTGAAAATATAGGCCCAAGGCCAAAATAAATACAACCTAATTAAATCCCTATTGGCTTTAGTCCCTAAATAAATTATTCTAATTTTATAGGGCTCAAGGCCCAAACAACTTATGTAGGGCTCATGGCGCAACTAAAATAATTTAAAGCCTAAATAAAATCTTATATATATATATATATATATATATATATATATATATATATATATATATATATATATATATATATATATAATTGAAAGTAGATTCAATTATGGCCGAAGCCTAATGATTTAACCAAGTGGATCCAAATCAGGAATTGAAGCCCAAAATCAATTAAACTCCAATTAATACTAAATTTTTTCTTAAAATTCTATATTAGAATCTAATGAAATGGGCTTAAGCCCAACTAGTTGTTAAAAAAAATTCTCAACCTATAAACTGCTGCTTACCTAAAAATTAAGAGGAAGAATGAGATTGAGAGGAGTAATAGCAAAGCGAGAGAAAGAGAGAGAGAGAGGGAGAGAGAATTCAAGAGAGAGAGTGAGAGTGAAGAGAGAGGGAGAGAGAGAGAGCGCCGACCGAAGATCGAGCTTGGGGACACGATATTGGCGGCCGGGGAACAGTGTGAAGGAGGCCCGGCAAAGGAGGTGAGGATCTGGGGTTGGTGGATCTGACGTCGAGGGGTCGAGCACGGGAAGCAGCTGGAGGCTCGGCCATGACGTTCGACTATCATCGAGCGGGGCGCACGGAGAGCTCGTCGTCGACTATGGTGGATGCTTGATGAGATGTTACCACGGGGTTGTTGGAACCTCGTCGGAGTAGAGCCACTGCACGCTGGCCGTAAGGATCGAAAAGTGAGGGGAGGCTCTCACCGAAGCGCGACGAGACAGAGTGCAGTGGCGCAGATCTAGAGTTGGCGATGAGGAACGGGGCAACAGCTTTACTGGGGTGGTGGAAGCCAGGGTCGGGGCCGGAGTGGAGAGTGGTTGGTGGTGACACAGGGGGTCGAATAGAGACGTGGTGGTGGTCGGGACAGGGTAATATCGAGGTGGTCGATGGTGCTTGCTTGGACAGGGGAGATACTGGAGAAGTGGTTCAATGGTAGTGGTGATTAGGAGGTCGTCGGTCGGGATGGCCAACAGAGGGTGGCTAGCAAGGCAGAGAGAGTAAAAGTTGTAATAATTGATGTAAATTGTTGTAATTATTTTGGTGTGTCTAAAGGAATGGGGAATGCCCCCATTAAATAGGCTAGAAGAGTTTGGAGAGCGACAACCGAACACTCTAAAATAAGAAACATTAGGAGTCCTACCAAACCAAAGCTCATCGGGTGTCTTCTTTGAAATGGGACGAATCAACACCCTATTTAAAATATGGCACGTTGTGCTGACAGCTTCTGCCTAAAAATATTTCGGAAGAGAGAATTGATTTAGCACAACTCTAGCCATATCGCCGAGAATTCTATTCTTTCGCTCCACAATACAATTTTGTTGAGGAGTTCTAGAACACGAAAATTCATGACTAAAGCCACTTGAATCGCAAAATTTTTCAAAATCAAAATTTTCGAATTCGCCACCATGATTACTTCGGATACGAGTAATCATGTAGCCTTTTTCAGTTTGGACCATTTTACAAATACTTTGAAAACAGAAATTGTATCACTTTTGTTTGTAAGAAAGTAACCCATGTAAATCTTTAAAAATCGTCTACAATAACAAAAGCGTAGAGTTTTCTGCCAAGACTGGCTACTCTACTAGGACCAAATAAGTCCATATGAAGTAATTACAAAGGTCGGGAAGTACTTACAGTATTTTTGGATTTAAATGAAGATTTGGTAGTCTTATTCTTTTTACATTCGGTATATACCGTGTCTTTCTTGAATGTGATATCCGGCAGTCCTCTGACTAGCTTCTTGGTGGATAGTCTGGATATAGTATCCATGTTGGCATGACCAAGATGCTGGTGCTATAGGAGTTTTTCATCTTTGTGAGCGTAAAGACATCTTTCTGCACTGTTAGTATCACTAGATATATAGAAAATATAAATGTTATCTTCCCTAATCCCCTCAAAAGCGATATCTCCAGTTGATCGATCATAGATAAAGTATTTAGTTTTCCCGAAGTTAATATCATAACCGTGATCAGCAAGATGACTAATACTGAGCAAGTTATGCTTTAACTCGGTCACTAAACAGACATTGTTAATGACAGAAGAGGGAGGATAACCAATTGTACCATTACCTATGATGTAGCCTTTAAGATTATTGCCAAAGGAAATATATCCTTCCTTTTTTATCGATAGTGTTGCGAATAGATTTGCATTTCCAGTCATATGTCGTACGCATCCACTATCGAGAATCCACTTGCTTCTAGTTGAGGAGGGAAGGTCCACCTACCCCACGAGTAGATGTGACTTTTGGTACCCAAATTCTTTTGGGTCCTGAGGGATTAGACTTTGGTACCCATGTATATATATTTCTATCAACTAATCTCCTAATACTATATTGTGGATAAATTTGTCCATGTAGGTTACAATATGTACATCTAGCATGCATGTTTATACTAGGAGCATGTTGATAGTGGTGTCCATAAGTAGGGTGATGATAGCTACGTGCAGCAGTAGAGTGAGTATGGTGATTGTGTGCAGTAGCAGGGTAACTATAACGATTATAGTGACTGTGTGCAGCAGTAGGGTAGCTATAATGATTATAGTGACTGTGTGCATTAGCATGATGATGATAATGATTACGTATATGTGTCTTACGTGCTGTATGTGAGTAGGTATACATGAAAGCATGATTTTGTTTAGCACGTGGATGAGTGTTCTTGTGGTGACGTGCCTTTGTGTTGAGTAGGTACGTATTTGTGACTATGAGACTGAACTTGCGGTTGAATAACCTGCTTGCCTAGTTTAATATCTAACTTCTTAGAGATAGCATTTAACTCATCACATTTAGCAGTAAGATCGTGTATCCTACCTGTAAAAATTTTAAACTTTTTTCTCTTCAGCATGTTCTTTGTTTAATGCCGTGATCTCAAGTGTTTGTTTCTCAATGATTGATTCGGCATCGTGTAAGCTTAATTTAAGCTTGGATACCTCTTCAATGTTTTTCGTGGGTGTAGTATTTCTAACATCTTCTAGTAAACATGAAATTCTATGGATCTTGGTTTCGTAGTCCTTGATCTTATCCTTTGCATGTTTATATTTATTGATGACCTTTTTGGGATCTTCAAGTAGATCACCAAAATCATCACCAAGTTCATCAAAAGAGAAATCATCAAAAGAGTCTTTTACCTTTTCTGAAGTTGCCATTAGATAGACGTTAGCCGTGTTTTGTGGAGAGTCTTCTTCCTCGTCTGAATCACTAGCCTCGCTTTCATGCCAGATGCTAGTGTTGGCATACTTCCTTGTAGTTGGCTTCTTGTAAGGCTTCTCATATCAGCTTCCCTTCTTTGCTAAGGGACAATCTTTCTTAACATGTCCCTTTTTTTGCATCCGAAGCAGGTGGGTTCTTCCTCATCGTCTCTTTGTTCTCTCTTCTTTTTGTTAAAGCATAAAAACTTTTTGAAGTTTCAAACTAAGAGAGCTTGATCGTTACCTTCAGAGTCGTCATTATCGATGTCTTCTGAGCTGGTTCTTCGACGATGAGCTCTCAATGCAATCTCCTTCTCCTTCGGAGCTGTTTCTTCGAAGTCTTTTAGATCGAGCTCATACGTCATCAACTTGCCTATCAACGTTTCTAGTGACATTGCCGTAAGATCATTACCTTCGATGATCGTCGTGACTTTGGGGTTCCAAAACTTTGGTAATCCTGGTAGTACTTTGCGTATCTTCTCATGGTTGGAATAATCTTTTCCAAGAGAAGATAGCGGGTTGATGATGTCGAGGAATCTGGTGAACATTTGAGTGATCATTTTATTAGGCTTCATCTTGAAAGCCTCGTACTCCTGTGTTAGATGGCTGACTTTTAATTCTTTGACTTTCGTGGTCCCTTCATGAGTCACCTCCAAAAGCTTCTATACTTCATGCGAGGTGGTGCATGTGGAGACCCTGTTGAATTTAGTCATGTCTATGGCACAGAAAAGAGCATTAATAGCCCCAGCGTCTAGACTTGCTTATTTTTTCTCCTGATCAGTATACTTGTCTTGGGGTTTTTTAGCGAGATTTCCCTGGACAGTTATTCTGGAAGGTTTTTTGTAGCCATTAGTGACTACAGTCCACAGGTCAAAGTCTAGAGACTTAAGATAAAAACTCATTCTAGTCTTCCAATAAGTGTAGTTGGTCCCATCAAATAGGGGTGGCCTATTTTTGGATTGACCCTCACCATAGTTGGGTAGAGATGGGTTGTGTAGTTGCCATAGATCAACTCTAGGATATAAATCCTGTATCAAGAGAACATGGCTCTGATACCAATTGAAGTACGTGTAGACAAATCTAGAGGGGGGTGAATTGAGTACTTGTAAAAATAATGATCAATTAAAAAATCAACTATATTCAATCCAAATTAGTAAATAATTAATCAGAGTATAATACGAAAATTAAGTAGAGATCAGAAAGCATACGCAGACACATCAATTTTTAACCCAGTTTTTCTCGTGGAGGACTAGTCCAGGCCTGAGAACTCTAGCTCAGGATTAAAATCCACTATTTGTGAAATAGCTTTACAACCACGTGTTTTTACACAGAAGAGCACGCCAACTTCTTGAAAAGATCGCTGAGGCGAAACTTGGAATTTTCTAAGTGACTTCTTGAAGACTCTTGCACAAACTTTTAATTAACTCTCACCTAGCACCTTGTAGGCTTGGGAAGTTTTATAGCTAGTAGATGAGAAGAGTATGGCTCTTTAGGATGTGTAGGGTATAAGAGAGAAGAGATGAGAAGATTGAATGAATTGAAATAGGTGAAAAGGGTGCCTATATATACTAGTCCTGGGTGGCAGAGTTCGGCCAGAACTCTGTCCCAAAATTCAAAAAAATGGCTGTTGGACAACTTTCAATGAGCAATACCTATAAATTAGCTCCTGGAATTTAGGAGACAGAATTCAGCCCGAACTCTGTGTGGGGGCAGAGTTCGGCCCGAACTCTGCCTCCTAGGAGACAGAATGCTCAATGAACTAAATAGGCTTTGGCAGTTTAGCTTTTTGTTTGTGGGGCTTCTAGTCTATGGCTGAGTTACTCAGTGCGACTCAATGTACAAAAGCCTAGACTCAAATAAAATATAAAATATAGACTTTTGAAGACAAGTTCTAGCAGTATTCGTCGAGCAATCTTCGATGATGATTGTCTGATTTGATATGTGTTAGTCGTCTGATTTGTACTTTTGATAACGATATATATGTTGAGTTGGATCATGCCAAATATCAATTTGTTAATTATCAAGATTAGGTTGACTGTGATCCAGTTTGGGTCAACGTGGTTGTGGTAGTGTGTGTTGTGTGTCTTGAGGGTGTGGAGAGAAGAGGGTTAAGTGGTAGTGTATTTGTATGTGTGTTTGTATAGAGAGGTGGAATTGATATGTGGTTGTATGTGTGTAGTATGGAGAGTGAGATATATTTATATGAGTTAGAGGGGTGTGAGGATGTGTGTCGGTGTCATGAGATGTGGTTTTGATATTGTGAGTAGATGTGTGTGAGTGTTGGTATAGTGTGAGAGTGTGCGTGTGTTGGCTTGTGTGTGGAGGGGGTTTTGTTGTGTCTTGTTATATAGTGGTGTGTTTGTTTTAGATGGGTGTGTGTTAGTATGGTGGTGGTGTGTGTGTGAGTTTGTTTATAGTGTTAGAGTGTTATAGATGAGTGTGTCTTTGTCTATAGTGTTAGATAGTGAGATAGATAACTAGATATATAGATAGATGTATAGATAGATATATGGATAGATGGCTAAATAGATAAATAAATAGATAGGTAGATAGATAGAGGAGTAGAGATGAGGGAGGAATGCTGCAACTATGTAGCAGCCATAGCCATTTGGAGTTTCTGCCCCCATAGCAGCAGCAACCACATAGTGGCATTTCCCACAGCAGCAATGTGCTGTACCATTCAGCAGCAGCAGCAGCATTTGTGACTGCTAGTAGCAGCCCAAGGCAGCCCCTTTAGCCCCCACTTTTCCTTAGCACTTAGCCCCTTTCATCTTTTGCTTTCCCATTAGCCATTCCTATTAACATTGCCCTTTTGTTTGTTTGTTTGTTAGCCTCTATGTTAGATGTTAGAGTTTGTGTTAGTCTATGTTAGTGTTAGTTTGATATTAGGATATGTTATTCGTTAGATAGATGGTTAGATGTTAGCTTAGAGTTTAGATAGATATATATTAGATATGTATAGTATCTTATTTTTAGAGATTAAGTTAGATATTCATATGTTAGAGAGTTAATTTACTTGGTATCTTGAGATATCTTGGGATATCATAGGATACCATAGACATTAGATATTAGGATAGCTAGTGGATATCTTAGATGTTAGATATTAGTTTTTAAGTTAGATAGTAGATGGCTAGATGTTAGCTAGTCTATGTTAGAAAGTTAAGATATGTGATATCTTAGTCTAAGCTAGAGTTAAATGTTAGTTGTGTTAGTACCCTTGTTAGCTAATATCTTAGATTGGTAGAGTTAGAGTCTAAGTTAGTATCTTGATAGATAGTTAGATAGATCTTAGTGTCTAGATATTTTAGAGTTAGAGTTTAGATGGTTAGAGTGGTATCTAGGATACCTTCGTATCTTGAGATAAAAAGGGGGTATCTTGGAATACCTTGGTTTTACCTTATCACAAGGTATAGTGGTTTACCCTCTTTTAAGTTAAGGTAAGGTAATGCATTTACCTTATCATAAGGTAAGGGGTATACCTAGAGACGAAAGTTAGATATCTATAGTATTGATTAGCTATTAGCTTAGGATAGTTGCTAGATATCTAGGATTGGGTATTTGGTAGTTAAGGTATATATTTACCTAGGATAAGGTATTGAGTTTACCTTCGAGGCGAAGGTAATTGGGGGTTTACCTTCAAGGTATTGGATTTACCTTCAAGGTAAGGTATGGTTACCTAGATACTAAGGTGAGAAGTTAAGATTTTGGTTAGCTAGTGGCTTGGGGATATATAGATAGATACTAGATATCTAAGGATGGGTATTGGGTATTAAGATATATGTTTGCTTAGACTAAGGAGTTGACTGTTTAGATATCTAAGGATGGGTATTAAGATATATGTTTGCTTAGACTAATGAGATACTTGACTTAGATTTGATCATATTCGACCAAGGTTGACTGTTTTGACTCAAAGTCAATTACAAGTCAACATTAGACCTAGAATGGACTAGGAGTTGACCAGAGTTGACCAGTTGACCAAAAGTCAACTATGAGTCAACCATTGACCCTGTTTGACCTAGAATGGACTAGGAGTTGACCAGAGTTGACTAGTTGACCAAAAGTCAACTGTAGGTCAACCCTTGATCTAGTTTGACCTTGTTTGACTTTATTTGACTTAGATAGACCTAGTTTGACTTTGTTTGACTTACCTTGACTTAGTATGACTTAGCATGACTTAGTTTGATCTAGTTTGACTTTGTTAGACCTAGTATAACTTGGTGTGACTTCGTATGACTGAGTTTGACCTAGATTTGTATAGCATATACTAGAAATCATGCCACATACTGTTAAACCCTATTTAACTCATGTATATCTCATCTTTAGGTCTGTGACTTCACTCTGAGTGTCGATACACTGTTGATATATTTCGACCGGATCTCAGGCGAGTACATTCTCTGATAAAATTTATGTTTTATGATATCGTTTATGTTTCTTATATTTAGTGTAGATATTCTTGTTCTCTTAACAAATTGTTCATATGGATTGATATTTGTCTGGATCCCGTCATGAGATGTTATTCCTTGTATTCTTTGGTATATCTTGTACAAGTCTTTTCTTGTTCCTTGTGCATTGTATAGACACGATTCCTGCGAAGGCTAGCTACCTTCTCAGAGGATCCCATGTCATGACGTGTCATGGTTGGATCCACATATTAGTCGAGGACGGAGAGTATTAGTGTAGATGTTTGGTTATTACCCTCCTTGTGCAAGTATTATAGATCTTGTGAGTGTTAATCATACACTCCACGTATGATTAACCAGGCCAGTAGACCTTCTGTAGTTCCCATGTTGGCCACACATTGAAGCTAGTATTCATACACCTAGATAGATGATTCTTGATTCTTGTACATGTCATGATCAGTTTTACTTGCCATTGTTCTATTTATAGTTTATAGCTTTTACCTTGCCATGCTACTTATATGCACAGTCCATTACTCTTGTATATTCTCTCTATTTATTGCTACATTTTCAATACCGTCTAACTAGAACTGTTATTAGAGATTTGTGCAAGTTCCATCATGACTGGATATATTGACAAAATTTTACAGATGATGGCAAGGATGAGTGTCCTACCTACTATGGTCCTCATGACGTAGTGGACGTAGACCAAGAGACCCTTGCCCAGCAGGGGTTAGTTCTAGCAAATGAGGTATTAGTGGTAGCTCTGCTAGATTAGTTTAGTACTGGACTTTGTCTCCAGATTACATTTTGGCTTGTTATTATTTTAGTATTTGTTTTTGAGATTGTTGACTCTGAGACTTTGGACTTGTATTATTATGTGTTAGATTTTCAGGATGATATTTTTATATCTTGTTGTCTTTATCTTTCAGTATCATCTATCTTCTTGGAGTTTGTGATTGAGTACATTATATTGTCATTGCTTGTCCTCCGTTCGGAGTTGACCATTCTCGACATATTTTGATATTATAACTGTTGTAAGATTGTAGACCTAGACAGCGTTATATACCGTTTCTCCAGCGTAGGCTGGACGTTGTCTCGAACTCGTGCCCTTACTCCTGGTGCGGGTCGTAACACCATCCGGCATAGATGGACTAAAAAGTTATAAAGATCCTTCATCTTGAACATTAGAGGAAGAAGGTTGAACTTTTCGTTTCTTTTTAGAAGCTTGAGAAAATTTTGGTGTCATTGAATAGAAAGTAGAGAAAAGAAACAGATATACCGAAATCGAGCACATAATATGGAAGAGAACAACAAAGTCACCTCGAATCCAAGTTTTTGGCTTTGGAAGGCTTGGCGGAAGGATAATGGAGTTTTTAGTGTTAGGGTTTCGGTGGAGGCTGTTATTGTAATAAGAAAGATGGTGATATTGTGGGGATTTAAAAGAGAAGTCCGATTGTCCAGCTTTTGTTCAGAATAAGCCTTATTTGAGTTTGGCCCGAGTTCGTACAGAGGTCGGTCCCTTGGTACTCTGAACATAATTGGGCAATTTAGATACAATTTTTAACATGTATACTAAGGAGTAATTTGAAATATTTGTGTTAATGAAAAATAATTTATGTTAATTAACCAAAATGCAACAAATGTATCAAATATTTTGGGTTAGCTGTAGGGGCTGGATCCCAGCTGGCGGTAGTCCGAAGATACTTGGCATTGTGTTGCTTAGGCTTTTACGCCTTTTTGTCAGAAGGGCCCTTTCGGGTTATAACCAAAATATTTTCTACGATTTTATGAATTCAGGTCAAGTAATATATAATTATAAAACTTCGACATCCAAAATTTCTAATTCTTTTCGTGTAAAGTTAAAATGATCTTCTACTAGGGGTTTAGTAAAGATGTCAGCTAATTAGAATTATGTGTCCATATATTCTAGACAAATATGACCTTGTAAAATATGGTCTCTAAGAAAATGATGTCTTATTTCTATATGCTTAGTACGAGAGTTACAAATAGAATTCTTTGTGAGATTTATAGAATTAGTATTATCACGGTAAATAGGGATGTGGTTGTAAGATAACTGATAGTCTTCCAAGGTTTGCTTCATCCACAAAATCTGGGCACAACAACGTCCTGTGGCTATATATTGAGTCTCGGTTGTTGATAATGCAATAAAGTTTTGTTTTTTGAAAAACCAGAAGGCTAAAGATTTTTTAGGAAATGACATATACCACTGGTACTTTTACGATCGACCTTACATCCAGCAAAATCTACGTCCGAATAACCTATTATATCAAACGAATCAGTTTTTGGATACCATAGACCGGTTGTTAAAGTACCTTTAAGGTATCGTAGGATAAGCTTAATAGCGCTCACATGTGATTGCTTAGGACAAGCCTGATATCTTACACATAAGCATACTGAAAACATAATATCTAGACGATTAGCAGTTAAATAAAGTAAACTATCAATCATACCTCTGTACTTACACAGTTCAGTTGGTTTACCACTTTCATCCATATCAAGTTTTGTAGACGTTGCTATAGGAGTTCTGATTAGTTTGATATTTTCCATATCAAACTTCTTCAGTAGGTCTTTTGTAAATTTGGCTTGACTAAAGAAAATTCCTTGTGAATTTTGTTTAATTTGTAGCCCTAGGAAGAAGGTCAATTCTTCCATCATGCTCATTTCAAATTCACTCTGCATACGCTCAACATACTCGTTACAAAGCATCTTATTTGTTGATCTAAAGATAATATCATTTACATAGATCTGTATTGATAAAATTTTCAAATCCAGGAGGTTGTTTAACAAAAAAAATTCTTTTATAAAACCATTTGGAAAAGCACTTTTGACATCTATTTGAAAGAGTTTAAAACCATGAAATATAGCAAAAGCACATAATATTCGAATGGGTTCTAGTCTAGTAACTGGAGCATATGACTCATCATAGTTAATGCCTTCTTCTTGATTATAGCCTTGAGCTACTAGACGTGCTTTGTTGCATGTGATCATACCATTATCATCTAATTTGTTTTGAAAAACCCATTTAGACTAATCATCGGGTAATCACTAGGTCTGGGAACAAGTTCCCAAACTTGATTCCGTTCAAATTGGTTAAGTTCCTCCTGTATTGCAGAAATCCAAAATTCATCATCAAAAGCTTCTTCAACATTCTTGGGTTTTATCTTAGAAATAAAAGTTACGTTAGCAATGATATCTCTAATGCTTGAATGAGTACTTACATCTTTTGATACATCACCTATTACCAGTTCTTCTAGATGGTTTGTGGTAAATCATAATCTATTCGACAGACTTTCCAGGTATGTGGTTGGTGTATCTTCGGGTATTTTGCTTGAGAGTATTCTGTCATCTTCATTATCACTGTCGTTGTCACATTGACTGTTTAACTCGTCGAAAGTAACGTTTATTGATTCTTCAACTAAAGTGATCCTTTTTTGAATATTATCATTTTCTCTTTGCATCATATCCGAAAAATATTCCTTCATCAGCTTTCTCATCAAATTTGCCTAAAATGTCTTTAGTAGTTAAAATAAAGCATCTACATCCAAACACTTTAAAATAGTTCATATTAGGAGTTCTATTAAACCATAATTCATAGAGAGTCTTTTTCGAAATCGGTCTAATAAAAACCCTATTTAATCCATGGCATGCTGTATAAACAACTTCTTCCCAAAAATACTTCAGCCGATCATGCTGGTTAAACATAACTCTGGCCATATAGCCAAGAGTTCTATTCTTTCTTGCTACAATGCCATTCTGTTAAAGAGTTATGGGACAAGAAAATTCATGAGATAAACCATTTGAATCATAAAAAGTTTTAAAATTATGGTTATCAAATTCTCCACCATGATTACTTCGAATACGAGTAATCATGAATCCTTTCTCATTTGAACTTTTTTACAAAAATAAACAAACTTAGAAAAGGCCTTATTTTTATTTGCAAGGAAATAAACCCAAGTATATCTTGAATAGTCATCAATTATTAGAAAAGCATATAGCATACCGCCAAGACTGGTGACTCTACTTGGTTCAAGTAAGTCTATATGTAACAATTGAAGAGGTCTAGAGGTACTTACAACATTTATTGTTTTGAAAGATGATCTGGAAGCTTTGTTCTTTTCACACTCGGCACAGACTATATCATTCTTGAAAGTAATATCAGGTAAGCCTCTTACCAATTTCTTAATGGACAATCTTACAATAGTGTGTATGTTAGCATGTCCAAGACGCATGTGTCATATCCAGCTGTCATTTTGAGATGCGTATAGACACTTTCCTGTATTGTTAGTATTCTCTGATAGATATAAAACATATATATATTGTCGTCTCTTAATCCTTCAAAAGAGATTATTCCAAAAGTTTTATCATAAATAAAGCATTTATCTTTAAAAAAATTAATTCCATAACCGTGATTAGTTAATTAACTTATACTCAGAAGGTTATGTTTTAATTCTGTTACTAAGCATACATCTTAAATAATAGAAGAGAGAGATAGTACCTATGTCGCCATCACCAATTATATGTCCTTTTAAGTTGTTTCCAAAGGAGACATAGCCTTCTTTCTTCATCGATAGAGTTGCAAACAAAGTATTATCATAGGTCTGGAGCAACCACTATCGGGAATCCACTTGCTTCTTGTGAGAGGGGGGAGGTCCACCTATAACACAAGTTGAAGATGTAGTCTTTGGTACCCACTTTCTTGAGGGTCCGGATGTGTTAGTTTTAGGAACCAAAACATATATATGTATGTCTACTAACTTTCTAATTTTACAATAATGTGACACATGTCCTCTTACACCATAATAATGACATATAGCAGATGTGTTTGTGCTAGGTGAACTTCAAAGATCATGTATGTGAGGTTTTGAAAAGGAGTATGACTTCTTATGAGGAAATTTATACATGAATGTATGGCTTCTAGAAGTTCTAGTGGTGTTGGATGTGTTGTGTTTGTGTTTAGTCGTGTGATTCGTGTTTACTTTAGTCACATGTTTGACAACTTATTTATCCAGTTTAATCTCTAACTTTTTAGAAATATCATAGGCTTCATTATACTTGGCCGTGAGTGCATTTATTCTCAAAGCAGCAATATTATGCCTCTTCTTCTCTAATTTACAGAAATCCTTGAGTTTTATATTATCTTGATTTGCTTTCTCAAGCTCCTCAAGAGTGTCATGTAATCTCAATTTAAAGAAGAAATCTCATCCATGTTACTAGAAGAAGTTTTATCTCTAATATCATATAGCATTTGAGATTGTTTAGTAAACTCAGAGTGTACCGCTTTCAGCTCTTTTTTAGCATATTTATACATATCCATCATTTTTTTTGATCTTCTAGTAGATCACTAAAGGCATCATATAACTCATCAAAAGTAGATTCTTCGATTTATGGTTACCTTTGCATCTGTAGCCATGAAGCATAGATTTGCTATGTTGTGAGGTCTTTCTTCTTCTTCATAATTACTTGTCACACTTTCAAACTAGATACTAGTATTTGCACAATTTTTTGTTGAAGTCCTTCTCTGACTTGATTGATCGTATCTGCTTCCCTTTCTTACAACAAGACAGTCTTTCTTGATATAACCTATTTTCTTACAACTGTAGCATATTGGTTCTTCATCAAAAGGGCCATTTTCTCATTGTTTAGATTTCTTATACTTTAGAAATCTTCTGAAGTTCCTCGTCATAAGGGCCATTTTCTTATTGTTTGAACTGTCACTCACTTTCGTCAACGAAAGCCATCTTATGATGTACCTTGAAAGTCTTCTCCTTCGGTGCTAGCTCTTTAAATTCATTAAGGTCCAGCTCATGTGTCAAAAGCTTTCCCATAAGTGTCTCGAGAGTCATGATTGTGAGATTGTTCCCTTCAATTATAGTCGTTGCTTTTGGATTCCAGTTCTTGGCCAATCTACGAAATATCTTTCATATTTTTTCATGATTGTTGTATTCTTTTCCAAGAGAAGATAGAGGATTAATAATATCTAAGAATTGAGTAAACCTATTAGTAATAGTCTCATTAGGCTTCATTTAGAAGGCCTCATATTCTTATGTGAGTTAAGATTTTGGATTCCTTCACCTGTGAAGTTCCTTCATGAGCTACCTCAAGAAGTTTTCAAACCTCGTGAGACGTGATACATGTTCATATTCTATTGAATTTAGTTCTATCTGCTGCACAAAATAAAGCATTAATAGCTTTTGCATCAAGACTTGCTTGTTTCTTTTCATGATCAGTATACTTGTCATATGGTTTTTCAACTAGATTCCCATCTTCAACAATAAGAAGTGGTTTCTTATAACCATCAATGACAATTCGCCACAAATTGAAAATGAGTGACTTGAGATAAAAGCTTATGTGTGTCTTCCAATACGTGTAATTTGTGCCATCAAATAGGGGAGACCTATTTGTACACTGACCTTCACTATTACTAGCGTATAATGATGCCATTTCTCAAGGAGTTTTAGTCCAACTTAGAGAAACTATGCTCTAATACCAATTATGGGATCGATAGCACCTCTAGAGGGGAGGGGGTGAATAGAGTGTAGCGGAATTAATAATCCCAATAAAAATTAATGCAGGTGAAGGCAAATAAAGACAGTTAACTAAATACAATATTGTAAAGAAAAATTAAATAGTTAGATAGAAGCAATACACAAACATCAAGATTTCATCCTGGTTTTCTTCTGAGAGGACTGGTCCAGGATCGAGTACTCTTGCTCGATGTTAAGTCTACTATTTGAAATATAGGTTACACCCCGTGGTTTACTCCGAAGGACACGCCAACTTCTTACAACGTCATATTTTTATTCGAAACCTACGAACAAACTTCAGCATTGTCTGAGAAACTTTTATACTCTATGCTTGTGCAACTCGAACACTTCTAATCGAAACACACCGACACTTAGAAGAATGGGAATTGTCTTAGAAATGTGAAGATTGAAAAGCTCAATGTAATAGGAAGGCTTAGAATGAATAGAGAAGATGAAGAATGAGATAATTTAGTAAAATGAAAAACTCTTCTCTATTAATAGGTATTTTTGAACCAGAGTTCGGGCAGAACTCGGCCAGGACAATGTTCAAATTTTTGAATATTTGAGATCCAAAAGACTAGGTATTCATTCTGACCAGGAGCAATTCTAGGTGACCGAGTTAGGTCTGAGTTCGGGGGGAACTCGCACCGAGTTCAGCTAGTAGGCTTTCAGGGTTCTTTTAGGTTCACAATGGCTTTTTAGATATTGGTTTGGTTTAATAAGAGTGGGTTTTATTTGTGTGAGGATGTTCATCTAAATGTCAGTGATATTCGACTCACAAAATAATCTAGACTCAAGAAAGAAGTAAATACATTATAAAATTACAAAATTTTGCTTGACAAGAATAACTGCAGTCTTCTGTATTCTTCTTACTTTATGTATCAGAGTCAGAGTTTTAAATCAATTATCAAAATCAGGTTGATCATGACGACATGGACCAACATTAGAGAGATGTGCTAGAACATCCTAACTGCTAATAATGGGGATACCCATGGACAATCACATAGATAGGTATTGATTGATGAAGAGCTGAACCCTGAGCCATAGCACTACTAAAATATGCTCTATTATCGATATAATTTAGCGACGGAATAAAATAACGTCGCTAAATATCGAATATAGCGACTCCTTTCTATAGACATCGCAGAACATCAGCGACATGAGATAAAATACGTCGCTGAATAGCGACGTTCCATGACATATTATTAAATATGTCACCATATATTAAAATGTTTACGACATTTACGACGTCCTCTTGACGTTGCTAACTTTTTTACTTAGGGCACACTGCTTCCTTTTTCCCCCTCACTCGAAAATTTTAGAATTTTATTTTTCCCCCTCGACCCCTGGCTACTCCCTCCCCCCCGGCGACCCTCCCCCCCCCGGCGACTCCCTCCCCCTCGGCGACCTCTACCCCCCCATCAAGCTCCTCCTCTCCCTATCCGAGCTCCTCCTCCTCTTCCTCAGGTAAACCCTAACCTAACTCCTCTCCTTCATCCTCCTCCTCCTCCTCCTCCTCTCCCACAGACACACACACACGGACACACACACAGAGACACACACACACACGGACACACGGACACACACAGACACACACAGACACACGGTTAGGAGTACAACGTGCGCGGGCTAAACTCGAACCCAATCGGATAAACCCGTTAATGGGTTGGGTTAGGGTTGAAGATAATCGGGTTCGGGCTCGGATTTGGGTTAAAATATTTGAACCCGATCAACAATCAGGTTGGGCTCAGGTTCATGTGTCGGGTTAGCTGACGAACCCAAAATATTGTGTGTGTCTCTCTTTATATTTGAGAGTGTATATATATAGGTGTCTTGATATATGTATATATATGTTTATTGGTTGTGTGTGAGTTTTAGTGAGATTGAAGGAAGTTGTTGTGGTAGGTTGTGGTTGTAGTTGTGGTGTTGTAGTGGTGGTTTGTGGTGGTGTTCATGATGGTTGAAGGGGGATTGAGACCAATATATACAGCAGCAGCTAGGCAGCATAAGCAGCAGCATATGCAGCAGCAATTGCAGCAGCAGTATCATTCATTCGGCCACCCATTCACCATCCATCCATTCATTCGTCCATCCATTCATCTATAACATATAGCAGTCCATTCATTGATTCATTCACTCATTCACCATTCATTTATTTATTCACCCATTCACCATTTATTCATTCATTCAGCCAATCACCATTCATTCATCCATTCACCTATTCACCATTCATTCATCCATTCACCCATTCACCATTCATTCATCCATTCATCCTTTTTATCAAAGATAGTCACTTAATCCCCTTCATGTTGTGTGTGTGTGTGTTGTTAGTGAGTTAGTGAGTTGAGCGTTTAGTTAGAAGAGTATGTTAGTGGTTAGATAATATGTTAAGGAAAGGTTTGGTAATAAGATGTGGTTTGTGTTAGAGAGTGAGAAAATTGTGGAAGATATGTTAGTAAGATTTTATATTAGAAGTTTTGTATTAAAGTTAGATGTGGGCTAGAGTGAGCGTGACAGGTTGAGGTATCTTGTGATACCAAGATGGTATCACAAGATAATTAGGATTTACCCTATCTATGAAAGGGTAAGGTAATAGGGTAAGTTAAGGTAATGACCTAGAAGCTAAGGTATGAGCCTAAGGTGTTAGGATATGGTTAGAAATTGATTGTCTTGGTTGGTAATGGTTAGGATTAGTGCTCTTTGACTAGTTTTGACCTCGGTTGACCATTTTGACCAAAAGTCAACCGAAAGTCAAACTTAGCCTAAAAATGACTTGAATTGACCCGAAACTAAACCAGAGTTGACCAGTAGACTAAATGTCAACAGTTGGTCAATATAACCCGATGGACTCGACCCAACCCGAGTTCAACCCGATCCTCCGAGCTTGGTCTTGGGCTTCATATGTTTAACCCGAGGTCGGGCTGGGTTGACCAACATAACTCTGATTAGGCTTATGATTTATCTGGTTGGGCTCGGGTTGACCTCAAGCCCGACCCAACCCGCCCGAGTTGTACCCCTATACACGGTTACCATGTCTCTCTACTATAATATACACTAGAAAGTTCGGATACTGCAAATATCAGTGTTTGTTCTATGTCTATGTCTAGTGAAGGATAATTGCCTAGACTTAGTCAACTTCATCCAGTTTGACTAGTTTTTCCAAGATATTGACTTAGTCAACTCAACTTCACCCAGTTTGACTAGTTACTGTGCTGAACATGTGTGTCCATCTTTACAGAAATATTTTCAAATGAATATGAATTACTACTTGCAGAATCGTTTATAGATGTAATCGTCGTCCTGATGATATGTGTGGTGTGCGGGATGAATACATAGCGGAAGTAGAGCAGTTCCTGCAGTTTGCTAAGGCGTTCCCTCATTACATGGACGGCACTAAAATTAAGTGTCCGTGTGTGAAATGTCATAACGTGAAATATTATCCAGAAGTGGAAGTGACATATCATTTGTACTCGAGGGATTTTACGCCTAATTACTATCAGTGGACCACACACGAGAACTTGTGTCTTTAGCATCAGAGCCGGAGACTTATGTTGAGCCGTATATGCATGCTGGACCTAATTTTGTTTCAGATAATCATGCATACTGTAGGCCTCAAAAATGAAGTCACGCTGAGTTGATCAGAACAAGTCACGCAGAGTGATCCAAGAAGCAGCACAAAAGATACGCTAAGTTCTGCCTGGCCATCTCCTTTAGAAGTCACGCAGAGACAGCTCAGCCATACGTCAGAATCATAATGACTGACAACACAACAGTCGAGAAACGTCTCCTCGTATGCCACGTATGCACAGACTTCGAGAGATCATCGCCGTCTATTGCGTGATTTTCGAAATCTTCTTCAGCAAGACTCAGCCTTCGTCAAGTTGGCGTACCAAAAGGGTTTCTTGTCATTTAATGCGACTGACAAAGCAATCACTGTCAAAGATTTTGTGTCAGTCGAGACACGCCGAATCAAGACAGCTGGCAGTTCTATCTCAAGTTTGCGTGTATTTGTGATCTTCATCTCAAGTTTGCGTGGATTCTGAAGTTTTCTTCCTCAAGTTTGCGTGGATTTTTGAGTTCTTTACCTCGAAGTCTGCGTGGATCCTGAAGCTTCCTGCCCCAAGTTTGCGTGGATTTTGAAGCTTTCTACACCGAGTTCGCGTGGATTTCGTCTTCAACAAGTCTGCGTGGATTTCATCAAATTGGAGTACGTGGCAGCCATGCCACTGATCTCTCGCATGCGTGTCCTGTAACTTGCACACGACTTATGCATGATTGCCATGTGTCCAACAGTTACAGGTCACGTCCAGTAACTGCTCACAGCCTTGCGTATGTTAAATCCTGTGTGATTTTCAACTAAGCACAGGCTGTGAAGACAGTTATCTTTTCGGTTATTATTTTTGACTCTATAAATAGAGTTCTTTTTCTCATTCATTGTACAGATACATTGATATCTACTGTCAAAATTCTGAGAGCTTTTCTTCTTCGCATAGTCCAAGGGATAAAGCGATCGTCTTCTAGATCGGATTCCTACAGTTGTAATTTTCCCAGAAACACAACAAATAAAGAGAATTTCTTTATGGAAAACAAATTGGCGACTCTGCTGGGGAAAATCATCTCCTCTTCTGAGATGGTAACAACTCAATGCGACACTTCGTCAATCAGCTCGACGAAGAAGGTGATGACGATCAAATTCGATCAACTCGCCTATAAAGAAATGCAGCGGGCTAAGGGTGGCAAGTCCACTCCAGCCTCCATCATCACTGCCAAGTCGAAGGGACACTCTGTCTATGTCCCTAAGAATCAGTTGGCAGTCAATGGTGAAGTCTCTACCACAGTGTCTGCTCCTAACACTGGCAAGAGCTCTACTGCAAGCACGCACACTCTTGTGCACTCGAAGATGACAGCAATCAAAGATCACGCTAACAGTACTGGCTCCTTAGCCAAATCTGTTCCAGTGTGTATCTCCAAAGTTAAAAGTCATGCTGACAGTACTGGCTCCTTAGCCAAATCTGTTCCAGCGTACAAATTCAACTCTAAAAGTCACGCTGACAGTACTGGCTCCTTAGCCAAATCTGTTCCAGCGTGCAAATTCAACTCTAAAAGTCACGCTGATAGTACTGGCTCCTTATCCAAATCTATTCCAGTGTGTAATCCCATATTCAAAAGTCACGCTGACAGTACTGGTTCCTTAGCCAAATCTGTTCTAGCGTGTAATTCTAAAATCAAAAGTCACGCTAACAGCTCTGGTTCTTTAACCAAGTCTGTTTCAGCGTGTATTTCATCAGAGAAGAATAGCTCCTTAGTAATCTCTTCTTCTTTACCGAGTTCTACTAGAACTGGGGGTGGTCTTCCACACAAAGTCCCTTTGAAAAGGAATAACTCTTTAGTTGTTTCTTCTGCTCCTGTAGTTTTTACTTCAGGAACAGCTTTGACTGATACTTTTGTTAGTCAAAGGAAAGGGGATGGTCTTTTGACTACTCTTCCTTCTGGACATTCTATGTCTCAAAATCTGAATGAGTCTAAGAAGAAATATTCCTTAATATCTTCTCCTATGACTTCTTCAAATTGGGCACAGAATCTGTCCATTAAAGAGGGTCTGTTACCAACTCCTAATCAAAGGAGTGGTTCAACTCTTCCTTCTCTGCAAATATCCAGATCAATGGAAGGAAAACTCCATGTTTCCAAAACCAATGTGTTACCTTCCACTGATTTAAGAACAAAACTCAGCACTTCTGGTGTTAAGAAACCATACCAATTGGATATGAAGATAAAAGATCCAGATGCAGAGTATGCAAGAAATTATGTGGCTCACATTAATCACTCTTTCTATAATCAAGAGCCATCAAGACCCAAGAACAGGAAGTATACTCCTCAATCTTCACAAACAGATTTACGGGAATATCTTCAATAGAAGAGGAGTAATTCTATATCAAAGGAACATGCTGAATGTGACTTCTATCCAGGAGTCATAATTTACCGCAGATGTCAATCAACAGTTCAAGACCATGGTGATCATGAATGTGACTTCCAGCCAAGAGTCACAATGCAATACAGATGTCAAAATAAACGACAGTCTGTCTTCAATAGGATTCAGTATGAACCTATGCCTGATGAAGATTAGCCTTTGTTTGCCTCTGTCAACATGACTTCTCGGGACACCGGGGGTAGAGTTGATAGTCCAGATGGAGTATATAGAAACACCAGAGCAAGAGTCCTGGCTTCTAGTCAAAGAAATTTGATCCTTGAAATTGATTCTGAATTTCTTGGAGAATCTAACTTCCCACCTCTTCCTACTGGGGGTAATTCTCCTATAGTTGACTTTGATGCACGAAGAGCATACAACATCTACTAGTTCATCAATAATCCCTCATACAGTCACGACTTACATGGTTGATGGGAATACTGATGAACCTTCTTCTTCCTTGACTCCTCAAGATCAAAGAATTGCTTCTTTGGAACAGCAAATGAAGTCTATGACTGACACAATGAAGTCGATGTATGAACTCATGACAGCTCAGTTGCAAAATCGACAGACTGTATCAGATGCCATACCAGTTAATACTGATATAAGTCTAGTACAAGTTCCTCCAGCAGTACAATCCAATACTCCTAGACCAGCTCAACCAAATCCTAGTCTCTTTGGAGCTGGGGGTAGTGCTTACAATGCTGTTCCTCCTCCCAACTATTCTCTACAAGCCACAACTCCACAATCTTCGGGAGTTGTCTCTGAAGAATTGAAGAATCTCAAAACTCAATTCGAGGCATTCAAACAGAAGGATGGTTTACAAAGGTTAGGCATCAAACAGCCTTATCCGATAGAATGGAAGCAAGTATCATATCCTACTAAATACAAGCCTCCTACTATCTCATTCTATGATGGAACCACTTCTCCAAGTCAGTTTATTAATCATTTTGAAGTGATGACTGATCAACTGCAACCAAGTGATGCCCTCCTTACTCGGGTATTTATTGGATGTCTCAAGGGAACGGCTTATGAATGGTATATGAGTCTCCCAGATAGGAGTATTACCTCATTTGCTGGTTTCAAACAGATGTTTCTTGAAAGGTTCTATGAAGGGCTTAATGACATGACTATGTCTGCTCTTATTAGAATCAAGCAGAAAAATAATGAATCTACAGAGGAATACATTGAACAGTTTCGAAGAGAAGCTCTGAAGATGCCTCTTGGAACTCCTGATGCTGTCACCATTGACACGTGTAAATCAAACTTGTTGCCAATCATCAGTATGTGGACAGGGTCTACTCAATTTTAAGATTGGCCTTCCTTCATAGTCAGTGCCAAAGCTGCAGAAATCAGTGCTGAAACCTTCAAAGGTTTAGGAGTGCAGATGACTCCTAAAGAAACAGGACAAGGTGCTAACAATAAAAACAATGCTCGCAAAGGAAAAGAAACTCTTGAAGTTAATCTTCAGAGCAAAGATGCATCAAATGTTCAAACTCCTGCCACTACAACTCAACAATCAAGAACACCTCGCCCCAAAGAAGAATATTCTTTTGATGACGACGATGTCCTTGGTATCTTTGAATGTCTGCTGAAAGGTAATAAAATACAATTACCAGAGATCAAGAAACCTGATGAAGCTGGTAAGACAGATCATCCTAAATACTGTCCATATCACAGAATGCTGGGTCACACAATTCGTACATGTTATGTACTGAAAGGAAAGATCCAACAAATGATTAAATCTGGAGCTATCTCTCTTACTCCAAAAGAGAAGACCGTCACCTCCAACGTCGTCTCTATGCAATTTGGAGATTTTCCTCCTCAACTCCTTGAAAGTGGGATTGTTCCTATTCCCAAGGCAACTCTTGACATAGTGAATCTTCCTCCTCCACAGTCTGAAGGATTAGCACCAATCACTTTGGAAACAGGGGAAATCATGTGGATCCATCCTGATCTAGTGGCAGATTTTGAATCGCCTTCTCCTAAAAAGATTTCTTCTCAAAAATCCAAGAAGGCTGGAAAGATCAAGTCATGTCATATGACTTCTCTTGGGTCTACCTCTGACACAGAGCCAAAAGACAAAGAAGAAGCACTTGTTAGTGCTACTCGAACGGGGAAACCTTACCTAAAGGATTATTCTAAAAATCCTGAAGATCCTACTGATATCCCTTCAGATGCTAAAGATGCTCCTAATATTCCTCCTGAAGAAGAATCATCCACTGAACCTGTTCCTCCCAAGCCTACGGCTCTGGAGAAAGGCAAACAACAGGCTCGGTTTGATAAGCCAATCAAGAAGTCTTCTCCTCTTGGACTTCAGAAGCCTTACAACTTCGACATTTTGGCTCAACTTGCTAATACTCCAGCTAGAATGTTCATTTTTGAACTTCTACGTCTTTTCAAAGAAACTCGGGAGACGTTAAGTGAAGCACTTCTACAAGCTGACTCTTGTCTTGCACAATTAAAAAAGCCAGATGCGGAATCTGCCACTTGCTTACATTGCAACAGTGTACTGGAGATTATCCCAAATATCACCTTTACACAAGACGACATGCAACTGGAGGATAATCGACATGACCGATCTCTCTACTACACTGGTTATATTGATACGATGAAGATAGATCGTATCCTCATTGACCCAGGGTCTGCTATAAGCATAATGCCAAAGAGTTTGTTGGATGAACTAAAAATCCCTCTTCACAAGCTCTCCAAGACGGTTACTACTATCTTGGGATTAAATCAAAGCCGAAGTGAGCCTTTGGGAAAGATTCATCTGAAGCTTCAGATAGGCAATTTCAGATCTAAAGTCACCTTCTATGTGATCGAGATCGTGGGATCCTATAATCTTCTTCTGGGGAGGCCCTTTCTTTATGAAAATAATGTGGTGCCCTCTACTCTTCATCAATGTTTTAAATACATTGATAGCAATGGAAGAGTACAAAAAGAAGTTGCTGATATAAATCCCTTCCATGGGGTTGAAGCTTATTTCAATGATTCCCGAATGTACAAAGAAGAGTATACAAGGATCATACAAGCTATGGAGAAAGAAGATGCACAAAGTGAGACTTTAATAATCCCTGTTAAAAGTCGAACTACTCAGCAACAATCTCCTAAACCCTCTGGAGAAGATTCTTTCATCATCCCAGTGAGTGGACGGATCTCTCCGTTACCTCAGTCATCTACTCAAAATACACTGATCATTCCTGTCAGTGGGCGTACTACAGTTCCTGTATCTTCACAAGATACTCTGCTAATTCCAGTTGGAGGGCGGATTATTCTTCCATCTCAAACTTCAAGGGAGCTCACCTCTTCTGAGCTATTTATTATCGATCTTAATCGAAACAACGCTTCTTCTCGTTCTTCTTCTCCCCCTTTAGTCATTGACTTGGATAAAATCTCTAAGGCTCAGCCTTCTCCCAATGTAAATATTGCTGCTTTTACATTTAATAAAAAGTCTCCACCTTTGCAGTATGTTGATGTGTGTAATTATGTTCATAGTTATTTACATCTGTTAGATGACTTGAACACAATAACCATAGGAGTTGTACAGACTGTTCATACAGATGTATCTCTAGAACCTGTACAATCTTTATACTTTCTAGTTCCCAGCAGAAAGCCAGGAGACATTCCAATATTCTTCTACAAAGGGCCTCAAAATCCTTCTGATCTTGAAGATGATGACAAAAATGATGATACTGGAAGATTACAACTACGTCGTTATAGTCAGCAATCTAGAGACATCATCAAAAATATGGGCTATGACTTCAGGACTGGCCTCAATGATGGAAAAGGAAGAAAAATACCTGTCCGGATTCCTCCTTTAAAATATGGAAGGACGAAATACGGATTGGGTTATACTGCTCCTACTCCTTTCATCAATATTATCCATGAAGATCCCGAGTATGACGAAGATAAGAGATCTGATTCTTCTAGTACCACTTCTTGGGATTCCGATACGAGTATCGGTGACCTCTACTGCAACATTTTGCCTTCCAACATGGTTTCCATTGACCATTCTGAAGAAAGTGATGAAGACGAAGAAGAGTTTGAAATCTCACCTGAATCAGAACAGTGGACCCAAAGATTAGATAATCAATGGGAGTTCCGTTTCGAGCAAAAAGAACCTCCGACTGAAGATAAACTTGTTCAAATAGATGTTGGTGAAGAGGGATCTCCCAAACCAATATTCATCAGTGAAAGTCTTTCAGAAACTGATAAGAAAGACATGATCAAACTCATTCATGATTACATCGATGTCTTTGCTTGGAGTTATGAAGATATGCCAGGGCTTGATCCTCAAATTGCAACTCACAAGCTCAATATCTTGCCGAATGCTAAATCGGTCAAACAACAACAGCGACGATTTCGTCCAGACATTATGGATGCAATTGAAGCTGAAGTCAATAAACCCATTACCTCTGGGTTTATTAGAGAGGAACAACATCCCGATTGGGTGGCTAATATCGTTCCTGTTCTTAAAAAGACTGACAAGATCAGAGTATGCATAGACTTTCGCGATCTCAATACGGCATATCCTAAAGACGAATTCCCTCTACCAATCACTGATGTCATGGTTGATAATACCTGTGGATTTGAACGAATGTCATTCATGGACGGGTATTCTGGGTACAATCAGATCAAAATGTTTCCAGAGGACGAGAAGCACACTTCTTTCAGAACGCCGATTGGTACATACTGTTATACAGTTATGCCATTCGGTCTCAAGAATGCAGGAGCAACTTATCAACGAGCTATGAGCACTATATTTCGTGAACATTTGCGAAAAACAGTCGAATGCTATATTGATGATATTGCAGTCAAAAGTCGACAAAAGGAGGATCATATCCAAGATTTAAAGACTATATTTGATCTAATGCGTAAGCATCAATTAAAGATGAACCCTACTAAGTCCTTCTTAGGCGTCTCTAGTGGTAAATTTCTCGGCTTCGTCATTACCTCTAAAGGTATACACGTGGATCCCGAGAAGATCAAAGCCATCCAAGAGATGCGTCCTCCACGCACCTTAAAAGAGCTACGAGGATTTCAAGGAAGAATCGCTTATATCAGGAGATTCATCTCTAATTTATCAGGACGCTGCAGACCATTCAACAAACTTATAAAGAAAGGTGTCTCTTTTGTCTGGAATGATGAATGTCAGAAAGCATTCGATGATATAAAATAATATCTAATGAGCCCTCCAGTATTGGTACCTCCCGTCTCAGGAATACCGTTCCTCCTCTATACTCGAGCAATGAGTCATTCATTGGGTGCATTACTCGCTCAAAAGAATCAAAATGGCCATGAACAAGCCATTTATTATCTCAGCCGCACTATGACCGGAGCTGAACCTCGATATTCACCGGTTGAAAAAGAATGTCTAGCCTTGATGTTTGCTGTCCAAAAGACACGTCATTATATCATTGGTCAGACTATTAATGTCATCTCCAAGATCAATCCTATACGGATCATGATGAAGAAACCCAGTGTTTTGAATTCTCGATTGGCTAACTGGGGAATCCTACTTGCTCAGTATGACATGCACTATATTCCTCAGAAATCAGTTAAAGGACAAGCATTAGCTAATTTTCTGGCTGCTCACTCAATTCCAGAAAATTCAAAACTCTATGATGAAATCCCAGATGAAGTCCTAGATTCAAATCAAATTGCTGAAGAAGATCCTACTTGGCGTCTATTCTTTGATGGAGCATCAAGAATTGGTCCTAATGGCGATATTGTCGCTGGAGTTGGAATTGTTCTTGTATCGCCAGAAGGTCTTGCCATCCAAAGAGCTTATTCTCTCGATCAGCCGTGTTCAAACAATGTAGCTGAGTACAACGCATTACTTATTTGTCTTCAACTCGCTAAACATCTGAATATTCAACATTTGGAGGCGTATGGAGACTCTAAACTTATTGTCAATCAGATCAGGGGTACTTATGAAGTTCGCCATCAAGATCTGGTTCCTTATCATAAAACAGCTATATCTATGGCTTCTTCGTTTGAAGAATTCTTCATTGAACATGTTAGGCGAGCATGTAACACAGAAGCTGATGCCCTTGCTAATCTTGCAGCGGTGCTGGCTATCCTAATCAGACGGCAACAAATGATTGTTGTTCGTAATCGAGAATTATTTCATCTTGAAAATAACCTGACTCTAGGACTTCCAGTTGACATTGAAAAATCAACATCTCATGACGTCAACACAACAAGAGGATTTGGATTCAGTCGTAAATCGATGTCATCTTCATCCGATTCCAGCATGGAATTCATCTTCAGTAACTCGACTGAGAATCAGAATACGGATAAAGATTGGAGACTTCCTTTCTTAGATCTCGTATTATATGATATTCTTCCGGATGATCCGAGTGAGGCAGCATCTATCAGACGACGATCACTCAGATTCTATTACAATCATACAACAAAGACCTTATATCGTCGAGCTTATGATGGTTTACTCTTTCGATGTGTTGCCGGCGACGAAGCTCAACAAATCATTCACGAAGCACATGATAGAATTTGTGGAGCACATCAGCCAGGACCAAAACTTCAAGATCGTATTCGACGTATGGGTTATTATTGGCCCACCATGGTATCTGATGCTATCGAATACGCAAAGAAGTGTAAAGCTTGTCAAATTCATACGGATTTTATTCATCAACCCTCAGAATTTCTACATCCGACGGCAGCATCATGGCCCTTCGAAGCTTGGGGCATGGACATTGTCGGCCCGATCAATCCACCGTCATCTTTCTTCTGCGGAGGTGGATGTTCTTTAACACCTTCAGTAGCTTCGGGGGCGACTTCAGCCTTCTTTGTATTCTCTTCAGAAGACATTGTGGATAAAATGCGATCCTTCTACTCAAATATATGCTCTATTTATAGGCATATGGTTACAAGGATCGAAGGGACGTATTCTTTCCCGATATTCATTTCATCCGTTCATCTATTACGTTCATCCGATGGTTCATCCATTTATTTCATCTAACGGTTCGTCCGTTCATAATCTTCTATTAATTCATTAAGTGGGGATTCGTTATTGATCACATTTTCATAACCTCTGAATCAATTCCGAATCTACTTATTTATTCGTCATTTTTGACCTCTGCATAGAAATCAATCTATTTTTCTTTTGAGTTCCTATATATTATCACGTCCATAATACCTCTGATAATATCATATACTCTAAAACAGAAAAGAAGATTTTATTATCTATCATGTCCACAATTTATCCACAAATACAAATCATTGAGCATAGAAGAATTGTCATTTCCATTCTCATTTCACCATAAAAAGTCTATTACATTTTCTTAGACTTTCTTACAAATCATAATGGAAATCTATTACAAATCTTGGATTTTTATTCTACACCACAACGATAACCTAATAGAGATCTATCTTCTTCTTTGGATATTCTCCGTCGGACCTTCTCCGTCAGGTTCGTTGTTGGTGGCAATTCCTGACTGTCTGGGTCCCAGTCACGACCAGATCAGCAGGAATCAAACTCTGGTCTTCTCTCTCAGACGAGAGGAGAACCACAGAGTATGGCAGCACGAAGTCGTGGTGCTGCCAATACAATTGGTGGATTGGGGGTAACCTCTCAAGGAAGATAGGAATGTATCCAAACCTTGGGATACAATTCCTAGTTCTCCCGTAAAAGGAACTCTACTACCCGATTTCTCGGGGTAGAGTTGACTCCACCATCCAACTCTCGTGTATAAAGGCTCTTCCTACCATCTAAGGAAGACCCTTCTATCTCACGAAGAGTTCTGAGTTGTCTAATTTACGCGTCAAAGGCGTATGAGCTCCCTGATGTGGGTGTCAGAAGAACATTCTCCACAGCATCCACATCACCAATGCCAGTTCTGAAGAAGGTTTTCAGCCAAAATTCTGCAAGAAACAGTAAGAAAAAATCAGCCAACAGAAATTGGCCAAGCAAAGACAGATGCATTCTGTTCATTTCAGGAAGATGAATTTGTTTTTAGCAAACAAAAAATTCGATGCGTGTATATTGAACTTATCGCTGAGTTTGCTGCTAAGGATTGACAGACCCATGTCTGGTAGCGTTCACAGAGATCTGACATCAGACAACATGGCTTTCCTATTTTCTTCTCACAGAAAATTCATTCTCAGAAGAGAGAAAGAAGAATGGGAAGATGAGTTTGCGTGGAGTTCATCCATCTATTTAAAGGGTCAAGTGCAGGTCTATTCTTGGAAAAGATCCGCGTGAGTAGCGCTCGTAAAACGTGGAATGAGTGTCACGTGTACTTCGGGAGACAGTGCAACATTGGAAACAGTCAAAGTGTGTTAATTAATATTCTTCATTAAAAGGCACGCAGATCAAACACAAAAGTTGTACTTCATTCTTTAAACAGGCACTGATGGCCTTACAAAAAGACAAAACAGAAAAGTGCAACAAAAGCGTAGAAAGTTACGCTCTATTTTCCAGAGCGGCTAAGTTTGATGCCTAACTCCTCTATGCTCTTAACTCCCAGGTGATGCAACAGAGTCTCGAGCATTTTACGCTTCTCCATAAGGCTCTGTCCATCAGAAAAAGATGAGCCATCCAATCCAAAGTAGCTCAAGAGATTCTTGGCTAACTGCGTGGAGTCGTCCTTGAGCTCGATGATGACAGGTTCGGGTTCTTTGCCCCCAAAAGTGGGGTCACCATGGGAACAAAAGCCCAACTTGCGTGCTTCCTCTTCGGTTGCTTCCTTTGGGGTCATATTTTCGAGAGATGGATGTCAAAACTGAGAATCTCTTCCTGTTTATATAACAGATCTCGTCGACAGTTCATATTCCACCATAAATTGGACGCAATCAGTCTCGGAGAACGAAGAGTCATTATGATATTTAATAGGTTCATTCGGGTGTTTTCGAAGAACTTCAAAGTCTTTTCGACTTTCGAAAAATCATTGGAGTCATCTCAGCGTGACTAAACTCATTTCATCATCTCTATTTCAAAGTATTTCGAAAATATTTTATCATTTTTCGAAAACTTTGAAGGGGGTTTTGTAGGCCTCAAAAATGAAGTCACGCTGAGTTGATCAGAACAAGTCACACAGAGTGATCCAAGAAGCAGCACAAAAGATACGCTAAGTTCTGCCTGGCCATCTCCTTTAGAAGTCACGTAGAGACAGCTCAGCCATACGTCAGAATCATAATGACTGACAACACAACAGTCGAGAAACGTCTCCTCGTATGCCACGTATGCACAGACTTTGAGAGATCATCGCCGTCTATTGCGTGATTTTCGAAATCTTCTTCAGCAAGACTCAGCCTTCGTCAAGTTGGCGTACCAAAAGGGTTTTTTGTCATTTAATGCGACTGACAAAGCAATCACTGTCAGATATTTTGTGTCAGTCGAGACACGCCGAATCAAGACAGCTGGCAGTTCTATCTCAAGTCTGCGTGTATTTGTGATCTTCATCTCAAGTTTGCATGGATTCTGAAGTTTTCTTCCTCAAGTTTGCGTAGATTTTTGAGTTCTTTGCCTCGAAGTCTGCGTGGATCCTGAAGCTTCCTGCCCCAAGTTTGCATGGATTTTGAAGCTTTCTACACCGAATTTGCGTGGATTTCGTCTTCAACAAGTCTGCGTGGATTTCATCAAATTGGAGTACGTGGCAGCCATGCCACTGATCTCTTGCCTGCGTGTCCTGTAACTTGCACACGACTCATGCATGATTGCCATGTGTCCAACAGTTACAGGTCACGTCCAGTAACTGCTCACAGCCTTACGTATGTTAAATCCTGCGTGATTTTCAACTAAGGACAGGCTGTGAAGACAGTTATCTTTTCGGTTATTATTTTTGACTCTATAAATAGAGTTCTTTTTCTCATTCATTGTACAGATACATTGATATCTACTGTCAAAATTCTGAGAGCTTTTCTTCTTCGCATAGTCCAAGGAATAAAGCGATCGTCTTCTAGATTTTCCGACAGTTGTAATTTTCCCAGAAATACAACAAATAAAGAGAATTTCTTTATGGAAAACACATACGATGATGGGTGCGTGAACATGGTTTTTGACGCTGCGAGGCCTAGTTTCGTTCATGATGCAGCTGAGGAGGCACCGAATGTCGATGCTGTAAAGTTCATGGAGTTGCTGGAGAATACGAGGACTCCATTGTATCCTACTTGTAAGGATCATTTACCGTTGGAGGTGGTTACAAGACTGTTGAGCTTTAAGTCTGATTTTAAGATGTCGCCAGAATGCTACAACCGAGTGTTGAAGTTGATTATAGAGATCTTGACGACGGGTGCTAAGTTACCTAAAGTCTTCTATCGGTCTAAGAGGATGGTGAGATCGCTTTGGATGGGATATGAGAAAATCGATTCTTATCGCAATGGGTGCATGCTTTACTATAAAGACAACAAGGACGCAGATGTGTGCAGATTTTGTGGTACTGATCGCTATAAGACAACTAGTACAGGAAGGTCTACCGGTGCAAGAAGACTTACCGATTCAATGTATTACTTATCTTTAACGCCGCAATTGCAAAAATTATTTATGATGAAAGAGACGGCCAAAAATATGAGTTGACACATACGAGAACTGATTGAAGGAGTGTTGGATCACCCATCCGTTGTAGAAGCGTGGAAGCACTTTGATTAAGTGTATCCTAATTTTGCTTCAGATCCGCGTAATGTCAGGTTGGGGCTATCTTCTGACGGTTTTACTCCTTTTGGTCTTTCGGGATCCCAGTATTCGTGCTGGCCAGTGATTGTCACTCCGTATAACCTACCGCCTTGGATGTGCATGAAGACTCGGTACATGTTTCGAACCGTTATAATTCCTGGTCCGAACAATCCCAAGAGGAACATTGATGTGTACTTACAGCCTTTGATAGATGAGTTGAATCAGTTATGGGAAGTAGGCGCTAACATGTACGATGTTTCCAGGAAGCAGAATTTTTCAAATAAAGGCAACCCTTATGTGGACCATCAACGACTTTTCGGCCTATAGAATGTTATCTGGATGAAGCACTCATGGTCGTCTCTTATGTCCGTATTGCATGGACCATACTAAGGATTTTCGTTTGAAATACGGAGAAAAATCGTGCTTTTTTTATTGTCATCGCAATTTCTGCCAAAAGATCATCCGTTCAGAAGGAACATGAATGCATTCCGTACCGGCGTTGTAGAGAAGGGTGATCCACCGCCAAGGTGGTGCGGAGCCACGATATGGGAGGGGGTTAGAGATTTTCCAAGTGTTATCGAAGATCCTACAATTGGGTACAAGTGCGATGGATTTGGTAGAGATCATAACTGGATAAAGAGGAGCATATTCTGGGATCTGCCACATTGGAGTACCAATCTAATCAGACATAATCTTGATGTCATGCATATTGAGAAGAATGTGTTTGATAACATAATTAATACTGTGATGGACGTAAAGGGAAAAACGAAAGACAATCCCAAGGCCAGGTTGGACTTAGAAGAAATATGCAAACGCCCTACGTTGCATTTGATAAAGGAGAATGGAAAACAGTTCCTGTCGAAGTTAATTTTCTCGCTGGACAAGGAGGATAAAGTAAAACTTTGTCGGTGGATCCAGGGCCTAAAATTTCTATACGGATGTGTCAAATCTGAGAAGATGTATCGATCCGAAGGAAAATAAATTGACGGGTATGAAAAGCCATGATTGTCACATATTCATGGAGATGTTAATTCTGATTGCATTTCGGAAATTCGTACCGCAGGCAGTTTGGATCCATTGACGGAGCTTAACATATTCTTTAGGGATCTTTGTTCTAAGAAATTGCTCATTGATTGTCTAGAAAAGCAAGAGAGCACTACAAGAAATTTGAGTTTTCGTGATAAGTAATTTGTGACAAGTATAAAATATGTCACTGAAAGGAATATTTTTGTGACAAATAATTTCTATTGTCACTAATAATTTGATTATGTGACAACTGTTGTTTATTGTCGCAAAATTAAATTATTCAGTGAATTTATTTTTATTGGTTTTCACTCAATGTTGTCACAAAAATTAATTTTTAATTTTGACTCAGGTTATGGGTGACAAGTGAAAATACTTATCACTTAAAGTTTTCTTTTAGTTACAAAGAAAAAAAAATAACGTCACGTGTCACGGCCCGCACCCTGATTAGGGGCACGAGTACGTGGTTACGTCCAGCCTACGCCGCAGAATCGGCGGTAGAACGTTGTATAGGTCATCTATAAATACTACAACTAAATAGTATAAAGGTACCTGTACAGTATATACACTCCGAATAGAGGTGACATAGCAAATACAGTCTCAATCACACGATAAAACTAAGGTAAATAGCATGGAAAGGAAATATGATAGATAAAAAATAGGAAATAAGTTCAAGATCCACACAAGCCCAAAGCTATGCACAACATCACAGAGTCACAGAATATAATATAAATACTACAATCTGAAAGTACTAGCTGGATCGCAGTCCAGGCAAACATAACTAAGCTACACTACTCTGGGTGTGCAAAGTCTAGTGGCTCTACTATCAAGCCACGGTCTATGTCTACTCCATCTAACCCGCCCCCATAATAGGTCGGGCAATCTGCCTCAGAATCATTTGTAATATATCAACAGTATCATGTCAGGAAAATGAGCAAGTACAAACACTAACAGCAGTTCCATATGAATTAACAAATTCTATAAGAGACAGTATAATGAAATACAAAAAAAATCAACAGAAAATATGTATCAAGATGTGAGTACTGAATAGGACGACAATATATATATATAGGATGACTTGGGAACTATTCGGAAGCCGAGTTACAACCCTTAAACCAAACAAGGACCGGGATTGTAACGCTTCTCCCGAACATAACTTAGCCTCATATGATAATAAATATAAAGGTGCCTTGAATTATTAGTGCGTTATGTGATCGACTTGGAAAAATATGATCAGGCTTCCCATCCTGCCGACAAAGAACAAGTGTACAACAGAGTAGGATAAGGCCGACCACCATAAAAAGATATAAACAAGTAGGGTAAGGCTTTACCCGTCGTGAGACGAGGGTATAGCTATGAACAAGTAACAAGTACAAGTGTGAAGAACAAGTAGGAATTTGATCACACAACCACTAATAATTCTCTATCCCCCGAATAGTATAAAGGATCCGGATGTGACACATCATGACATGGGATTTCGTAAGAGGGTAGCAAGTCCCCTTAGGAATCGGTGTCCATACAAATACAAGGAACAAAACAGGAAATGTACCAATATACCAACTAATCCAGGAACAACATCTCATGTCATGATCCAACATATACTAGTCCATGAACTATCGTATCTGGAAATCAAGTAAGACACTACAACTGAATCGGATATAGCAGATATCAAGACAATGAAAACTATCAGCGAATGTACTCGCCTGTGGTCCTGAGCTGATAAGATGAACAGATGCTCAGAGTAATCACAGACCTAAAGATGATATACCATGTCCAAACAGGGTTTAATAATGAAAGAAAAGCTAATCTAGTCATGATATGCAAGTCTAAGTCAAAACTAGGTCAAACTAAGTCACAACAAGCTAATCTAAGTCATACTAGGTCATACTGAGACAAATTGGGTCACACTAGGACAACCAAGGTCAAACAAGGTCACAGAAAGTCAATCCAAGTCAAACTAGGTCAATCTGGGTCAAGGGTTGACTTATAGTTGACTTTTGGTCAAAAAGTCTTTGGTCAACTCTGGTCAATACTGAGTCAACCCTGGGTCAACCCTAGGTCAAACTAGGCTAATGTTGACCAACTATTGACTTTTAGTAAACTGGTCAACTCTGGTTTGGTTTCGGTCAATTCTAGTCACTTATAGGCTAAGTTTGACTCTCGGTTGACTTCTGTTGACTTTTGGTCAAAATGGTCAACCGAAGTCAAAACTAGTCTAAGAGCACTATTTCTAACCATTACCAACCAAGGGAACCCAATCCTAACCATATCTTAAACCCTAAACCATTCACCTTAGCAATAGGCAATTACCTACATTTATCCTTAACAAGGTATTCCCGATATCTTGCCCATTATAAAGGAAACCCTGCTAATTCTTAAGATACTAGCCTAGGCTCATTAGGGTAGCTAGATACTATCCTATCTAGGGTTTACCTACCAAGAAATATGGGTTTCCTAGACATCTAGTCCATCTATGATACGTGTTGGTTATTCCAACATTACCTTATCCTATATTATTCTAATATCTAGTTAAACACCCACACACACAATACTCACTCACTCACTCACATATGGTCACATATAGCACCACACTTAGGCTCATAGCTAGGCTCACCTATAGGCTCACACATATAAACATATAAGCTCATATATATATATATATATATATTTATTTTTTTAATTTTTTTTAAATACGAAATTCAAAATACAAACTGACACTCCAACCGCCCGCGCATTCCCAGGGGTCACACGCAACCCGAGGAGAGAACACGCGTCCCAAGCGGAACACGCGTCCCGACCGGGCTCGGGACTCGAAAACGAGGAGCCCGAGGAAAAAAGGGAGGGGGGGTGGTCCGCTGGGGGGCCGACGGGGGGGCTCGACCCCGGCGACAGAGGCGGAGGGCGGGCCACGGAGGGAGGTCGCTCGCCGGGGAGCCGGGGAGGGGACTGGGGCGCGGCGTCCGAGGGAACACGCGGGGGGCCCGAGGAGGCGCCGACGACCGGTGAGGGGGGGCGCTGTCACGCCCTGGGGGCCGCCGCAGACCGGCGAGAAGGGAGGCGGTCCGATCAGGAAAAGGGCGCTCGCAGGGGGCGCACACCTCGAGGCCGGCCAGCACGGGAGGGGAACTGGGGGACACGGCGAGGGCCGTCCGGCGGAGGGCCATTGCTAGGACACCGTACGACGAGGACTCTGGGGGGAGGGCCACGGCGGGGACTCCCTGAGTGCGAGCGCGCGACCCCGACCGAGGAAAGAGGCCGGCGAGGGCGGGAAGCGTGAGGAAACCGGAGGGAGGGGACCGACCCAGGAGAACTGAAACGGAGGGTCTGTACTCGGGGGCCGGAGGGGGGGAGACCGCCGGGAAAGGGCGGAGGAGGCCGGGGATAAGCTCATATATATATATATATATATATATATATATATATATATATATATATATATATATAAAAAGAAAAAAAAAAAAATATATATATATATATATATATATTTTATATATATATATATATATATATATATATATATATATATATATATATATATATATACATATAAGCTCACATATAGATACATATAGCTCACACCTATAGAGGGCTAATGGAACTGTCAAGGGGCTGTCCTATAGGCTGAAATGAGGGCTAATATAGGTTGTTAAGTGGACTGATTTGGGGGTCCTATAGGGCTGCTCAAAGGGGGTTAATATAGGCTAATACATGGCTGTCCTAATGGCTGTCAAATGGGTTAAATATAGGGCTGAATTGGGACAGATTGTAGGGCCTAAAATGGGCTGCTAAGTGGGTTAAGTATAGCTGCTACCTGCTGTGAAATCAGACCCCTTTGTGGGGACTGATATAGCTACTGCTGCTGCTGTTATCAGCAGGCTTCCCCCTTCTATCATCCTCATTCACTCCCTCTTAATCTCTCAAATTCCTCTCCTAATACAAACACACACGCACACTAAAACTCTCATTCCCTCTACCACTCTCTATGCTCTCAATCCCTCTCTACATTTCCGAAATCCCCACACCCATATGGATATATATATAAAGACACCCACACCTATAAACACATATATAATAAGACACAATATATATATATATATATATATATATATATATATATTATATATATATAGAATATGATACTATAAGATGCCATGAAGAACAAACTCTCTAATAATATAAAATCTGTGATTAAAATCTAATTAAAATCATTCACACAATATATGTTAAAATACAAGTGTCCAAAATAGGGATTTCCTACTAGGACAAAATACCACACAAAGGACACACCTAGAAGTCTCCAAATGGACACAAAATGGACACAAATGGGAGCACAACCATGGGGTCATTCCTATGGGTCCAAAATAATCCTGTATGTATTAAAGAATGATGTAGAGAAGAGATTATACCTCCCGATAGATTGAATCTAGGAAAATCCTTCCGATACGATACCGACACATAGGAATCTCTAAATGGACACGAACGAGTTCCGAATCCTCTCAAACTTGGCTAGCTCCTTCCTTTGCTTGAGTAGAGAAGGAATGAAGAAGATTGGGTGGAGAAAGGGATTGATTTGATAGATAAATCAATAGGAACCCTTCTCTAAAATTTGGAGAAGAACAAGAGAGAGAAAATGGATGGATAAATATCAAATGAGGCTCAACGCTTCCTCCTAGCTTGGGCCGGCCAAGAATGGCTAGTAATCCCCCTATTTGTAATGACTAAAAGCCCCCATTAGTCTATTTAATTAATATTAGAAAAAGGGTTTGGGTTGAGGCTATTTTAGTCATGATTTAAGTCTCTAATCAAACAAACCCTATCCATAAATAATTAATCTAACCCACTAACTAAAAATAATGTCATGTGGGCTATGTCGAACTAACGAGTGAATCCCACTAGAGTCAAAACTACCCAGGGTCCCCGATACAAGTCGAATTGAGTTGAAATTCGAACCCGACTCAAATAACCCCAAAACAATATCATAAATAATAAAATATATTTCAAAAAACATTCTAAAATAAAAATGACCAAAATACCCCCGTTCTTGAAAATTGGGGGTGACAAATCTATCCACCTTAAAAAATTTCGTCCTCGAAATTAAAATAAAGCAATCACAAGAAACACATGCAAAAAACAATCCCGCTCAATACTTCCAAAAAATTTCAGTAAAAAAAATTAAAAAAATAAAAATCTCTTAAGGCACAAGAATACATGCAAATAAAAACTGTTTCGTGTCCGACACGGACACGAAACCAACAAAAAATCTCACATATCAAAAGCCAAATCAACAATCACCAATGCAATAATATCAAAATAAATCAAAGAGGTCCAATGACCAAAATACCCTTGGGCCAGAAATGATACTGAAAATATCATAATCACATGGTTAGGCTCTAGGTCAAACAGTCCTTAGAGTTTCACTAGCAAAACATCAAAATCACAAGTCATGGCTTAAAAATTTAAAATAATTAAAATCTCCAAAATAAAAGCATGAATTAAATGACAATAATTAAATGACTAAAATTTAACATTTAAAATTACTCTCAATTAGAAACTGGGTGCTACAAGTCTATCCACCTTAAAATTTTATCCTCTAAAATTAAAACAAAGTAAACACAGAAAAATCATACGGTTCGATAATCGTATGCGTCTGCCCAAAATTATGATACTCAGAATCTCCATCATGCTAGTGAGCAAGGCTACGATAATCACAGAGTCCTCGACTAAGGTACATACCTCTAGAATTATGGTATTTAAAATTTTTGTATTGTCGCATGCTTGGCAGCAAAAATCTTAAATTCCCATACCCGAGAAATACGTCCATAATCCGACTATATGTCCTCACTATGCCTACTAGCATGACCCTAGAGGATTCTAAAATCTCATAATCGAGACGACCTAGCCCAAACGACTTATCTAAGAAGAATATCACATCACAAGAACAAAATTTTATCAAACGATCCAGGAACAGATAGAATCGAATTTTATGACAGTTATAAGGAGGCAAATGCAAAAATGAGATCGAAAGATTGGAACCTGCAATCTACCCTACTACTGCCGGAGGGCCCTCAACTGTCATGGCAAAAGCATGCCCCTGCTGGCCTCCTCTAGCCTGCTGCACTCTGTCCTGGCCTGTCTGTCTGGCTCTACGAGCAGTACAGTTCTTTATCTGGTGATCTGGAGCTCCACAGAATAAACAAACTCCCAGTCTCATCCTACAAGCCTCCCGGGTGTGCCCCATCTTCCTGCAAAAAGCATACTGGATGGCCTGCCTCTTGTCCTGACCCTGCTGCTGGTCGACACGTGTTGGTGCATGCTGAAACTGTAACTGTGGCTGCTGCTGAGACTGCCTCTGCTGGAAGTGAGGGCGCTTCACCGGCCCCGTACTGGAACTCGCTCCAAGAACATCACTGCCCCTCTTCGGCTTGAGGCCGAAGTCCTCCTCAGCTATCTGTGCCTCCATCAGTATCTGTTCGAAGGTCGCATCGCGTCGCCCGGAAGTACGAGTACAAAATGCATGAATAAGGCCTCTCCGGAACTTGCAGGACTTATGCCCCTCATCCTGGATCAGATCTGGTACAAACCTACTCAGACAGAAGAACTCTGCTGCATACTCGTCCACCGATGAGTTCCCCTGCTCCAATGCGACGAACTGGGCCTCCAGAGCTGTCAGAGCCACATCGGGGTAGAACTTCTCCTTAAAGAGCCGCATGAAGTTCTTTCATGTCAAACCCCTCACCGATGCACGAGGATCCGTGAGAAACCAAGTCAAGGCGATGTCGAAGAATTGACTCGCTGCAGCTGTGACCCATAGTCCCCTCGGAACCTCTACTAACTCCAGGCTCCTCTAGACGTCCTCCAATCAGTCATCTATATACAGGATACCCTCGGTACCCTTGAAGTCCCTTGGGTTCATCTTCCTAAAATTTAGGCATGTACCAGGCCTCCCCTGACCCTGTTGCTGAACTGGGGCACCCTGAACTGTACCATGAGCTGTACCCTACATAACCCTCTTTACTGCTGCCATCGCCAGCTGATAGGAGTTCTCCATGCTCTGCCGTAACACCTCTATCTGGCGGTAGGACGCGTCAGCCTGATGCTGCTGTGCCTCTACCTGGGCCCTATGGGTCTGTAATATCTGCTGTAGCAGGGCCATTATCTATTGATCATCAGTCGGTAGTGGAGGCTGCGAAGGAAGAGTCTCTGGAATGACTATGAACGGTCCCACTGCTGGAGGTGGAAGACCTTCTGGAATCGTCGCTACTACTCCCGCTTGAAGGACAGAAACTGAGGTGGCAGCTCCCTCAACTGCAGTTCTCGCAGCCAGAGGTGGAAAACCTCCTGGAACTGCCGCTGCTACTCCCGTCTGAAGGGCAGGAACTGAGGCTGCTGCTCTCTCGACTGCTACTTTCGTAGCCGGAGGTGGAAGTCCTACTGGATCGGACCTCTCTAAAACTGTACTCGGCCCTGCTGTCTGAGAATGAGTCACTGTCATCCTGAAGACGAATTGAACCCAAGAGATCAATATGGCACAAGATAAGATATTATCAAAGAAGGACAATTGAATTCAAATGCAAGAAAAGTTGTCATGGTAATTAAAAGATCAGAATTTTTCTAAATGTGATTGAGTAACTCCTATCATATCCTAGATCCTATGTACTAGTCGCAAGTTCGTAATTAGTACTCTAAGTCGAGCACCATTACGAGATTGCACTAATTGCGATACTGACCTGCATGGGCCACCACAAAAATGTGTCACGACCCGCACCCTGATTAGGGGCACGAGTACGTGGTTACATCTAGCCTACGTCGTAGAATCAACGGTAGAATGCTGTATAGGTCATCTATAAATACTACAACTAAACAGTATAAAGGTATTGTACAGTATATATACTCCGAATGGAGGTGACATAGCAAATACAGTCTCAATCACACGATAAAACTAAGGTAGATAGCACGGAACGGAAATATAATAGATAAAAAATAGAAAATAAGTTCAAGATCCACACAAGCCCAAAGCTATACACAACATCACAGAGTCACAGAATATAATATAAATACTACAATCTGAAAGTACTAGCTGGATCGTAATCCAGACAAACCTAACTAAGCTACACTACTCTGGGTGCGCAAAGTCTAGTGGCTCTACTACCAAGCCATGGTCCAGGTCTACTCCATCTAACCCGTCCCCATAATAGGTCGGGCAATCTATCTCAGAATCATCTGTAATATATCAACGGTATCCTGTCAGGAAAATGAGCAAGTACAAACACAAACAGCAGTTCCATATGAGTTGACAAATTCTATAAGCGACAGTATAATAAAATACAAGACAAAATCAACAGGAAATATATATCAAGATGTGAGTACTGAATAGGACGACAATATATATATATATATATATATATATATATATATATATATATATGACAACTTGGGAACTATTCGGAAGCCGAGTTACAACCCTTAAATCAAACAAGGACCGGGGTTGTAACCCTTCTTCCGAACAGAACTTAGCCTCCTATGATAATAAATGTAAAAGATGGCTTGAATTATTAGTGTGTTATGTGATCGGCTTGGGAAAATATAATCAGGCTTCCCATCCGACCGGCTATGAACAAGTGTACAACAGAGCAGGATAAGGCCGACCAGCATGGAAAGCTATGAACAAGTATGGTAAGGCTTTACCCGTCGTGAGGCGAGGGTATAGCTATGAACAAGTAACAAGTACAAGTGTGAAGAACAAGTATGTATTTGATCACACAACCACTAATAATTCCCCATCCCCCGAATAGTATAAAGGATCCGAATGTGACACGTCATGACACGGGATTCCGTAAGAGGGTAGCAAGTCCCCTTAGGAATCGGTATCTGTACAAGTACAGGAAATAAGACAAGAAATGTACCAATATACCAAGTAATCCAGGAACAACATCTCATGTCATGATCCAATATATACTAGTCCGTGAACTATCATGTCTGGAAATCAAGTAAGACACTACAACTGAATCGGATATAGCAGATATCAAGACAATGAAAACTATTAGTGAATGTACTCGCCTGTGGTCCTGAGCTGATAAGGTGAATAGATGCTCAGAGTAACCACAGACCTAAAGATGAGATACCATGTCCAAACAGGGTTTAATAATGAAATAAAAGCTAATCTAGTCATGATATGCAAGTCTAAGTCAAAACTAGGTTAAACTAAGTCACACCAAGCTAAACTAGGTCATACTAGGTCATACTGAGACAAACTAGGTCACACTAGGACAACCAAAGTCAAATAAGGTCACAGGAAGTCAATCCAAGTCAAACTAGATCAATCTGGATCAAGGGTTGACTTACAGTCGACTTTTGGTCAAAAAGTTAACTCTGGTCAGCACTGAGTCAACCCTGGGTCAACCCTAGGTCAAACTAGGCTAATGTTGACCAACTGTTAACTTTCAGTCAATTGGTCAACTCTGGTTTGGTTTCGGTCAATTCTAGTCAGTTATAGGCTAAGTTTGACTCTCAGTTGACTTTTGTTGACTTTCGGTCAAAATGGTCAACCGAAGTCAAAACTAGTCTATGAGCACTATTTCTGACCATTACAAACCAAGAGAACCCAATCCTAACCATATCTTAAACCCTAAACCATTTACCTTAGCTATAGGCAATTACCTACATTTACCCTTAACAAGGTATTCCCGATACCTTGCCCATTACAAAGGAAACCCCGCTAATTCTCAAGATACTAGCCTAGGCTCCTTAGGGTAGCTAGATACTATCCTATCTTAGGTTTACCTACCAAGAAATATGGGTTTTCTAGACATCTAGTCCATCTATGATACATGTTCCAACATTACATTATCCTATATTATTCTAATATCTAGCTAAACACCCACACACACAATACTCACTCACTCACTCACATATGGTCACATATAGCACCACACTTAGGCTCACACCTAGGCTCACCTTTAGGCTCAGACATATAAACATATAAGTCAAATATATATATATATACATATAATCTCACATATATATACATATAGCTCACACCTATAGAGGGCTAATGGGACTGTCAAAGGGCTGTCCTATAGGTTGAATGATGGCTTATATAGGCTGTTAAGTGGACTGATTTGGGGGTCCTATAGGGCTGCTCAATGGGGGTTAATATAGGCTGATATAGGGCTGTCCTAACGGCTGTCACATGAGTTAAATATAGGACTGAATTGGGACAAATTATAGGGCCTGAAATGGGGGTTAAGTGTTGCTGCTACCTGCTGTGAAATCAGTCCCCTTTGTAGAGACTGATACAGCTACTGCTGCTGCTGCTAACAGTAGCCTTCCCCCTTCTATCATCCTCATTCAATTCCTCTTCATCTCTCAAATTCCTCTCCTAATACAAACACACATACACACTAAAACTCTCATTCCCACTACCACTCTATATGCTCTCAATCACTCTCTACATTCTCGAAATCCCCACACCCATTTGGATATATATTAGGACACCCACACCTATAAACACATATATAATAAGACACTATATATATATATATATATATATATATATTAAATATATATATATATATATATATATTAAATATATATATATATATATATATATATATATATATATATATATATATATATATATATATATATGTCACTACCACTTTTCTAGCTTGGGGGTATTTTGGTCATTTTTCAAATTTTGTGAATTATTTGGAATTATTATTTATTATTTAGACTTATTATAATTAATATGATTTTTGGTGATTTTTGGTGATTTTTAGGATAATTGATTTGGGCCTATAGTTGACTTTGACTTGTGTTGACTAGAAGACTAACCTAGTGACTAATCTAGGTTATGGCCACTTAGTTAGGTTAAGTAACCTTGGTTTGACCTAATTTAATGAGGTTTAAGTCATTGGAACTAGTTAGGAGTGATTTGGAGTTGTTTAGGCTAATATGGCTTAAGACTTCATAAGTCATGACTTATGGTTTTAACCATTTAATAAAATGACTTAGCCATAGCCTATAGGACTTGGCCCAAAGCCCAAATTAGCAACCCTAACATTTTGTCCAGCCAACCTAGGGATTCTCCCACTATTTAATCTCTCCTAAAATCTAGGGCTAGCCTCTTCCTTAGAAATTTATTGCAAGAGAAGAAAGAGGTGAGCTCCCATCTTTAGAAATTCATAATAAATCCATTTTTTCTCCTTTTTAATCCAAACAAGTTGCAATAGGTTCTAATTATTGTTTACTTGCTGTTGGGATTGATTGTTCTTAATTTTCTAACAATTTGGAGGAGTTCACCATCAAGGAGAATATCACTCATTAAATCTTTTTGGAGAGTTTTGATTCATTGAGGTAACTCTCTATCCACATCATTAAATCCTGAGATTTTTGCATCAATAGGGAGCCCTTGACCTAACCTAACAGTAGGAATAGGAAACCCTAGGTTTTTGTGTCGTTTCGTGTCCTAACAGGACACGTATCAGTGTCCTGAGCTAGGTGTTTGTGAAAATGCCACTGTGGATTATTTTGTGTTATTTTCGAATAATGTCTGAATGAAAAATCATGTTTTGATGTCGCTTACACGATTTTGAATTATAAGGGTGGTTTCGAGTCATGTCCGAGACGCTATGAACTCGCGGACACGGCCCCGCGCGCGGCCTGGCAGATCCCCTGCCTATCGGGGTCCCTACAGGACACGACACAGCGTGTCATGACACAAAACTTTGTGGGGAGCTTGGGGCACCCTCTGACATCACGTTCCCTAAGTTTTGTGGGACTTCGTGCACTGGTCGATGAGAAATCGACCGTATACGGGTTTTTTCCTGACTGTGTGCACTGTATAAACACGCACTGACACGACCCTATAACTTTGGACACGACACACTCTGACACGTTTCAGGGTGTCAAGCACTTAGCCCTACCCTAGGTGCACCCCCTTGCACGAGCACGAGGATTGGGAAGGCCTATGTCGGGTGCACGACACTCGTGCACACCCGCACGACGCTGTCCCCAATCCCTGTGTCCAGTTTGCCTGATTTCAGTTTAGGTTGAATTGGACACGTTTGTGTCCACTTTGGTGGACACAAACTTGACATAAAATACGTATGTAATGTGTGGATGCTATACCTACCACTGTTTGGGCATTTAATTTAGTTTCGATTGATGAAATCCCCTCTTTCTATATTTTTCCTGATACATGTTTCAATTCAGTTTTTTTTTCCAGTTTTAAAATAGATTTTGGCATTGATTTTTACTTATTATGAACTGTTAAATTCATGGTCTTTAATCCCTAACATATTCACTATGTATTGTGTATTGGCATGTTGATTTTAGGGTCATATTGAGGTGGTTTGGGATTCAAATCCTGGGTTTCCAATTTCAGGACTGCCAAACTGAGTTTTGAGTATGGTTTTAAACTGTTTTGTTTTAATACATAAAACCTGAGTTGTTTGGAACTGTTTTAACCTGAGATTGGGGGCTGGTTGATGGGTTATTTAGCTCAATTGAGAATAGATTAAGTGTGGCCTGTTTTGTGAAGAACTGAATAAAAACTGAGATATGAAATTCTGTTTTTTCTTTGTTTTGATTCACTTGTGTACTGTCAAGAAGTCCAGGGATGTTTTTCCTTTCCTTTTTAATTGATTTAGCAGCTATTATATTATGTGTTTGATCCTAAAACCAAAAATCTGAGTTTGGTTTTCCTTTTTTCTCCATTCCTAAACTGTTTTCCTTAATACTCAAAACCTGAGATTTCAAATGGGGAAAAAAACTGTCATTTGGTTTATATGTAATTCATGAGTTGGGGGAATTGTTTTAGTAAGTTAAATTGATGTTGTGAGTAGTTGGACTGTTCAGTTTAAGGTTCAATCTGAGTTTGTTTGACACTTAGAAATCTGATGCATTGGTGTTTTGTTTGGGGTTACTCCCTCACACTTTTCACACACACACACCCCTTTCATTCTAGCCCACACACACACATACACATATGCACTTGAGTGCGCCTCTCAATGTTTTGTTTATACTGTTATGTGTTATCATATATGGTAATGTAGTTTATACCCATTAGCCTATGGGTTGTCTTCTAAGTTATTTCCCTAGTACACACATGTTTGTATCATATATATGTATATATATATTTTCTCTTGTAGATGTGTGATTGCATATAAATATCATATATGTAGGCATATGGATACTAGCCTATATGTATATAGGGATATTCATATACTTTCATATGTGATATTGTATGGGTACATTGTGCTATTGGCCTATGGTGTGTCTATTAGACTAGTGGGCCTAGAATTGACTTGTGTAGTCTAGTTAGACTTAGAAATGGCTTGTTAGACCTAGTTAGACTAGTTTGACTTAGGTTTGACTTGGTTGACCTAGTTTGACTTCTAGGGTTGACCAGAGTTGACCAGAGTTGACCAATGGTCTTGTCACTCCCCGTTTCCAGAATACGTATTTTAATACGTATATTGCTTGAATATATTTATTTAGTATTTATCATGTATAATTATTTAGTATTTATCATGTATCATCCTGTATTTAAATTCCTATAATTCATTATCTGTATTTATCATGTTTCATATTAATTAATTATCTGCTCTTTAAATTTTTATGTTAATTAATTAGCTGCTCTTTAAATTTTCATGTTAATTAATTTCCTGCAAATTTTATTTCTGCAATTATATCTCTGCAATTATATTACCTGCATTTTATTTGCTGCTTTAGTCTTATTGGGTTTCGGTTTGCTGAATCCCCTTAAACCCGGCCCAACACCCCACCTACCACCACTTCCCCTATTTAAAGCCACCCTCTCCCTTCTCTCTCCTCATTTACTTCTTCTTCACCATTTCCTTCTTCTTCTCCTTCCTCATCACTTCTCCACCTAACCAGCAGCAGCAGTAGGCAAGTGCAAACTTGCTTCTCTTTCACCCATTTTTATGGTTCATTTGGCTTCCTCTCATGATCCTGAGAGAGATTAGTTCTTAGCATTTTTGATTCCTATGGCTTGTTTTCTCTAGATCTAAGTTGTAGTATTTTGGCTATTCATGGGTTCTTGGTCCACCATCTTGGCATATATTTCTCTGGCACTGGAGCGAAGGCTCCATAGGACTTGGAGTTCGGGAAATGTTGTACACACACGTTCTTACGTGCTCGCGTAAAACATTAGCCCAGTCACGCACACGTCCTTACGTGTTTGCGTGTATTTTAGTCACGCACACGTCTGTACGTGTCTGCGTGTATTTTAGTCACGCTAACGTTCTCATGAGCGTGCGTGTATTTTAGTCACGCTAACGTTCTCATGAGCGTGCGTGTATTTTAGTCACGCTAACGTTCCCATGAGCGTGCGTGTATTTTAGTCACGCTAACGTTCTCATGAGCGTGCGTGTATTTCAGTCACGCACACATCCATGAGTGCGTATATTTTCAGTCACGCACACATCCATGAGTGCGTGTATTTTCAGTCACGCACACATCCATGAGTGCGTGTATTTTTAGTCACGCACATCCTTGCGTGCGTGGATTTCTTGTCACTTTTCACACTCGCTTGAGTCAGCGTGAATTTCCCTTCACGCTCACACTGTGCATGCCAGCGTGAATTACCTTTTCACGCTCACGCTTACCAGAGTGTACTCCTTTTACGCTCACTCCTTCATGCCGGACTTGGCGTACCTTTTACACACACGATTCTTGCATGACTTTTGGCCTTAGCTTAGACTTGTTGGCGTGACTTTCTAACCTGGGTGTTACTATTTGTTTTATAACTTAATCATTTAATGATGGCATGATAATTTCTCTATTAAATCCTTACGCCTTTTTGCATGAACTTGATAAATCATGATATGTTAATATTGTTAATATAGATTGTTATGTGGAATGTGTCATGTGCCTTGATTGATCCATGGATACCCAGTATGACTAGAACTTAGCTCTGAGGAGTTCTAGGCTCGACCCCATGTAATACAAATTGATTCTCATGCCTTGTCACCATTAATAATGATTGTGACATTGACTAATAATTGATCATCGTTCCTAATTGGAACTAAGAGACTGGCCAGTCGTCTTATTGAAATGAATGAATGAGACACGTTCATGTCATGAACTATTGTAATCGACTGGCTGATCCCGAATATTGACATACATGCACATGCAGGCTTCAATCTATTTATTTATTTATTTATTTATTTATTTTTCTACAAAGAAGCATGTGTACTTTATGGTCAAGGCATGATTACCGTGGTTAGATTTAATTGTTGCATTACGCTATGTAAGACCTGCAACCTAACCGCACTGGTATCGTTGTAGAGTTGTGCATATCGTACCCCGTACGAAAGTACTCATTTGAATGACCATGATCCACGACATAGGATTTCACTCAACGTAGGGACTATTAAGTTAAATAAAATAATGATTGCATGGAGAGAATGGATTCCCGAGTTCTTACATGGCAGCCCCCTTGGGACGAGTAGTACCCGACGGGCCGGCTAGTTCCCACAGATACTGTAAATCTGCCACACGGGCAGGGAACGGTATCTGCTTTTATTATTTTGGTATATTGTATATTGACGGACGTCCTGCTAGGACTCGTCTAATTCATGCATGGCGTACATGATTGACTGGATAGACTAGCCTTGCTCGCACATAGTAAGAACTGAGAAATCTTTATTGCATTATTCCAGGATAACTTGGGACTCACAATAGCAAGCCGTAGAATTTGACTGGCCGTTCAAGATGATTTGTTTGTGTACTATACTACTCTGTTACCTAACTGGGACGACCAGAATGTCAGGACATGACGGGCCAACTTATGTCCTTGTTTGGTTAGGAGGTTGGTTCGAAGTGTCGTGATGTGATGTGAATCCTAGTAGCAAGCAGAGATCTATTATTATATTCTTTTACTTACTGGTTTATGTCCTTCATATCGTCCTCCCTTGTGGTACTTACTATTAGAGGTCTAACCTCTCTGGTTTTGCATGGCCAAATTTAGAGCCGGTTCCCGAGGATCCAGCGTACTTCTACCTCCAAGATGGTCAATACTAGAGGCATGATTGCAGGAGGACTCGAGTGGGTTCCTTACTTCACCGCTCGTTTTGTTATTTACCTTTATACTTAGCCGTTTGGCACCGACATGTTAGTCGGATTGTCTTGTGCTTACTTTTACATAATTGTAATTAAGTCAGACTGCAGCTGATAACAATTGTGTATACTTGCTATATCATCTGGCTATGTTTTGTAAAGCCAGATATCAAAAACATTTTGACAGAGCGTTTGGGACGCCTTACTGCTTTATCTTACATGTTCTCTATTACTGTTTTTTGCTTGAATGATTGAGACAATAGATGTGAAATGACCATAGTAAGACCTTTATGTAGTATGCACCCCCCTCGTCTGGTTAGACAGCATTGATCGTATTATACGGTATTCATCTACCCGTAATACGTAGCTGGCTGAGTCATTCCCCCGCTCTCCAGTATTCTGGTTCTGGGGCGTGACAGGTCTAGATTGACCTAGATTCATGTAGAATGCATTGATTTGCATATTATTATCATTGTAGACTCATAGTGACTTGCACAGTTCTATAGGAGACAGACACCACTCCTCGGACAGTCTATATTCTCTCAGATTCACCAGTTACAGGCAAGTACATTCTCTAATCATTTCATATCATGTTTAGGATTATATTTCCTGCTTTAGACTATCTTACTTGATGCTGACACGTTGGTAACACGGATTGGTACTATATGGATCCCTTCATGAGATGTTATCCCTCTTAGGAGCATCAGATACTTTTGTCATGTGTGTTTCACTTACATCACGTATCATATGCTTCTATCATCATGAATCTTCGGGAATCAGCTAGTGACTCATGTACCCTCATGATCACCGAGCCTTCACGAATCAATTCATGAATCACCCTTTATAGGCAACGTCGTATAATCATGAATCTTAACATAACTTGAATGGATCCTTGTGTATTGATTGGGGATGGGGGAGTATAAGTGAACATGTGAATAAATCCAATTAAGTAGTGTAATCATGAATCAATTTCAAGTAGTGTAATCATGAATCAATTTCCAGTAGTGTAATCATGAATCAGTCCCTAGCCATTCACATGTTTATGCAGTACTCTGAATCACTAGCACTGTCTCTCTTTATGTATATCATAGATATTTACTTACAGTCTCTCCTTTTATATTATGCTATTTCTTCAGATCCTGTATTTTATTCTCTAGCATGATTATATTTCCTTTTCTGCTATGACTTGTTGAGATATTTTGTACTCGCTCCGTCCTGACTGGACCTGTTGAAATATTACAGAGGATGAGGACGAGGCTGGCTGTCCTACCTATTACAGTGCTACTTTAGATGAGTGCTTGGACCTGGACCAGCAGCAGGTCCCACTAGCTGTGGATGACTCACCCTTAGACTAGGATGCTTTCATTTCATTATTTCATGGATGATTGTACTTATTGATACTTGGGATCTGGGATTTGTATTATCTTAGATACTTAGACTTTCTGATGTACTTGGGATTTCTTTTCACTTCAGCAGTTCTTTCAGCTATCTATCAGCTATGTTATCATCTGTTTTCCTTGATTTTTATATCATATCGTGCTTCTCCTTTCTTAGTTGTGATTGAGTCTATTTTATCATGTCACCCCCAATCGGGGAGTATAAACTGTTAAGCTTTATATTGTTAGATGTTGTGACTTAGGACAGCGTTCTACTGCCGACACTACGGCGTAGGCTGGACGTACCCACGTCTCGTGCCCTTACTCTAGGGTGCGGGTCGTGACAATATATATATATATATATATATATATATATATATATATATATATATATATATATATTATATATAATATATCTATATATCTATATTGACATATATATATAACTAACAAATAATATATATATTTACATATATAAATAGAATATGATATTATAGATACCATGAAGAACACACTCTCTAATAATATAAAATCTGTGATGAAAATCTAATTAAAATCATTCACACAATATATGTTAAAATACAAGTGTACAAAATAGGTATTTCCTACTAGGACACAATACCACACAAAGGACACACCTAGAAGTCTCCAAATGGACACGAAATGGACACAAATGGGGACACAACCATGGGGGTCATTCCTATGGGTCCAAAATAATCCTATACGCATGAAAGAATGATGTAGAGAAGAGATTATACCTCACGGTAGATCGAATCTAGGAAAAACCCTCCCGATACGACACCGACATGTAGAAATCTCAAAATGGACACGAACGAGTTCCAAATCCTCCCAAACTTGGCTAGCTTCTTCCTTTGCTTGAGTAGAGAAGGAATGAAAAAGATTGGGTGGAGAAAGGGATTGATTTGATGGAGAAATCAATAGGAACCCTTCTCTAAAATTTAGGGAAGAATAAGAGAGAGAAAATGGATGGATAAATATCAAATGAGGCTCAACCCTTCCTCCTAGCTAGGACCGACCAAGAATGGCTAGTAATCCCCCTATTTGCAATGACTAAAAAGCCCTCCACTAGTCTATTTAATTAATATTAGGAAAATGGTTTAGGTTGAGGCTATTTTAGGGTTAGTTTAAGTCTCTAATCAAACTAACCCTATCCATAAATAATTAGTCTAACCCACTAACTAAAAATAATGTCATGTGGGCCATGTCTAGCTAATGAGTGGGTCCCACTAGAGTCAAAACTATCCCGGGTCTTCGATACAAGTCGGATTGAGTTGAAATTCGAACCCGACTCAAATAATCCTAAAACAATATCATAAATAATAAAATAAATTTCAAAAAAAATATTCTAAAATGAAAATGACCAAAATACCCCTGTTCTTGAAAACTGGGGGTGACATCACATAAAAGTGTTAGTCACAAGATAGAAAAAAATTCTTGTCACTTAATGTTTTCTTTTAGTTACCAAATAATTTTACGTCACAGAAAAGTATTAGTCACAATTTTTACCTTGTAAAAAAAATTAATTAATTAAAAAATATAAATAAACAAAATATTCTAATTGTATTTGGCAGAAGATGAAAATTTTGGTATTCTTATGATATCATTATTTAAATCATAACAGTATTTTAGTATATATTTTTTTGTCAAATATTGACCTATTCCTAACCGGTAATAGGATTAAGATCAAAGATTGATATTTAAGAAAATTTAGGAGAGAACATAAAATATAGAATTAGAAAAAATAAAAACGGTTTTGATATCAATATTTTTGTCGTGGGCCATGGACGGTCAGTTTGGTCAGAGAAAAGGATCGATGGAATCCACTGTATTCGCCATTAATGTCTATGAGCAGAGCTTCCACTCCCTTCCTCCCGGTGCATAGTATATATATGCATCTAATCTATTGGGAAACCCACCATTGCTTCTCTCTCCGTCGCGTCGTCCATGGTAATGTCGATGCCGACGGCAACACTGCCATTGTTTCCTGCCAGAACCGACAGTCGCTCCCTCTCCCTCTGGTCCTTCCGGTGCTCTGCTGTCTCAACAACGGGTGAGGAAGTCGAAATCTTTTGGAGTTCCATTGATGTTTTTTTGGTGGTTGTGGAGGAGATCGTTGAGTGTTTGTTGTAATGCTTAGCCGAGAAAGAGGAGGCGACAAGGTTTGTGGAGGCGGCCGCTAAGGGGAGGAATCTGGTGTCGCTCTATCGCTGTATATTCTCTGACCACTTGACTCTGGTGCTGGCGTACCAGTGCCTCGTCAAGGAGGACGACTACGATGCACCGAGCTTCCTCTTCGAGTCGGTGGAGCAGGGCTCTCATGGGAGCAACGTCGTAAGCTATTTTTTATGTTTTTTCCTCCTTTGCTTTGTTTTGTTTACGTAGTTTTTGTGTGTACTGTCTGGAGGGAGGAATGTATGCATTCATTGCTTTGCTTTCCATCAAACCTCTTGGACCATGTCCTTATAGATCAGCTTGATCAGCATCCTTACCTTTTCCTAGGTCAGACAAATGTTAAGAGTTTTTGCATTAGATTTTGTATTCCTGTCGTAATGGGATCTACTCTGGTGTTTAAGGAAGTTCTATAAAAGAATTGACAGTATCTATAAGGCCGGCCCAGTCGGTTGGGTCTGGAGCTAATTTTGGTTTTCCCTTGCCCTCGACTCCAGAAAAAGATTTTAAAATAAATTATAACATGCTAAAAGCTATAAATGTTGAACTGAAATAAACTCCAGAAAAAGATATCTCCAGTTCTGACAATGCCGTGGAGCCCGATTTCGAATTCCACTCCTGACTCATGAGCTACTTGAGGCCTTCTCAGTGAGAACTCAAAATATGATCCCGGAGGATTGCTAGCTAGTTCAACTGACAGGGAGGAGTTGGGATGGACCGCAGAGGCTCTACTGGCAGAGAGATGGGGACTTAGGGGCCTGGGGGGTTTGCATGTAGGAAGCCCTATATTTTGCCTATGCTACTAACTTTATATATACTTTAAATTCAAGAAACAATATATGGGTAAATCGCAGGAAAATTTTAAGGATTGCGTTGTTACGAACAAACCCCATACAATTATTTTCTCACTAGCACCCATCAAAAACTGTTGAATTTGTGACTGATTTGTTCATTATTTTCTTAAGAGGTTTGTTAATGGCAGGGTGTAAATTAACATTATGTTTGTAGTTCTAACTGTAGTGAATGTCATTCTTTTTTCTCTTTGGTTTATTGTGCCATGTTGCACGGACACGAGAAATGGCCGTGTCAGTATCGGTACTCAATAGCACGTCATTATTTGTACCCGTGTCTGTATTCGGGTAACTCGAGCAACATAGGTGACTATATTCGTGTCTATTTTCGTATCCGTGTTTGTATTCGGGTAACTCGAAGAATTAGGTGACTATATTTATGTACCTGTATCGTTTTCGTATCTGTGCAACATTGGTGATGCAACAACATTAATGTCTTTAGGGTTCTGTTAGCAAATAAATAATCATTGCAACATTGAGTATACTTTTGGTTAGGGGAAATCTGATGGAAGCTTAGAACAGAAAAAGATATTTTGGGCAGTAGGTTGCTTAGCTTGAAATCTGGAAAAAAAATCCAGAGGCAAACTCATGATGTTTGTAACAATGTAACTACTGCCACTTCTCTATTCTTAGGGGGGAAAGTGCAGTTATGGATCTATATGAGAGATAGTCCTTATGAAGGAGATTAAATGGCAGGATAGACAGGAAAATTGCTCATAGGTTATTGGGAATGTTTTGCTCAAAAAAGTTGGAAGGTTGGTACTATTGGTATTGGACCCTCTCCGTGAGTATCGAGATCGGTGGTATCAACAGTATTGACAGTTTCAGATTAGAGTATCAGATTTTTCTGGTATAGGAAAGCAAATAATTATTAATAAATTTTCAAAATTTTAGAAAATTTATATTTTGTATTTAGGCATAATTTTACGTATGTTTTTTGTTTTTTTAGTATTTTTGAAATTGAATGAAATGATAGTCTCCATTAGTGATTTGTTTACCTACGATAAAAGAAATTTCTTCATTTACATTTTTAACAACTTTACTATGGTTTTGCACCCTTGTTGATTTGTTTGTTTCATTCAACCCAACTTCGGTATCCATCAATATCGATATCAAATTGGAACATACCAAATCGTATTGACATCGTCCGATACTACAAAATATAGAATTTTGACTTGTATTTGTAGGACAGCTCTGAAACAGCTTAAAATTGGCAGGATGTATCAATAGATATGAAAATAGTGTGTGTGTGGTTTGAAGGGTCACACTACAACAAAAAGACCTATTAATGATGGCTAAAAATCGTCATTAATTAAGAACCATGACGTTTTTTTTCCAATCCAACAATTATGAAAACGGATGTTATAAATGTTTTTAAAAGCGTTATAGATAATTCTTCCAAAAACGTCATTAATAGGTTGAATTTCTGCTACGTTTTATTTTCAAAGTGTTATGGATATTTATGTAAAACCGTTATGAATAGTTAATATGGTTTAGAAGTCAGGACATTTTGAAAGCGTTATGAATAGATGATTTGTATATGGTCATTGTATCACATTTATAACCCTCTATACTGCATGTTATATATTCCAGACGCTGCTCAATTCAATTCAAAAACAACCACTTTGATCCATATTCACAACAAAATATTGAAATGTAATATAAAGTACCATTCTCCATTTCATTTCTCAAAATATGGTACATCAACATCTCATAGATATAGAGTACTTTAGCTAGCTACATTTTATTGTCCCAAAATAGAGTACTTTAGCTTCCATTATACATTCATTTCATTATATACATCTTCTCAAAATATATAAAGTATCCAATATATAATTTATACTTAAAAAAACCATATTGCTTACGACAGTCAATTGAACTGCAACAAAGGAATCATTTTCATCTCTAGTGGCCAATACTGCTCTTGAATCTCCAACATTTCCAATAATAAGATCTTCACCCTTTAGCAGCAATACAGTAGCATCAAACTTAGTTATTCTGGATCTTTTCATATGAACAAACTACAAGAAAGGTAACTCAAAAGCATATGGAAAAGGTCTCGCCAAACTATTGCTACTATCAACTTACCTGCAGCAAAAGAGATCCTTCCACCAAAGGGAGCGTAGAGCAACAAGACTGCAGCAATGCCAGCATGGAAGAGTAGAGCAAAGGTTGCAGGCAGGGCCGAGGAAGGGAAACCCTTAAGATTTACTCCCAAACAAAACAGTTACAATGCAATATAAATAGAAACAAGTTATATCAATCATCATCATCATCCAAGGCTCCTCCAATCTCCGCTAAGGAGCATAAGAAAGCTCCAGACAACCAATTTCATCTAAAATGAACTGTAAGCAAAGAATAAACAATAATTTTTTGCATGGTGCTCAATATAATTCCATAATCAAAGGGAGCCTTGTCCACAAAAGAAAGGTTCACAGCAAAAATGTTTCAAAAAAATCCTTTACAAAAAGAGCTAAAATTCATAATGATGACAACTGAATCTTTGGACTTCGGCTACTCATTAACCAATCTCAGTTATTCATTATGGAGAAAGGTTATAAATTGCATGAGCAGGATAACATGCACATCTGATATTTAAAAGGTATGGTCTTAATGTTATTTGTCTGTTTAAACTTCAAAACATAGATACAAGTACTTTTGATATCCATATCTTGAATAATATCTGAATAGTATCTTAATGATAATCAGATCTCATAAACCTATATGTTGAACTTAATTTATTTTGTAATATTCTTAGTATCACTAGGCAATATTCAATGTGTGTCCATATTTGGTCCAATTGTATGAAAGTTGCGATGAATTAATAAAGTAAATAATTTGCAGATGGATGTCAACTGACATGATGAAAAGGGCCACCACTAGACGGCTAATTTTATCTTTCCACTCAGGATATCCAAGGGATATTCAGAGCATTCAACAAACCTACAAAAAACTTAGGGGGTCAGTCAACATGGAATTTATAATCCAAAGTATTAGAGTTAAATGGAGTGTAGTCAACTGGTATTTATGGAGAGGATTTGGAAGTCGTGTGTTAGTGGAAAATAAAGGATTTGGATTGGAAAACCTTAAAGCTTGTCGCAACCTATTGATAATTATCATAAAATGAGAGAAATAAGGATTCTCAAATTCTTTCCCAGACCATCTTCATTCTAAATCTATCTTATATATAGAGCTACTATTTGGACCCAAGATCCGAACAAAACTAGGCTTTGGACAATTAGGATGCGGTTTTTAAATGTAGATCTACTTCTCGAAACAAATAGGGTTTGGTTGCCATATAAATTCTACTTGAAGCCCAATCCACTCCTGATGCAAAATTAATAAGAATTATAGGATCATAGTGCATTTTTGTAAATGATTACAAGGGCAGTGTGTGAGTGAACTTCATCATCCAAATGACGATTGCATGATTACCAAATCATGCTAAAATGACAATCATTTGGGTTTGAAATTGAAATGTGAGTAGATTATAAAATCGATATTGACTACCCCTACACCCAAGCATTCATCAGAAGTAAAAAAACCAAAATTAAGAAAACGTTTAACTACAGTTTGGACCATCAAAAAAAAGTGAATAAAAAAAGATAAATTCACTTATGGTTCACTTTTCTTTCATAACTCTTTATATAAAGCATTAAACCAGATGGAGTTATCTGCTTTTCTGTGTGACCCTGTGAAGTGTGCTTGGTTCAGTAATGATAAATAAAACTTACCCCGATCAAAAATCCTACAAGTGAGAGAAACGTAAGAGCCAAAAATGCAAGAGAAAGCTCCTTTGGTGGTCCCTTCTCTGGCACACGAAAGATGTGTGATATCTCTTGTTTTGGCCCAAATCATAAGTAAGGATCAACAAGTTGCAGGGGAGGGCATGTTGCTTTCTCTGGTGCTTCCGGCAAATCTAACTCCATATGACCAAGAACCCGTAAGAACGAATTTTCCTGTACAATGGCATAAAATTTAACAATTGTTCAAGCTTATAACAAATGGTATTCGTAAGAAAGGAGAAACATTACCATTGCAATATCACTGACTGTAAGCTCGATGTCATATTTTCCAGAGAGATAATATAGTTTCTCCACCAAACCAAGAAAGTCCTAGATGTAACAAGCATAAAATGATAAGATCCAAACTCGAAGAGAACTTTTCATGCACATTGCTAAAGCTTACAAGCAGAAATAATGGTCTTAAGACTTGATTTTATAGGAACAAATGTGTAGGTTAGTCTATTAGCAATATAAATATCTATTTTCTACTGATACAAATATAGTTTATCAATATTCAGCTTTTAACCTTCTCAATCAGAAATGCATGCACCTGTTACAGAACATGTTCTCGACAGATGACAATCACATGAAAACCTAATCAGTAATATTCTAGTCCAAAATCACGACAAGTTTACTTTGTCAGCTACTTATGTTACATGACCTTTAAATCAAATTTGTTGGTAAGAGAGCAAATCATTAAGTAAAAAGAATAAAAGCATATTTCCTAATTAGTAGAGATCCTTATTACCATTCTATGTTACACGAATAAAAATGAGATACAACATGAAATGAAAACAGTAATACAGAGAAGCACTGATTTTAGAATCCCAGCGTGCGCCTATCTGAATTTTGTGTATCCAACACCTACTCAAAGGATCGAGTACAAACCCTTCAAAATTCCACTTCTCCTCTTTATCCAAAATTGTCAACATTATAATAGAATCAGCTAGGCTACATTTTGTTGTTTTCAATTATGGAGACTCAAATCATTTGAATCAGAGACGAAGAATCTAACCTGGAATTAAATTAAAATACAAATTACGATAAATTTAGGTCAAATTTTAGGCTGATTGAATTAAAACTAGCTTATTACAGCAGAACAACGAATATGAACAAGGGTTCAAATCAAATCAAATCAAATCAAATCAAACCTAGGGACCAGAACAAGGAAATATTTGCCAAAAAATTCATAAAAAATTCATAAAAAAATAAATGGAGAAGAAAGCTAGGGACCTGGAACGGATTTCTCCGATAGATCCCTCCGTCCGTCGACTAGAGGCGGATCCGCAGCGGAAACTCCAGAGATCGACGCCAAGGAGGAGCCGACAAAGAGTCCAATCGCGAGGGAGCAACGGACCATCGTCACCGGATCTTGCAGTAGGGAGTACAACCGGTCTCGTCCGATTTCACATCGAGGGAGATAAATTAGGGTTAGGGTTTGCTTTTCTAGAGTTAGGGTTTGGATGGAGGAAGAAAGAAGAAGGAGGGAGAAGAAAGCCCGGGAGAGAACCAAGAGGAAGAGTGACGAGAGAGGAGAGCATTATAACGGCGGGAGAGGAGCAGGCTGAGGGGAGTTCGGGAGCGGGGAGCGAGAGAAGAAAGATAGAATGAGAAAGAGAGAAGGAGAAGGGGTTGAGACTTTTCCTTAAGTGCAGGAGTAAGTGCGGGAGAGTCGAGATTTCGACTTAAATTTTGGTGTTTTTTTCATAACGCTCGTATCACTGAGTGACAATCAATAACGTTTATATAGAAAACCATCATAGGATATAGTCTTGCTGAACTTTGATGGCGCTTCTTTATTAACCGTCATGAAATCCACTTATCAAGCGTCATTAATAAGTCTGTTTGTTGTAGTGTCACTAGTCATATTAGTGACTTGACATCCAGAAAATTATTTATAAAACTATAGTTAAAGCTTTGGACAATGATAGAAAGCTTTGCTAAATTACAATAGATTTCCTACATAAACAAAGTAGGAAGATTCCCATTTGCTTCTATTTTTCTCTTCTTCTATGTTATTATTTCTAATTCTCTTCACACAAGGATTCTAATATTCCTTTCTCAATCAACTATTGACCGGCAGAATGTTATGACATTAGCTTAATTTACTCTATAGTTTTGGACTGCCAAGTCTACTGAATAAATCATGACCTGAGAGTTGGATTTGGGCAGAATGTATGATAAAAACACCTATTTATCCTTCAAAGAAAATAGGTTGCACTGTTCATCCCCACTCCAAACTGTACTAAATAAATGAGTGACACAAGTGTATGAGTGATGCAGCCACCAATTAAAAGAATTTTCTTAGAATTGTAATAGGATGGAAAATGTTGTAACCCACAAGTTAACGCAAAGTAACAAGTTAACCAAAATAATTTTCTCAGATAATGCACTAGAATTAGCGATTGCAGTATTTATATGATACCAACTATTATACATGTTACATGCTTCAATTTCTGTTCTCGATGGTGGAACAAAACAGTTATTTTATGTGGGTTTTTCACCTAAAACCTTGTTAGTGTAAGAACAAAAGATGATCATAATACTCGACTTAAACATTATCGACATTATACACATTAGTTTTGTGTCATAACATGCATCTGAATGAAGTAATATCCATCGTCTAATAGATGATGAACAATGATTGGTCGGAGAACAAGTGCATAACTAACTAATTGTAAATCAGTTGTTTTCTTGGTTACTGGTATGCCCAACTATTATCATGTCCGCACTTTCTTAAAAATATAGGGCTAATTGTAAATCAGTTGTTTTCTTGGTTCGTCATTTCTGGATGTCATTGTATTGCGACATCACATCATGACAACATACATCTTGACACCCCTAGGCCCTGCATTAGCAGGTGGCTCATGTCAACTATGCACCATTTTATTGGATGGCACTGATACGGGCTTTTATTACAGTTCACTATGATATTTCTAATGCTTTAAGCATAGTAACTTTTTTTTTTATGCATAATTATATAATTAGATTGCTTTATCTCCACATCAAACATTTTCTTGGTAGCTATATTCAGAGTACTATGTCAATGAGGTGTTGTGATGGTGGTAAGGGAAGGGAATAATTTACATTTGAAGAAACAACTTTAGAATTAAAGAAGATGCGATAAAAACCATACGGGTTGTTAGTCCCGGGGCTTGATCAAAGATGGAAAAACAGATGCAATCGAGATCTGAGATGTCCTACAAAACTTTACAGAGAGCAAACTCAAGATCTACGATGGTATAAAAAATCAAATAGCCAAATTACAATCTGAAGGAGGGAAAAAGAGAAGAGAAGATCTCTCGTTCTTCCTTGCAAACGTGTTACAATTGGGACAGAACGAGTAACAATAAAACTAGAGAGAGATGAGAAGAAGAACAATGCTGGGGTGTCAAAACACCGTTGCTCAAAGCAAGATTCGCCCCACACGATCTGCTTCCAGGAACCAGCAAGTTGAATAACTTGTGGAACGCTCGATGTCACCTCTATTCTGACTCCTCGGATGGACTTGCAATGGCGGCAGCAGCTCTCTCTCTCTTTCTTCTTTTCTGACTTATATTTTTGTAGTAGTCACAAAAGAGGCCAGAAGAGAGTATTTATAGAGAGAGGGTGGAAACCCTAACCGCCTCTTCAGTTATGGAAAGATTGAATCAAATTACAAAAAGATAGCAACGAATTAATTCTAATCCCACAAAGATAGGAACTGAATTAATTCAAATCCCACAAAGATAGTAACAAAATTAATTCAAATCCCACAAAGATAGGATCTGAATTAATCGCATTGATTCACCCTTTCCATAACTGATTTGAAATCTGTACAGTCAGCGTAGCCCTCCATGCGGCAGCAGCAGCAGCAGCAGCAGCAGCCTGGCCGCATGGACCGCTTGGGCCGCATGGACCGCATGTGCCGCATGGACCGCATGAGCCGCATGGACCGCATGAGCCGCATGGACCGTATGGACCGCATGAGCCGCATGAGCCGCATGGACCGCATGAGCCGTATGAGCCGCATGGACCGTATGAGCCGCATGAGGCCGCATATGAGCCGCATGCCGCATAAGACCGCATGGCCGCATATGAGCCGCATAAAGATCGTATGACTGCTGACGTGCTAAGTGCAAAGTGCGCCAACAAAATGCCATATTACGCCTCATGAGCCCATGAGCCCGAGCCCGAGTCCGAGTCCGAGTCCGAGTCCAAGTCGCTAAGCCCCTTTGGGACTTAGCTCCAAGTGGAATTAATCCAAGAGAATGACAAAAGCATTAATGCTTAATCCTTGGAGCCTTATTCTTACCTCCTAGTAAAATCACCCACATGGTTCCCTCCTTAGGGTCACCGCCCCATGTGCATCTCTCAACAACACACCCAAGTATATATGTTGAGATAACTCATGGTGCTTTTCCAATATGGGACTAAAATTTTACAAGGCATGTTGAGAGCAAGCTCTCTCCATGTAAATAAAGCACCAACAATCCCCCACATATCACAACATATATATATGTGTCCAGGGTTGAGCGTTTCCTACAGTAACTGTCCATTTTGCATAAGGATAGATGTCGCTGATGACTTGAATCTTCCCGCATGGGTTAAATAACAATGTGATACAAGAATGGACTACGCCTTGAATTCTGCACCACAATTGTAATTCTTCCCACTCACAAAGTGTAGTTACGTGTGCTTCTGGCTGCACATTAAAGGCCATGTGCCAGCCTGGTTTCAGTGTATAATTTTGGGCGTCTACAAGTTTACCCTCAAGAGACGGCCTGATATCTCTTTTCATACACTATAGGTGAGTTCTTTATTAAAGAGATATGGCATGAAGCCTTGCGCTTCCTTGCGGTGCTACGCCGCTATGACATGGCCTGAAGCCGAGGCATTACCCCTACCTGGGAACCTCATCGTAGTGTCATACTACTGTAGCATGAGGTCACAAGCCTCTTTGTAGTGCCAAACTACACAGCATGAAGCCTAAGGCTTCCTTGCGGTGTTACGCCGCAACGACATGGCTTGTAATGCCGAAGCTTTACCCCTACCTGGGTACCTCATCGTGGTGTCGTGCCACTGTAACATGGGGCCATCCTCCCCTTTGTAGTGCTGTCTATAACTCTTTAATTACGTCATACAGCATTAGGCTACCTGCCTATTTGCGGTGCTACGCAGCTATGACTTGGCTTGCAAAGCCGAGGCATTACCCCTACCTGGGAACCTCATGGTGGAGTCATCCCACTGTAGCATGGAGTTTCACTCCTTGTAGTGCTGCTCTACCGTGCTTTCTGTAAAGCACACCAGACATTCACTCTGCCTGAGAACTCATTAAGGCATTTAAGCCAACCTTCCACAGGATTTGTTTTTCCGCAGAAAAATACATAGTAGACAACAGTGGTTATGGGTCCGTATCCCTTCCATGTTCCAGAGAACAAGTACCCACTGTTACCTGATAGTTTCCCAGTCAGTGATCCTCCTTTGAACCAAAAGTTAGATGCTTAGTAGATTTCTCTTTGAACTAATAGCATAAAACTTTATGGTAGGATTACAAAGACACACTATCAGAATGCCTTCAAGCCTATTTTACAAGCTATGTTATCGACCAACTGGCGCTTGAGGCCCTTTGTGAACGGATCTGCCAGGTTCTCCTGACTCCGAACATCAACCACTGTAATTATACCTCTTTTGATAAGATCGTGTACTGCCCTGTGCTTCAACCGCACAGTCCTCTTCTTCCCTTTGAAGAGGTTATTTGATGCCACCGCCGCAGTCGCCTGGTTGTCACAGTATATCGGTATCGCCGGTATCTGAGCCCCAACCACTGGAAGATCATACATGAGCTCCCGAAGCCATTCTGCTTCATCTGCTGCAGTTTCAAGTGCATAGAATTCAGATTCCATGGAGGAACGAGAGAGTATAGTCTGCTTCTTCGACTTCCATGATATAGCAGCTCCACCCAAGGAAAAGACATATCCACCTGTGGATCTCTCGCTTTCCACCTCTGAACACCAGCTAGCATCACTGAAGCCTTCCACTACTGTCGGATACCCGTTGTAGTGCAGTGCATATGTCTGAGTCTTCTTAAGATATCTCATTACTCGCTTCACAGCTTTCCAGTGCTCAATCCCTGGGTTGCTTGTGAACCCACTCAGCATTCCCACGACGAAAGCTATGTCAGGCCTTGTGGCAGTAGTTGCGTACATCAAACTTTCGATAACGCTAAAATACTCCAGCTGCCTGACGCTTTCCCTCGAGTTTGGCTTCAGCTTCTGATCACACCTGTATGGCGTATCGATCCCTGAAAGATCCTTATACCCATAGCGTGTGAGCATCTTCTCAATATAGTGAGATTGTGACAGCGCTACTCCAGTGTCTGTCCGGATGATCTTTATACCCAAGATGACATCTGCATCCCCCAAGTCCTTCATACTGAACTTGGTTGAGAGGAACTTCTTTGTCTCTGTGACACAGCCTATATCCGTACCTAGGATTAGCATGTCGTCCACGTATAGACAAACGATGACTCCTCTTCTATCAGCGAACTTTGTGTAAACACATTTGTCCGTCTCGCTGACTCTGTAGCCGTTTGACCTAATAACTTTATCAAACTTCTTATGCCACATCTTGGGAGCTTGCTTCAAACCATATAATGATTTCACCAACTTGCAGACTTTGTCTTCAAGACCTTTGACGACAAATCCATCTGGCTGTTGCATGTAAATCTCTTCGGTCAGCTCCCCATTCAGGAACGCTGTCTTTACATCCATCTGATGTATCACCAACTTATGTATAGCTGCTAGAGCGATTAACATCCTGATGGTGGTCATCCGAGCTACTGGAGCGTATGTGTCGAAGTAGTCTATCCCCTGTTTCTGAGAAAATCCCTTGGCGACCAGCCTGGCCTTGAACTTGTCAATAGTTCCATCTGCCTTCATCTTCTTCTTGAAGATCCATTTACATCCAATAGGCTTTTCTCCTTCAGGTAGATCTACCAACACCCATGTGTTATTGGAGGTGATAGAGTCAAACTCGTCATTCACTGCTTCTTTCCAGAAGATAGCATCTCTGGTCTTCATCGCCTCATCATAGGTAAGCGGATATGCTTCCACATGATAGGTGACAAAGTCATCTCCGAAATCTTTCGGTCTCCTCGCTCGCTTAGCTGACGGCTCGGCGAGTTCTGGTGCAAGAGTTGTTTCATCAACAACAGCTTCTTCTTGGACTACTGGCTCGTATGAGATTTCAGTCTCATTAGTACCTACATCATTTTCCGGAATATCCGAAAGAACAATATTTTTGTCTTTTGCGAACTTGTCTTCAAAGTATTCAGCATCGCGAGATTCGATAATATGATTTGATTCAATATCAAGAAATCTCCGAGCATCACTCTTCTCGGCATACCCCAAGAAGATAGCCTTCGTAGTCCTTGTCCCCAGCTTCTGAATCTTCAGATCTGGAAGCTTCACATACGCCAGACACCCCCACACTCGAATGACATTTAAGTTGGGTCTGACTTTGAACCAGAGTTCATGAGGAGTTACGTCCGAAGTTGCATATGGCACTCTATTCAGAATGAAAGTGGCCGTTAATGCAGCTTCTCCCCAGTAGCATTTGGAAGACCTGCAGTGAGCAGCATAGAATTCATCATTTCTGTTAATGTCCGGTTCTTCCTCTCTGCAACTCCGTTGGATTGAGGAGAATATGGAGCAGTAGTCTCGCATATGATTCCATGTTCTTTGCAGAATGATGCGAATTCATGAGACCTGTACTCTCCACCTCGATCACTTCTCAGCCTCTTAAGTTGTTGTCCAGTCTGCCGTTCAGCCTCGGCCCTGAACTCTCTGAACTTCTCGAAAGCTTCGTCTTTGGACTTGAGCAAGTAGACGAACGCATATTTTGAGAAGTCGTCGATGAAGGTTATGAAATACTTCATCCCGGCCTTCGTGGAGAAATGTTTGAAGTCACAGATATCGGAGTGCACCAACTCCAGAAGATCTGTGCTTCGATTGACCCAATGAAAGGGTTTCCTTGTGATCTTCGTCTGAGCACACACTTCACACTTCTCCATCTTACCCCCACATTTGGAGATAAGTCCTAGACTAGACATTTTGTTGATTCTTTTACTATGAACATGTCCTAGTCTCTTATGCCACAACTCAAGAGAATAATCAGAAAATGCAACTGCATTAATGTCATCAAACTGGTTGACAAGCTGAATTTTAAACATTCATTCGGTTTGATAAGCCTTCCCGAAGTATGTTCCTTTCTTGGACATAACCATCTGACCAGCGTTGATGTCCATCCTCAAGCCTGCGTTGCAGAGCAGGCTCCCAGAGATTAGATTCTTGGCAATCGCAGGAACATGCTTCACTCCTTGAAGCGTCAGAGTGTTCCCAGAAGTGAGTATCAGCTCCACAGTCCCAATCTCCAGTACTTCAGCTTGGGCCTCGTTCGCCATGACAACTTTCTCAGATGTCGGCTGGTACGTGACGAACCATTCCTTGTCAGAACAGACATGGCAAGTCGCACCAGTGTCTATCCACCAGTCAGAGTCAACCCCCACAGTTGTGACCTGTTCGATCATAGCAACAATGTTAGAAACCAATGAAACCTTATTAGGCTCACCTTTCTCTGATTGTTTAGGCTTAGATCTGCATTCACTCTTGTAGTGGCCTTTCTTGCCACAATTGTAACAAGTCACGTGGGACTTAGTCTTCTGTTGCTTGAATGAAGGACCCTTCACTTTCAGATTAGTGAAGTCCTTCTTCTTGGGATGAGAAGCCGCCTGCTTCCCCTTGGAATCTCTCGTCTACATAAGGTTGGCTTTAGCCAACTGTTTGGACAGAGTGTCCACCTTCTGTTGAGAACGCATCTCGTCCTCAACATGGATCTCTTGAAGTAGATCTCCCAAGCTAATGTCTAGCTTCTTTCTGTGCATCCTTGCATAGAAGGTACTCCATCCTGCAGGAAGTTTTGAGACGATCCCTCCGACGACAAACTTGTCGGGAAGGGGCATCTCTTCGTCTTCTAGTTTCTGACGCAGCTTCAGAAATTCCTTCACCTGTGGCAGCATGGACTTTTCGTCCTCAAAGAGCAATTTATGATATTTTTCAACCACAAACATTTTGCTCATGTTCTTATCTTCTTCATACAGATTTTCTACAGACTCCCATATGACTCTGGCAAGTTCTTTCTTTGAGTAGGATTCTGCCAGGGAGTCCTCCATAGCATTCAGGATGAGAAGCCTACAGATGCTATTTTCCCTTCTCCACTTGGCCTGGAGTTTGGTAGCCACGTTGATGGTGGCAGTAGATGCAGTGTCTGGAACAGAGGGTTCTTCCTCCAACAGAACATGATCAACGTCTTTCAGTTGAAGAGTTAGGTACACCTTTCTCTTCCAGACTTGATAGTGCTCTCCATCGAACTTTTCCAACTTGCAGAAGTCCGATTGGAGGAGCGAAGCATTTATGTTTTCCATCTATACAGATCTTGCTTTGAGATTGTTAGTCCCGGGGCTTGATCAAAGATGGAAAAACAGATGCAATCGATATCTGAGATGTCCCACAAAACTTTGCAGAGAGCAAACTCAAGATCTACGATGGTATAAAAAATCAAATAGCCAAATTACAATCTGAAGGAGGGAAAAAGAGAAGAGAAGATCTCTCGTTCTTCCTTGCAAACGTGTTGCAATTGGGACAGAACGAGTAACAATAAAACTAGAGAGAGATGAGAAGAAGAACAATGCTGGGGTGTCAAAACACCGTTGCTCAAAGCAAGATTCGCCCCACACGATCTGCTTCCAGGAAACAGCAAGTTGAATAACTTGTGGAATGCTCGATGTCACCTCTGTTCTGACTCCTCGGATGGACTTGCAATGGCGGCAGTAGCTCTCTCTCTCTTTCTCCTTTTCTGACTTGTATTTTTGTAGTAGTCACAAAGGAGGCCAGAAGAGAGTATTTATAGAGAGAGGGTAGAAACCCTAACCGCCTCTTCAGTTATGGAAAGATTGAATCAAATCACAAAAAGATAGCAACGAATTAATTCTAATCCCACAAAGATAGGAACTGAATTAATTCAAATCCCACAAAGATAGTAACAAAATTAATTCAAATCTCATAAAGATAGGATCTGAATTAATCGTATTGATTCACCCTTTCCATAACCGATTTAAAATCTGCACAGTCAGCGTAGCCCTCCATGCGGCAGCAGCAGCAACAGCAGCCTGGCCGCATGGACCGCTTGGGTCGCATGGACCGCATGTGCTGCATGAGGCCGCATGGACCGCATGAGCCGCATGGACCGCATGGACCGCATGAGCCGCATGAGCCGCATGGACCGCATGAGCCGCATGAGCCGTATGGACCGCATGAGCCGCATGAGGCCGCATATGAGCCGCATGTCGCATAAGACCGCATGGCCGCATATGAGCCGCATAAAGACTGCATGACTGCTGACGTGCTAAGTACAAAGTGCGCCAACAAAACGCCACATTACGCCTCATGAGCCCATGAGCCCGAGCCCGAGTCCGAGTCCGAGTCCGAGTCCGAGTCCGAGTCGCTAAGCCCCTTTGGGGCTTAGCTCCAAGTGGAATTAATCCAAGAGAATGACAAAAGCATTAATGCTTAATCCTTGGAGCCTTATTCTTACCTCCTAGTAAAATCACCCACATGGTTCCCTCCTTAGGGTCACCACCCCATGTGCATCTCTCAACAACACACCCAAGTATATATGTTGAGATAACTCATGGTGCTTTTCCAATGTGGGACTAAAATTTTACAAGGCATGTTGAGAGCAAGCTCTCTCCATGTAAATAAAGCACCAACACGGGTTCAGGTAAAAAACCTTTGGTAACTACGTCTAACATTGATGTCAAAGCTCTGTTCTAAAAGGCGGCCACCTAGGCCGCCTAGGCGCTAGGCGTCGGGTGCCTGCCTGATGCCCCTCTGATGTCCACTTAGTCCTCCTGACGTTTGGCCATGCATGTCTTGGGATTTTATGGAATTTTTTCTGTAATTTTCTGTACTTCTTTTTGGATATTTTTAAATTTTTTTAACCACCTAGATCTAGGCAGTCATCTAGGACCCACCTAGGCAGGCTAGGCACTAGGCGGAAGGTGCTCGCCCGCCTAGCGCATAGCACTTTTCACAACCTTGTGTCAAAGCATCGGCCATGCATCTAGGACTATATTTTTTTATTCACCAGTATCGTTCTACATGATCAATTAACCACGCACCTAAATTTGGCAGAAAGGCAAGAACTGAACTGCTGATGTTGTGTAAAGAAATCCAAAATTTTCCATATATGTTGCATTTACATTAAATAGAGTTTGACAAACAATAATCTTAACAATAAAAAACCACTCCACTTCTCAGTAAAATATTGAGCATGGTATCTTCTTTTGCATCCTTCCTAATCAATAATTATACATAAATGTCAAAAATAACCATCAATACTTGTAAAGAACTATAATACAACTAGAATGTAAGGTGGCTTTATGCAAAAGCCTTCACTTTCTTTCTCTTCTTCTGAAGTCTGTGCTCATCAGCATCTCTGCCTGCCTTCCCACCCCAAAGCCATCCCTCTCTCTCGCGTCCTCCCTCTCATCCTATCTCTCTCTCTTTTCCCATACTGGCCCGAAGTGACAATCTATTGGCAAGTTGCACAGAATTGGTAGCAACTATTGCTTTTGGTGCTTCCAGCTGATCTTAGTTGTGGCATGTTCCCTTACTTGCAAGCAGAGGTGTGCCTATGAACTAGTGGTCAATATCTGTCATTTCTAAGGCACATTCGAATTTTGGAGAGACGGGAGTGATCTTACTTGTTGTCTGACTTGCCAGCGAGGTGGGTGCTCACAGATTAATGGTTGATATTTATCATCAAGAAGGGAGGTCGGGTGCATGTGTTCATTGATGATGACCTTTCCCATCTTCTATCTGTAATGGCTGTAGCATTGTCCGGACACACTTGTAGGGACATAAGGGAGATGAGAGTTATTTTCTTTCTTTTTGTGGCGTAAAGATCTCTTATAGTAATTGACTATTTCTTTTTTCCTCGTGGATTTATCATAAAATAATATTGAGGTCTTTTGTTCTAGTTAACTCTGTAACTAGCTAACGATGTAGCCACGTAGGACATACATGAGATTGTGTACAACTTTATGAAGTACAACCTTTTTTTTCTTCCGTTGAATTCCTTTTATTTATGTATACAAAATTAAAAGATATCATATGATTTCCCTTCCTGAAGTTGATTTTTTGTGCAGTAGATAATTTTATCCCCATCTTTGCTAAGCCTTTATGAATTTGTTTCTTTTCTTTGTCATACTTTTATCTAACATTTGAAGTAGCAATCATGTGAAAAATCTTCTTAGATATTGAATTTTTTTGTTCTTTTATACATTATTCCTGTGCTATCCGGTACTCTGTGAAACCAAATTATGTTCCACATCATGAGTCGGACTAGTATTTTAATCGAGATTTAATTACCAAATTTGTCTTTTCCTTCTTTTTTTTCTTCCTAAATGTCTGGACTGTTATTGAACAAAATACTCAATTTTCTTTCACAGGTTACTCTAGGAATGAAGTTCTGGGACACCAGTGTAGATTTTTAAGTGGACCTGCTACCGATGGTGAGGTCTTAATCCAGGTAGGCATGTGATGATGCTAAAACTTATCTGGCATGCACTGCAAGATCATATTGCTATTTTGTGTATTTTCTTTATAGATAAAAGAGAGCATTCGAGGAGAACAACCTTCCACAGTGTGCATCTTAAATTACAGGTGTAATTTCACAACTTAATGAAGTTTAGTTGATATAATTCATAAAATAATTCTTAGCACTTGTTACAAAGAGGTGTTCTAGATATTTCTTTTTGTTTCAAATTTTAGGAAAGATGGAAGATCATTTTGGAATCATCTTCATATATCACCAGTACGAAATGCGACTGGCAAGGTATTTATTCTCGACCTCTAGCTATTATAAGCTATTCCTTATGCTCTAGTTAACTACTTTGTTGGTTCTTTTAAACATCTCATAGACATTGCGATACTCTACTCTCATTGCTTCTATTGTAGAAATTTTTGACAATTTTTTCTTATACATATATGCTTTTGTAATATTCTAAACAATCTCTTTATTAATTTATACAGGTCATTAAAGATTGATCATCACCAAGACAGGAGCTGCATATGCAATTGATCATCAATTTATATTTATAGATTACTCTAGTTTTTATTTACCAGCTACTTTGGATACTCTTTATTTTATAAGTACCAATATTACTTCTCTTCATGTTATATGTACTGAATTTTATGGAGCAATATAATTACTTTTTGAGAATTGCTATAATTACTTTTCATGTTGTTGTTGTCTATAATTACTTTAGAGTTAGTCGCCTATATAAATGCTTTTTAGAATTTGTGAAGGTTAGTTTTGGTTTACATTGGAAAGTCGATGGGGGTGTTCTTGGAAGATGAGCACAATCATGCATACCCTCTTCTACAAGAATTGTGTGATATTACATTATGTTCTTGTGTTTTTAATGTATAATGACAATGACAAAAAAATACTCGTGATAATTGATTTTACATCAAACATATAAAGTGTACACTATGATGACAATAATAAATGTGTTACTGCAAGTGTTTACAATAATGACATGTACTTGTCACTAAACATAAACGTTTATTGTGACAAGAATAAAAGTGTTACTAAAGTTGTTTTGTGATAGCAAATGTCATCACGAAAATAATTTTTATTTTTGTCAAAAAAATTTTTATTTATTTTTAGTTACAATAAAAAGCTATTTTGTGACAATATCGCGAGCCACTTATAATATTTTTAGTGACGAATTTTGTTGTCACAAAAAGTTTACTATCACTGACAACATATTCTTGTCACAGAAGAGAACTTTCTGTGACAACGACTTTTGGTCGCCACCTATACTTTAAGCTACGGAGGTATAAGCTACGAAAATAAGTCGTCACTATACTCGTCACAGAAGATGTGTTGTGACGACTTTCATAATTTCTATGACAACTTTACATGTCACAGAAACTATGTTTTCTTGTAGTGGAAGGACATTGCGGTAACACTGTGCAAGCTAGAGAGGGTATTTCCTCTTGGATTCTTCGACTCTATGGAGCATTTGTCGATTCATCTATCTTATAAGGCACGTGTTGGTGGACCCGTCGAATACCGATAGATGTACCCGCTCGAGCGACATTTGAATTACCTAAAAAGAAAGGTGAAAAATAAGGCACGGGTCGAGGGTTCTATTTGTGAACCCTATATTCTCGAGGAGATTACAAACTTTTGTTCGATGTATTTCAAGCCTCATGTTGCAACTAATAGAACAAGAGCTTCCAGAAACGACGACGGAGATCATGAATGTAATGATACAATACTGAAGGTATTCAATGCTCCAGAAAAGCCATCGGATAAAATAAAGAAGAGATATCTGAATGATGATGAGCTAAGGGCTGCTCAGGTATATGTATTACTCAACTGCGACGATGATGAAGTAGAGAAGCTGGAGGGGTAAGTAATTAATACGTCTATATTATTTTAATAGTGTTGATTATTATACTATTACATTAATTGAACGATGCTGTTTTCAGCATATTTAATGATGATGTGAGGTCAGGTAGGCCATACATAACAGAAGAAGAACTAGAACAAGAAATTAGGTGTTATTTTCTATTATAGTTGAGTGCATATGTAAGACTTGAGAACTCTGTAATTACCTTTCTGTATATGTACTTGAGAATGAGCTTAATTTATTTTTTCGTGGTATTTAGGTCGATCGTCCATACGCAAGACTTGAGAATGAGTCTATTAGAATGCTAGCCAAGGGACCAATTTATGCTGCAAAAATAAGGCCAAGCTACTGTGTTAATAAGTTTAAGTTCAAGTCAACAACTTGCCCGATCAGAGACAACTTTGTAGATCTCGATTCCACCAAAAATAGATGTTTGCGTATCAGATCTTCGAACTAAAAAGATGTTGATGCGGGCAACGATTTCTATGGCGTCCTATGGGAGATTATGGAGCTGACATATAGTTATGGAATAGAGCCTGCTAAGATTGTGTTATTCAGGTGTGATTGGTTCAATCCGATTGAAGGTCAAGGTTGGAAACTAGACAAGCACGGTCTTGTGGATATAAACTATCGGCGTCGATATCAAGCCTATGAACCATTTGTCCTATCAAGTCAGGCTCAGCTCGTGTACTTCACAAATTATCCTAAACGAGAAACAACAAGGTCGGACTGGTGGGCAGTATGCAAGACCAAATCTAGAAATACCTTTGAGGTTGACGATATAGCTTATCAAGAGGATGAACTACCTCTTGTAACAAATATTATAGAAGTGGACACGACGGAAGTTCCTCATTACACATCTAATTGTGTAGAAGAAGTAGAATTATCTGAAGAGGAAGATGCAGATGAAAGTGAAGATGTAGAGGAGGAAGAAGAAGAAGAATAAGATGATGAGCTAAACGAACTAGATGAATTTTCAAAAGAGGATTAAATCTGTACATTTATTTTATCATCATATTTGATACTTTAGTGACACTTTTATCATATAAATCTGTGACACTTTAGTGACACTTTTATCTGTGACTATGATATTTTTCAAAAATCTATGATGTCTATCATATAAATATGTAGATTTGTTTTATTGTTATATGTTATTATCAGGTATGACTAGACCAGGAGGACAATACAAAGGATATTATATTAGGCAGTCGCGTGTGCCTCGGGCTGGGGATACAAATTCCGTACGCTCATCCTCATCTCCGAGTACACCAGTGTACCGTTCTATTCCCGGTCCATTATCGGGACAGGGTAGTTCCCGCAGGTTGGCGACTCCTCCCTTGTCGTCCAGTATTCCTGATCCCGCATCCAGCATTCCTCTTGCGTCTAGCATTCCTCCTGCCGATGCCTCCATAGGAAGATCCAACGTCGAGCATATGGAGGACGGTGATCAGACTGATCCTGTCCAGGCAAGAGGTGAGAGCGACCCTCCATGCGCTCCTCCGGACGAGACGCGTATGGAGATTTGGACGGACGAACCTACGAAGTAAGTTAATTAGTTAGTATATATTTCTCAAATGATTATATGTACATATATATTCATGAAATTTATTATTGTATAGATATCGGCCTCATGTAGTACAGAGACAGCTGGGGTTATTTCTGAGGAAGAACTATGGTGGCCCTTGGATTAACTACTCAGATGCTCCCGCAGATAAGAAGGCCTTTTGGTTGGCCTAGTTTAAGGTAAAAAAATTTGTTTATTTTTAAATTTTAATAATTATTTGTGTCTATTATACAACTTTTCTATTTTACTTCTTGTAGAGGACCTATTTCTATCCACTACACCGGGCGACGAAGATCGAGGCCCAATTTTTTGCCGTCGCAGGCAAGCTCATCCGTGATGCGATCCACGACCAGAAGTCTCGTGATCGCTCCGGAAAGTCGATCCATGGTTGGATCACGCCAGAGCAGTGGACTGCGATGAAGGCTAGATTCGGCGAGGCCAGGTACCAGGAGCGGTCTGACAAGGCCAAGGTGGCACGGTCAAGCGCCAGTAAGTGGTGTGGTGGCCCCTTTTCTATGACGGAGCATTTTTGTCGTCTGGTACATTTTCTATGACGGACATCATTTTATATATAGTTGGATAAAATTTTTAGTACTAATAATAGATAATATATTTTAAGAGGTAAAAATGGATGAGGACCCGAACATGGTGACCGTCTTCCTAGTCACCCATCGGAGGGCTGAAGAGTTCATTGACGAGAGGGCGACGCAGGCTTATGTACATTCTATTCTTTATATTAATTTACTATAATTTAGAAAATGGGGAAATAGATATCAATATAGACTTTAGCAAACACTTAGACGTTAGCAAACATTGTTCTATGCTGAGTTTCTTCGGCTACAAGAGGAGGCGGCTGCTGTTGCTAGTGTGCCTACAGAGGGAGGGGCTGGTACTTCTTTCCAGCCGCCTACAGCTCCATCGCTGGACGACCTCTGGATGACCGTCGTTGGTGGACTTCAGAAGGGTACGTACTACGGTACGGGATCCTACGGTGCCTATTTAGCTTCAGAGACTTCCCGGGCCCCCTCTATTAGTGTGCAGTCTCCAGCTTCGCAGGCATCATCATGAGCTCAGGATATTGGTCGTCAGATCGACGAGCTGTGTTGCGAGTTGCAGCAGCAAATTTCTGATCACCATACCACAGAGCGATGATCCAACGATCAGATGATCACCGGACGATTTGATGCTGTCGAGCGCAGTATAAAGGAGCTGATGAGTCTGCAGCAGGCTATAGCTGCTAGCTTGCATAGGCTCACCGAGTCTACGCAGTGCACAGAGCGTAGACAGGTCGAGCTGGAGGGATCACATAGGACCACGTCTGCCTCACTCACTCAGGTACATACTTCGATTGAGGAGAGTACTCAGAGGATGGTGAGTACCCTTACTGTGCATGCTGAGCGAATGCGAGAGCTAGAGCAGATACGTCCTTCCGATCCATCGACGGTGCCGACTGTAGACATTGCACTGCCTCCTACTACCCCTACGGTGCAGCTCATACAGGAGCAGTATGAGTATATGCTATCTCAGATGCGTAGCAGGGGTCCTCAGTGATTTCATTGATTTTTTTATGAGTTGTATGTATTGGCCCTATGGGCAAATTGTTTATTGATACACTTTTGTTTATACACTTGGTGGAAGACTTTTATCATCTCACATTTTTATTTGACTCTATTGGATGTTTGTGATGATGTGTGTCTGTGAAGTGCAGTATGTAGGATTTGAATATATTTATGTTTGTGACGCGGGATGTGTGTCTGTGATGATGTTTGTTATGAGTTGTATGTATTGGCCCTATGATGTGTCTGTGATGATGTTTGTGATGATGTAAAGTACAGTATAAAGTGTAAAGTGCAGTGTGCAGGATTTGAATATAAAGTGTAGTGTGCAGTATGCAGGATTTGAATATAAAGTGCAGTGTGTAGCATTAGTATTTAAACTGTATATGAAGTGCAGGATTTTTGTTTAAATTGTATATAAAGTACAGTGTGCATGATTTGAAAACTATATTTTATTTTTTTAATTTTCCAGCATGTTACTACGGATTACGACGTTTGGCGACGGATTTGCGACGCTGAAGTACGTCGCAAATATGTATCTGGATGTCGCTAACTGCGACGGACCGTCGCTAAACGTCGTCCAGCATACTAACATGGCAAACCTTGCCATGTCACCACATGCGACGAATAGACGTCGCTATATACGTCGCTAAATTGGCGACGTACTATAAATATCGCCGAACGTCACTAGGTTTGTGACATTTTAGCATCGTAGACTATTCGCCGCAACAGCGATGATTGGCGACGAACTTTTGATCTGCGACTAGCTTTTCGACGACCTGCTTATTCCGTCGCTAATTACGTCACTAAATTAACTTAGCGACATATTTTTACTTATTAGCGACGTTTTTGGACGTCGCTAATATGACTCATTCTAGTAGTATAGGTACTAATATGTGTGTATATCTGTACAGAACTGAATTGGAGAGTCACAGCTGTTGGTATGCACATGTATTAGTGTGGAGCTGAGCCTTGAGTCACAACTGTCAATCGAGTTTGCATGTATCGATAATGATTTTGTTAAGAGCTAACAATACATAAACAAATAGGAAACAATATTGGTTATATCATGTTTATTCTAATCCTTGTCTTGTGCAAGGATGGTTCATCGGCTATGGTAAGAATCGCTGAAGAGTGATACATGTATTGCTTATAAAGATTAATCTGTTGTAAAGAATATGTTATGTACTATGAAAAGAAGTTAAATGAAATGATTATAGCTCATGAACATGCTACGCACTTCACATGAATAGAGTAGTTATCATGTATGAACAAAATATCCCTTGAATGTTTGAATTAAAATGATATGAAATGTTGGTTTTTGAAATAGTTTTAAAAGCTGTAATCTAACTCTGTACTACATAAAATGAATGTAGGTAAAAGTAGCAAGATCAATAACACATAGATTTTTTTTTTACTAAATGAATTAGTGATCATTTCAGACGATGTAGTCTTTGTTCACATCTCTAGTACATTAATGTACTGACCCACCACCAGCTTGTCTGCAGGTGCAAGATGGACGAAATTAAGCAATAGCCCAAGCCTCATTATCAGGAGCCAAAAATCAGAATTGATGCAAAAAGATAGATTTTTTGTATAAGTGATGGTCATCTGTTAAAGAGTTGGTTTTGAATATAAATGGATGTAATGTATGGAACGGGATCATTATAATCTGCATAGTTCATGAGAGATTGTAAGCCAAGTATGACATATATCAGAGAGATAATGAGAGCTTTGTAACTGATTAGAGAATATTAATAAAGAGATTGATTTCTGTATCATTGTGTTCACTTTTGTTTTCTTCTATATTGTCTGGTATTGCTTTAATTTCTACATTTCTGTTCTGCTGCGTTATTTTTATCTTGTCTATTTTGTAATTGTATAGGCCTTGGCCTTATGTAAGCGCAACTTATACTTGCACGACATCACGCCTAAGTGAAGACGAACGATTCTGCAGCAATCAAAACAAGGAGGAACGATCAGACGGGATCGGGCCGTGACATAATGGTATCAGAGCAATACGATCCTCTGGCCAATTGTTGATTCGATTGAATTCGAAGATGTTCGCTTGATTGGAATTCCTTTACCTACTTAATATCATTGATGAGATGAATGTTCCATACAATAAGTCCATAAATATTTTTTTATGATGCCAGCGTATGTTTTATTGATCGATTGATTGAGATTGAGATATTTTATTGAACACGAATTTGAACACGAATTTTGATATGATCTGGACCGTAATTTTTATGGATTGATGATGACGAAGGATGAGGACTATCGTTGCTATGGATATCATACGTTTCTCCTTATTTCGGGGTTGAAACTTTTTCTCAGTGGGTAATTATGTAGTGCCCTGCTCCATGAAAGCAGTAGATAGACTGAGAGATCAGATTGTTGGCTCTGATACAGAAGACGATTGATCTGGGTGAGTGGAAAATGACTCATTTTTTGATTCTTTCACGCCTAATAAAGAATCTATGAGTTTTCAATGTATGTTGCATAATAAATGAACCATTGCTATGCTAATCACGATAAAAGGAATCATTTCTATGCTAAGACAAGATAAAAGATTTGCATGCTAATGTTAGATTATCATTCCAACAGAATGAACCATGCCATGCTTAATAATAAGAGAAAAGAGAATGCTCACACGTCCCAGATTAGTATGCTATCAAAAGTAGAGTTCATGCTTATTGTTTAGAACTGTTACCATACTTGCTTAAATAAGATTGTTTATTGTCCCTTTATTAAATGCTATAAAGACAGAAATGTATTGAAGGCTCATTATATTATTAAAAGAGATGATACAGCTTGTCCGTCTAGAGAAAAGAAGAGAAGAGCTATTTGCTCTGTTATATGAAAAGAAATAGATAGGTAGAATATGTCTGCTGATCGATCGAGGAATTGTTATAAAAAAAGGGTAATTGATAAATGTTGCATTCATAGAGTCGGCTCGGACAACTTGTGCACAAGGGTGCAATCTCTCGACCGATCACTTGGGCACCTGGATCGCTCGGCTTCGGAGGAAACATGAAATCCTGAGACTAGAAGTCCTCGCAATCAGGGGGTGTCAATCTATTGGTGAGATGGACTAGAATGTCCCAACTGCTAATAATGGGGATACCCATGGACCATCATATAGATAGATATTGATTGGTGAAGATCTGAACCCTGAGCCACATCTACTAGTATGTGTGTGTATCAGTGCAGAGCTGAACCGGAGAGTCATAATTGTTGGTATGTGCATGTATTAGTGCAGAGCTGAGCCTTGAGTCATAGCTACAAATCGAGTTTGCATATATCAATAATAATTTTGTTAAGAGCTAACAATGTAGAGAAGAACAAGAAACAATATTGGTTATATCATGTTTATTCTAATCATTGTCTTATGCAGGGATGGATCGTTAGCTATGGTAAGAATCACTGGAGAGTGATATATGTATTACTTATAGAATGATCTATTATAAAGAATATGTCATGTACTATGAAAAGAAGTAAAATGAATTGGGCTTGTTATTGACTCTAAGAAATGCTGGAACTAAATGAAATGGTTATGGATCATGAAACACACTGCGCACATCACATGAATAGAATAGTTATCGTGCATGAACAAAATAGTCACTTAAATGTTTGATTTAAAAAGATATGAAATGTTGGTTTTTGAAATAGTTTTCAAAAGCGGTAATCTGACTCTCTACTGCATGAAATGAATGTAGGTAAAAATAGCAAGATAAATGTCACATAAATGTTTTATCACTAAATGAATTAGTGATCGTTTCAGAAGATGTATCCTTTGTGTATGTCACCAATACGTTAATGTACTGACCCACCACTAGTTTTCCTGCAGATGCAAAGTGGACGAAATGAATAATCCGAAGTGATAGCCCGAGCCTCATTCTCAGGAGCCAGAAATCAGAAGAGATGCAAAGAGGTGGGTTTTCCGTACACGTGATGGTCATCTGTTAAAGAGTTGGTTTTAAATATAAAGGGTTGTAATGTATGGAACATGATCATTGTAATCTGCATTGTTCATGAGAGATTGTAAGCCAAGTACAACATGTATCGGAGAGATAAAGAGAGCTTTGTAATTGATTCAAGAATATTAATAAAGAGACTGATTTTTGTATCATTGTGTTCACTTTGGTTTTCTGCTATGTTGTCCACTGCTGATTCAATTTCTGCATTTATATTTCGTTGCATTATTGTTTATTTTGTCTATTTTGTTATTATACATGTCTTAGCCTTGTACAACTGCAACTTAATGTAACGCTGCAGATCCAAAATACATAGGACTAGAAATGTAGACATGCCAGCCGTATAATATATACGTAAGCTGTAAAATATAGTATAACCATTACAACTAATCTCATCCACAAAATAAAGAAGAAAGATATTATAAATCAACTATGAATTGTTATTTTGTACAAGACGTTGGGCGGAGACAAATACACTACCAACTGTTTTAAATGAGAAGAAAAATATACAAGAAAAGAATTTATAAGTAGCAAAGACGACCCAAGAAAAATTATCTTCGAAGGAAATGGGGAAGATTACAGCTTGGCTAGAACACCTACTGAAAGTCACAAACACACACTTGGAGAATTCACCAGGTCCTCTAAGGGACTTAACAAGATACAAAAAAATAACATGCCATATAAACTAAATATAAAATATGTCATAAGTAAGGTAAATGGTCCATATCATAACAAGGTCCAGTATCACATCAACGAAACCGTAGACTATCCCTAAAACCAAACAAGGACAAGGGGTAGCACACTATTCCATGATGCGACAATACCCATGCCTTAACTAGGACGGAGTTTGACATGACATTGACTAAGATCACCTAACCATTCTCATGTGTTCATGCAGTTAAGAACAAACCTTCTACGCATGGGCACTTCTGGCTATAAATAGGATCCGGTATAGTCCCCACTTGGGAAACAATGTCCAAGCGCATAATGTTTCAATAACATCAGTGGCTAAACTGAGAGTGTAAGCTTACCCGTATCTCTAGCGGAGCTTCCGTGTTACAAAAAAAATATAATAGTGGCCCATACGATAAGGATATGTTCTCCCCACCCGATGCACCTATCTAAGTCGCATCCACGACCATGTATTTCTACTAACTACCAAGTCTTCTAACATGTATCTAATTGACAGATAGACCTAACGTAAGTCCCATACGTATCGGTGATCAGCCAACACGCATGTCCGGAGGACATATGCTACTCACCACTCATCTTGTAGCACATCTGTGTCAAAGTTTATAAAATGCTGTAAGCTAGTGGTAGTCCCTTAAATCTAGGTCCATATGCAAATTTGAAGGCAAGAAAGAAAAATATGACTAGCACTATGTATAATTGAAAGCAAGTAAGTATGAATTGTATCAAGATGGCTACTGGAAAAATTGAAAATAACCATAGGCAGTAATATGAAATAACTAAAGAAAATATAGACTAATTATAAGCAACAAATATGGCAAGGTATCTTGCCTGATATGACGCCTGGTATGGTGCGATGATCTAACAAGTCCTGCTTTTTCCGATAGCCATGGTCGTTACGAAAGGGTCCAGATTCACGAGGAAATATGAGTGTGTGATTAGACACGATCAATGATGATAACCGAGGAGAGTTGGAATAAAAGATACTTATACTATTTGTAGAAAATATTTTATAATATTTTGAAGACTAAATTTTATTAGTAAAATATTTTACTTAAACTTTAAAAAATCGAGAATATTTTTTAGGCAAGAAAACCCTAAGTTTGTAAAAAAAAATACTATTTTAGGTAGAAATCTATATTTTCAAAGATACCTTTAGACAAATACGAAATAATTCTAGAATTTATTTTAAGGCCAAACCAAATTTGAAAGTACCTAAATACCTCTAACCATCTTACTACACATATAGTTTGAAATTAGTAATAATATAAATTTCTCAAAATAATAACTTGGACAATAATAATCATATTAATAAGTATTTTGATAAACTGATAATATTACTAATCATGAACTGAATACTTTAAGTAATACTGATAGAAGTGTTAATAACACTACTAACAATAATTGTAATTATACAATTTAAGGATAACACTATCTCTAATAGTAAGTAGGTTATAATAATAATAATATAAGCTTTAGTAGATATATTATGTTGTTCCCCTCCGTCAAGGAAGCCAAGCATCAATTAAACTTAAGTAACATAAGATAGAGAGAAAATTTCAAAAGGAAGAGAGACTCACTAAAGGAGAAGAAGAGGGCAGAGAAACGCAACGGTTGACACTGTATGCACAGGGGACCGTAGAGGATGGGGATCGGTCCCCTGGTGTGGCAAAGAGGTCAACCCGGTGAGTGGCTCGGAGGATGCCTGATCTGAAGACGGTCAACGCAGCTACGGAGGACGGAAGGAGTAATTCCGGCGAGAGGCTCGGCATGGCTCTCCGACATGGCGGTTGGTCACGAGTAGTGGTAAGCATCGGATCGGTTCGGTTCGAACCGAACCGTCTATACCAAAACCGACAGAACCGAAAATTACAATTTTAAAAACCGTAAACCGATCCGTAGCACTGAGAACCGATCCAAAACCGAACAAGTTTTGTTGTAGGTCGGTTCAGTTTCAAAGATTTTTTTTCTTTCAGAAAACAGAGGTAAGAACTACAAATTTGTAGAAACAAAAGTTCCATAGAAAGTTAGTTGCACAAAAAAATGTTTAGCACATCGAGAATTAACATCAATAATAACTTACATCATAACTTTTGCAATATACAAGTAGCAACTAGCTCCAAAACAAAGCCAGCCAACATTCAAAACTAAAAAAACAACCCAAAAGGTAATCAATCAACCATATAAAAACCAAATGCAGCAAAAATGATAACAAAAACGTACCATAGAGATTTGGTATTTTGCAGCAGGTCCTTCGCTCAAGGAAAGAACAAATTAATTGTTCTAAAAATCTTCACAATGGAAGAGGTTCTTCGATAAGGACTCGTTCGACATAAACTGAGCGATGAGGAGCCTCTCGTTCCTCTCCCACAGCAGCAGCCGATGGCCGGCCGACCGCTCGCTCCGGAGCAGGCCCACCGATCTAGCCTCCTCGAGCAAAATAGAACAAATTAGTAGGGGTTTATGTTTATATATGTCAGAGGTTTATGTTTGGGAGAAATTTTGAAGAGAATACCGGAGAGAGAGAGAGAGGGATCGAAAAGAGAGAGAAATGGAAGAGGAGGAGGCGACTGAATGAACAACTCATGAGGAGAGAGAATGGATGATAGGGTTTTATGTTTATATATGTGCGAGGTTTTTTGGTAATTTTGGATATTCGATTTTTGGTTCAGGTCGGAAACCGAATAACAAATCCGCAAGCCGAACCGTTAACCGATATTCTCATATATACAAAACCGAATTTTGATCCGTAACTTTTAAATCCGAGCCGAACCGACATTACGGGTCGGATCAGGTCGGTTTTCAATTTTATAACTGTGTTTTGCTCACCCCTAGTCACGAGAGGTAGAACAGGCGTCTGTGAGGGTTGTTGGCTGGTGTGGTTACCGTCGTCGGTCTGTGAGGGTTCTGTGTGGATGGTTATTGCTGGGGGGTATGGCGAAGGTAATGGTGGTTGTGGTCGAGTTCTGGTCGAGGGGGTGGGTAGTCAGATGCTGGAAGAGGAGGTCGGGGAGGAGCGATAACGGGCATGGTGGTGCCGTGTCCCAACGGTTTGGTCGGAGTAGGAAGGAAGTTGTGAAGGTGGTTGTGATGTTGGCGGTGGTGATGGGTGTTCACCGATGGTGGCAGGATGGTGCTATCGTTGCGGAAGACTGGAGCAGATGGCCGAAGTACGGTGGTGTTGAAGATTTTTGGTGGTGGTGGCGGCTGCCGTCGTGTCTGGGTGTCGGACACGACAGTGAACGTAATTATATTTGTATTAAGAATTATAGTGGATGGAAAGGGCGACACGGACACGATGTACGGCATTTTTTTGTGGAGAAAATTTGATTTGTTGAAAATTGTAGAAAAAGGCAAAATGGGCTCTCCTTATATAGAAGGTGGACTCCCCTATTTGGATATTGATTAGTAATGATTTAAACCCCTTTAGATAAATAATATATTAATTTAAATCGATTTCAAACTAATTCAATCAATCAAATTCTAATTTGAATCTAGATAATCCAATCAATCCAAATCAAATTTAAATCAAAACTTTAGTTCAAAACTATTTTAGAAATCAATAAGATAATCCAAATTTAAGTCACCCTAATAATCATATTAAATCAAATTATTTCCAAAATGTTTTTTATAAATAATATAAAAATAATAATAATTAATTTTAAAAATAAAAAATATATGAATAAATTTCATGTACCTCGTATGTAAGTAAAATATTTACGTAAATCATAGTTTTTTAAATTACTACTATATTTGAACAAGAATGAATAGACTTTCATGAAAGTCAAAAATAGAGTTTTGGGGCAATTTTCGTGGGATACCCTTTTGATAGAAGAGTATTTGCTTATACCATATATCGATCGAAATAACTATTTCTATATTTTTAAGGAAAAAACAAAATGTTTTGTATATGAATAAATACATATTTCGTATTTATGTTTTTACGTATTCGAACTCGACGTACGATACAAAATAAAAACCAGCACAAAAATGAATAAAATTTTAAAATCATAGTAAAATTTTAGGGGGTTTACATCCTGCCCAACTTATAGAAATTTTGTCCTCGAATTTAGGAATAATTAGGATAGGCAGGGTAGAGGGAACCCGAGATTTTCTTGATACGACACGATCAATTTTTAAGCAAGGAGTTGGTAAAGGAATCCAATTTGAATAATTGCAATTTAGAGGACTAGAAGAATAAAATCATTGGTATAGAATAAAAAGTGAACACCTGCATGACACCGCAATCCGTATCTAAATTCGATCATACTACCACCAGTCTATGTAACTCAAGGATAATTCTCAAAAGTTTGATCAATTAACTTCAATATTTATACTTGCATGGATATTTTCATAATCCGTCACAATTTCGAAGTTCTGCTTCTAACATAATCATAAATGTCCTTTCATGTCATCTATCCTCAAAGTTTATATTACATAAAAAAAACAAATTCCCCTTCAATTCATCATTTTCTTAAATTTAACCAAAAATTTGTATTTCTAAAAAAAATATTTTTTAAATCCTATATCTCGTAATAGAATTTCGGTAAGTCCAACACACACACACACACACACACACACACACACACACACACACACACACACACATATATATATTTGAATTCAATAAATCTGTAACCTTCTTTTTCCTATATAATTATATATATTTTTCCTCAAGCTATAATTTCCTCAAAATTTTAAAATTTAAAACCTTCAATCAATTTAGTCGAAGTAAAAGTCAAAATTTTCTTCACTAGGAAATTTATACTTATTTATCAATGTAAAGAAAATTTTATCCATTAAGCACAAAAAATAAAATTCTATTTTCAACATTTGATTAATCTCAAACCTTTTTTTCATTCACAAGTATACTATCCTTTGATCATCTGATCTCATAAAAAAAATCACCTTCCTTAATTTCGTCAAATACCACAATTTAACTCAAGTCTCCTAATCACACAATCATTTATTTACTATACCACTAATCTCCTCTATAGGGCTTTCTAATATAATCCCCTTTTTAACCGAAGGGTGTCATGATCAAAAATACAAGGGAACCGTAAGAAACAAGGTTTGCATGGATCACAGTGGAGTAAAATAGAAATCCTCAAATAGGAAAGCCAAATATTTGGGAGAAAATTTTGGTTAGGTTCAATGGTTGTGGTATGGTTTGGGTAGTGATTGAGAGCTACTTGGTTATCACACGAAAATAAAAGGATAAGGGTGAAGTAATTAAGATAAAACACAAAGTAAAGAATGTTAATGAATCAAGTAGATCAACATAAAATATGTTAGAGACTCGTGCGGCATGGTTCCTATAGAGAGGATAGTCTTCTACGTTAGGGAACGATTCTAATCACTTCTCTAGTTTCATGTGATTAGAAGGTCACGATAATAGATCTAGGGTTTGAGTGAAGGTCGAGTAAGTCAAGATGAAGATGTAGTCACATGGTTTGGTCGATGACTAACTACACTCGTGTATGTACAACTATCATAGCCATGGGTGATGTGGTAACTAATGGAACACTTCTATCTTATTAGGGTGACCTTGTGTCTATCTTGGTTTCCGATCAAGATAATGTCCAAAAATTTAAATCGAGATTCCTTAGAAGTTCCTCAATACGTATCCAATGTCTCAAAACTAATCTACCAAATTCCTTAATTCTTTTTAGATCGTTGAGCATAATCATACCTAAAATTTTATGTATCGACATATATGTGGGATCATGATAGCACCATGAGCAGAATAGATGATTTGAAATGCTATCCCAAGTGAAAGGGTCTGTGTTTGAAATATAAAAACAGTATAATATTTTGAAGCTTCAATTACAATGAAGATATATCCTCCACACATTTGTACAAAAGAAAACTTAGATCTCAAGACCACCGTTTGATCACAAGTTTATTATAATACATGTAACAATGAGAATGTATAAAAAATGTTAGTATCCTTCTTTAATCAAAATAAACCATGGCAAAAATAAAAGGGCCAAAGAAAAAATCTTTAATCATCCTTGAGATAAACTTTCAGCCTATCACAAATCATTTTTTTCACCAAAATTTTAATCTCATTAATCCAAACATCAACTCGAAATTTAATCAACCGTAAGTCATACCTCAAAACTTAAAATTTTTAAAAATTCCTCAAATCGATTTCCATATCCCTCAAATATGTTTATCTATCATATAAATATTTTCTAATTCAAAAATCAATTGCCTTCTCAATCCTTTATAGATTCTGTCGATTCTCTTGCAATACCACCTAGTAATATCAAAATGAAGTTCTACCTATCATTACTACCCAACATAGAATTAATAATCCTTAAGATCATACTTTTAGAAAAATAGGGTTTCTTGATCCTTGAAGCCTAAAATGCCTCAGGACCTTTAATGCATACTAGTTGTCAATGTAATCCTTCTGGCCATGTGTTTGACCTATGAGTATATAATAGTGTAGTCATCTTTCTACACTACAAGAAAATTTGCTTGTAGTTACAATAAAGATCAGTCACTAATATATATTAATAGTGACTGAATTTCGTCAGAAATGATATTAGTGACGGACTAAACACATGAGTAACGGAGTTAGAGTCAGTCACTACTACGAGCGATACTAATACTACTAGTGACGGATGAATTCTTAAATCCGTCACTGTAATTGAACATGCCACGTAGATAAGTATTTATCTTTTAATATAAAAAAGTATTTAATATTTATTACTAACTAATTAGTCAGTCACTATTGTTGGGTCATTAATAATTATTACTAACTAATAAGTCAGTCACTACTGTTTGGTCATTAATAAAATTATTACTAACTAATATGTCAGTCACTAATGTTTGATCATTAATAATTATTACTAATAATAAATCAGCCATTATTGTTTGGTCATTAATAAAATTATCACTAATTAATAGGTCAGTCACTAATGTTGGGTCATTAATAAAATTACAAATTTTTTGAACTACAATCCTAATTGTTTGATATGTCATTAATAATAATATTAAATCATTCATTACTACTTGATCCATAAGTAGAAGGTAATTTCTTTCCACCACATTCTGCTGAAATCACAATTTCTTCATCCAAGATAGTATAAGTGGACTCTTACTAAAAAATTGAAGCCCAAAATAATATATTCATCAGATTAGACAAATAAATCAAAAATAAAATATACTCCAAAACAAAGTTAAGTCTGCTATTAACAAAAAAATACATTGTACATCAATATAAATTGATCTTCTAAATTTTAATGATAAAACATGATAAAGCACTCGATTTCACGTCACACCAAGTCCCTGACCACGTACTCGATTTTGCGTCTCCGAACCCATTTCTTGGACATACGCTCTTTGTCACAATTCCAATGTCTCATGTCACTAAAAAGAAATAGTCACATTCATATGCAAATAAAATTAGAAAATTGTAGAAACAAACAATTAAAGAATATAAAAATAGCGTAAATGGGGAAAGAAAATTATGGTTAGGGTTTTAAAATTTACTTGAGCCGGTAGGATTTCTCCATGGAGCCGATGTGACTTCCTTCCTGGACGAAAAGCGGTAAAAAAGGGCTGAACTCTACTAACCTAGAGTGGTCGAAGAGAATTGAACTCCGCTGACCTCTCTAGATGAGCACATTTAAAACAAAACAAAAAATTATTAGAGAAGGAGGAGATGAGTAAATAACGGAAGAGATGAGAGAATTACAAGGGGAAGAAAATCCTCATGACCTAGAGAAGGATGAGAGGAGGAGGAGAGGAAGAGAAAATTTTAGATGAGTAAATATTTAGAGGAGGAGAGAATCATAAACCATTTATGACCAAATATTCTGTAAAGGAAAAAATGATGGCACAGGTGAGAAAAAAGTGACGTCCAATTTTTCAATCCCGCTAACTCGGTCCCATAAATATTTAAAACTATTGGATTATTTTTCTTATTAAATTTATTATTGAATATTAAACTATTTTTATTAGCGACTGATTTAGAAGTTCCTAATATTTTTCATGAAACATATTTAAAATTTCCACGTCTATCTTCTCATTTAATAATTAAATAAAGTTTAGTGACTGCATAGTCCGTCACCATTAAATATTTATTCCGTCAGAAATAGTATTACTAACATTTTTTTTAATCCGACACAATTAATCTTTTACTAATGACTGAATATTCATTCCGTCACAGACTTCTGTCACTATAAGCAAAATTTCTTGTAGTGCTAACCTCTATTAAGCATGAAATAAAAGATAAGGTTAAGGTAGAAAGAGTTCAAACAGGATGAAAATCAAGGAAGGCAAACGAGAGTTCGATATTTGGAGTCAAGGAAATGAGATCAAGCATGTGGATGAGATCCCAGACTCTAATCCTATGTGCAGGCCCGCTCGGTACAGTAATGTAATCGAAACGACAAAGACCTGTATGGGCCACCACAAAAATATGTAACGTCCCAGTCCCAAAATACGTAGGACTAGGAATGTAGACATGGCAGCCGTATAATATATATACGTAAGCTGTAAAATGCAGTATAACCATTACAACTAATCTCATCCACAAAATAAAGAAGAAAGATATTATAAATCAACTATGAATTGTTATTTTGTACAAGATGTTGGGCGAAGACATATCCACTACCAACTGCTTTAGTTGAGAGAAAAATATAAAAAGAAAGTATTTGTAAAGTAGTAAAGACGACCCAAGAGCAATCATCTTCGAAGAAAATGGAGAAGATCACGGCTTGGCTAGAACACCTGTAAAAAAGTCACAAACACACCTGGAGAATTCACAAGGACCTTAGAGGGACATAACAAGATACAAAAAAATAACATGCTATATAAACTGAAAATAAAATATGTCACAAGTAAGGTAAATGGTCCAGATCATAACATGGTCCAGTATCACATCAACGAAACAGTAGACTACCCCACAACCAAATAAGGACAAGGGGTAGCGTACTATTCTGTGATGTGACACTGCACCATGCCATAACTAGAATAGAGTGTGACATGATATTGACTAAGGTCACCTAACCATTCTAATGTGTTCATGCAGTTAAGAATAAACCTTCTACGCATTGGCACTTCTGGCCATAAATGGGATCCGGTATAGTCCCCGCTTGGGCACCAGTGACCAAGCACATAACGTTGCAATAACGTCAGTGGCCAACCTGAGAGGGTAAGCTTACCCGTATCTCCAGCGGAGCTTCCGGGTTACAAAGGAAAGTGTAATAGTGGCCCATACAATATGGATATGTTCTCTCCACCCGATGCACCTATCTAAGTCGCATCCACAACCATGTATCTCTACTAACTGCCAAGTCTTCTAACATCCATCTAATTGACAGTTAGATCTAACGTACATCCCATACGTATCGGTGATGAGCCAACACGCAAGTCCGGAGGGCTATATGCTACTCACCACTCAATTCTAGGTTAATATGCAAATTTAAAGGCGAGAAAGAAAAATATGACTAGCATTATGTATAACTGAAAGCAAGTAAGTATGAATTGTATCAAGAAGGCAACTGGAAAAATTAAAAATAACTACAGGCAGTAATATGCAATAACTAAAAAAAATGCAGACTAAATATAAGCAGTAAATATGACATGGTATCTTGCCTGATATGAGATCTGGTATGGTACGACGATCTGACAAGTCCTGTTTTGTTAGATATCCATAGTCGTTGCGAAAGGGTCAAGATTCACGAGTTAATAGGAGTATGTGATTAGACACGATCAGTGATGATAATCGAGGAGAGTTGGAATAAAAGATACTTATACTATTTGTAGAAAATATTTCATAATATTTTTAAGGGTAAATTTTATTAGTAAAATATTTTACTTAAACATTTAAAAAATTGAGAATCGTTTTTAGGCAAGAAAACCCTAAGTTTGCAAAAATACTATTTTAGGTAGAAATCTATATTTTCAACTATACCTTTAGATAAATACGAAATAATTCTAGAATTTATTTTAAGGCCAAACCAAATTTGAAAGTACCTAAATAGCTCTAACCATCGTACTGCATATATAGTTTGAAATTAGTAGTAGTATAAAATTCTAAAAATAATAACTTGGACAATAGTAATCATATTAATAAGTATTTTGATAAACTGATAATATTACTAATCATGAACTGAATACTTTAAGTAATACTGATAGAAGTATTAATAACACTACTAATATTAATTTTAATTATACAATTTAAGTATAACACTATCAGTAATAGTAAGTAGGTTATAATATTAAAAATAATAATAATAATAATAATAATAATAATAATAATAATAATAAGACTAATACTAATACTAATACTAATACTCATAATAATAATAATAATAATAATAATAATAATAATAATAATAATAATAATAATATAAGCTTTAGTAGATATATTATGCTGTTCTCCTCCTTCGGGGAAGACCAAGCAGCAATTAAACTCAAGTAACATGAGATAGAGAGAAAACTTCAAAAGGAATAGAGACTCACTAAAGGAGACGGAGAGGGTGGAGAAACCCGACGGTAGGCAATGTATGTGCAGGGGACCGCAGAGGATGGGGATCGGCTGCCTGTTATGGTGAAGAGGTCAACCCGATGAGCGGCTCGAAGGACGCCTGATCTGAAGGTGATCAACGCAGCTGCGGAGGACGGGAGGAGTGATTCCGTCGAGAGGCTCGGCATGGCCGATGGTCGCGAGAGGTGGCACCGGCATCTGTGAGGGTTGCTGGCCAGTGTAGTTGCCGTCGTCGGTCTGTGAGGGTTCTGTGTGGGTGGTTATTGTTGGGGGGCGTGGTGAAGGTGATGGTGGTTATAGTGGAGTTCTTGTCGAGGGAGTGGGTAGTCGAATTCTGGAAGAGGAGGTCGGGGAGAAGCGGTTACGGGCATGGTGGTGCCATATCTCGACGATTTGGTCGGAGTAGGGAGGAAGTTGTGAAGGTGATTATGATATTGACGGTGGTAATGGGTGTTCGCCGATGGTAGCAGGGTGGTGCTGTCGTTGCGGAAGACTAGAGCAGATGGCCGGGGTACGGTGGTATTGAAGATTTTTGGTGGTGGTGGCGGCTCCGTCGTATCCGTGGTGTCGGACACGACGGAGAACATAATTATAATTATATTAAAAATTATAGTGGATGGAAAAGGCGACACGGACATGATGCATGACATTTTTGTGTGGAGAAAATTTGATTTATTAGAAATTGTAGAAAAAAGGCAAAAGGGGCTCTTCTTATATAGGAGGTGGACTCCCCTAGTTGGATATGGATTAGTATTGATTTAAAACCCTTTAGATAAAGCATATATTAATTTAAATCAATTTTAAACTAATTCAATCAATGAAATTCTAATTTAAATCTAGATAATCCAATCAATCCAAATCAAATTTAAATCAAAACGTTAGTTCAAAACAATTTTAGAAATCAATAAGACAATCCAAATTTAAGTCACCATAATAATCAAATATTAAATCAAATTATTTCCAAAATATCTTTATATAAATAATATAAAATAATAAAAATTAATTTCAAAAATAAAAAATATATGAATAAATTTCATGTACCTCGTATGTAAGTAAAGTATTTACATAAATCATAGTTTTCTAAATTATTATTATATTTGAGAAAGAATGAATAGTCTTTCATGAAAGTCAAAAATAAAGTTTTCGGGCAATTTTCGTGGGATGTCCTTTTGATAGAAGAATATTTGCTTATACCATATATCGAATGAAATATCTATTTCTATGTTTATAAGAAAAACAAAAACAAAATGTTTTGTATAGAAATAAATAAATATTTTGTATTTACGTTTTCGAACTCGACGTATGATACAAAAATAAAAACCAATACAAAATGAATAAAATTTTAAAATCATAGTAAAAATTTAGGGGGTTTACATCCTACCCAACTTATAGGAATTTTGTCCTATAGGTAGGGTAGAGGGAACCCAAGAGTTTCTTGATATGACACGATCAATGTTTAAGCAAGGAGTTGGTAAAGGAATCCAATGAAAAACGGTCAATTTGAATAATTACAATTTAGAGGACTAGGAGAATAAAATCATGGGTATAGAATAGAAAGTGATCACCTGCATGATACCCCAATCATTATCTAAATTCGATCATACTTCCACCAGTCTATGTAACTCAAGGATAATTCTCAAAAGTTTATCAATTAACTTCAATATTTATACTTGCATGGATATTGTCATAATCCGTCACAATTTCGAAGTTGTGCTTCTAACATAATCATAAATGTCCTTTCACGTCATCTATCCTCAAAGTTTATATTAAATAAAAAATTAAAAGACATACGTATATAGAATTTCTGGTTATAAAAAATATTATTTTAGAAATATAACCAAAATTCTGGTTATATATAAATATATAGAATTTCGGTAATAGATTCTGGTTATCCTCAAAGGACATTTATGGTTATCACGTCATCTATCCTCAAAGTTATGTATATAACCAAAATTCTGGTTATATATATATATATATATATATATATATATATATATATATATATATATATAACCAAAATATATATATATATATATATATATATATATATATATATATATATATATATATATTTTGGTTATATATATATATATATATATATATATATATATATATATATATATATAATCATAAATTTTGGTTATAAAACATTACCAGTCCTTAAATTTAACCAAAATTTTATATTTCTAAAATAATATTTTTTAAATCCTATATCTCGTAACAGAATTTTGGTAAGTCCAACATATATATTTATATATATATTTTATATATATATATATATATATATATATATATATATATATATATATATATATATATATATATATATATATATATATATATATTTTATATATATATATATATATATATATATATTATATATATATATATATATATATATATATATATATATATATATATATATATATATATTTTTATATATATATATATATATATATATATATATATATATATATATATATATATATTTATATATATATATAAATATATATATATAAAAAATATATATATATATATATATATATATATATATATATATATATATATGAATTCAATAAATTTCTAACCTTCTTTTTCCCACATACGTATATATAGTTTTCCTCGAGCTATAATTTCCTCAAAATTTTAAAATTCAAAACCTTCAATCAATTTAGTCGAAGTAAAAGTCAAAATTTTCTTCACTAATAAATTTATACCCATTCAATGTAAAGAAAATTTTGTCCTTTAAACACCAAAAATAAAATTCCATTTTCAACATTTGATTAATCTCAAACCTTTTTCTCATTCGCAAGTATACTATCCTTTGATCATCTTATCTCATAAAAAAATCACCTTCCTTAATTCCATCAAATAGCACAATTTAACTCATGTCTCCTAATCACACAATCATTTATTTACTATACTACTAATCTCCTCTATGGGTCTTTCTAATCTAATCCCCTTTCTAACCGAAGGGTGTCATGATCAAAAATACAAGGGAACCGTAAGAAACAAGGTTTACATGGATCACAGTGGAGTAAAAATAGAAATCCTCAAAAGGAAAAGCAAAACATTTGGAAAAAAAATTCGGTTAGGTTCAATGGCCGGGGTATGGTTTGGGCAGTGATTGAAAGCTACTAGGTTACCGCACAAAAATAAAAGGATAAGGGTGAAGTAATTAAAATAAAATACAAAGTAAAGAATGTTAAGGAATCAACTAGATCAACATAAAATAAGTTAGAGACTCGTGAGACATGGTTCCTATAGAGAGAATAGTCTTCTAGGTTAGGGTACGATCAGGGGAACGATTCTAATCACTTCTCTAGTTTCAAGTGATTAGAATGCCACGATAATAGATCTAGGGTTTGAAGGAAGGTCGAGTAAGTCAATATAAATATGTAGTCATATGGTTTGGTCGATGACTAACTACACTCGTGTATGTACAACTATCATGGCTATGGGTGATATGGCAACTAATGGAACACTTCTATCTTATTAGGGTGACCTTGTGTCTACCTTGTTTTTCTATCAAGATAATATCCAAAATTTTAAATCAAGATTCCTTAGAAGTTCCTCAATACATATCCAATGTATCAAATCAAATATACTAAATTCCTTAATTCTTTTTAGATCGCTATCAAAATTTTTATGTATAGACATATATGTGGGATCGTGATAGTACCATGAGCAGACTAAATAATTTGAAATGCTATCCCAATTGATGTTGGGCGCGTACAAAAACGTTTGCCAACCTACCTGACCAAAACCAACCCCCGTCTAACAGACACCAAGCACAAGATGAAGACAAGTATATGATAGTGACGTATGTCACCTGGATAAATCCCAACCTTTAATAACTCAGATGAAATTACAAGATTGACAGAACTCATGTTGAATCCTTTGTCCTAATAGGTTCAACCCCCTCACCACTCTTAAGAGAAAAATAGAAGATTACAATTGAGATCACTCACCAATCCGTAGCAATCTCCCTAACCGAAGTTGACGTCTCTTCGATTAGATCTTCTTCTTCCTTTTGTCTTGGATGGCGAAGTCCTAAGAGTAAAGTACAAACTTTCTCTTTGATTTTCTTGTGGACAAGTGTCACTACCACTTTTCTAGCTTGTGGGTATTTTCGTCATTTTGGTCATTTTTGAAATTTTGTGAATTATTTGGAATTATTATTCATTATTTGGATTTATTATAATTAATATGATTTTTAGTAATTTTTAGTGATTTTTAGTAGAATTGATTTTGACCCTATAGTTGACTTTGACTAGTGTTGACTAGAAGACTAACCTAGGTTAAGACCACTTGGTTAGGTTAAGTAAACTTGGTTTGACCTAATTTAGTGAGATTTAAGTCATTGGAACTTGTTTGGAGAGATTTGGAGTTGATTTGACTAATATGGCTTATGACTTCATAAGTCATGATTAATGACTTGACTTAAAGCCCATAGGCCCACACCATGAACCAACCCTAACCCTAATCAGCCCATGGCAGCCACTATTGATCTTCCCTTTCCTATTTAATTCCCCTCAAAGTTAGGGCTAGCCTCCAATAGGAATTCTTGCCAAGTTTTAGAAAGAGGTAAGCCCCCATATTCCAAAAATCCTAGTAAATCCATTTTAATTCCTTTTTAACCCAAACAAATTGCATTGAGTCCTAAATTTCCTCTACTTGCTGTTGGTAATAACTATTCTCATATTTGGAGAGCATTGGAGGAGTTTGGTCATCAAGAGGAGCACCTCTTTGTGGAGCTTTTTGAAGCTTTTGATACTCATAGGTATATTCAATTTCTTATCATAGAATTCTGTAATTTTTGCATCATTAGGGAGCCCAAGACCTAACCTAACTATAGGAATAGGAATCCCCAAAATTTTGTGTCCTTTCGTGTCCAAACTGGACACGTATCAGTGTCTAGTTTTAGGTGTTTGATGAAATAACCCAATGGGCATTTCGTATGAATTTTGGGGAATTCTTTGAATAGAAAAATAGTATTTGACCTTGCTTATAGGTTTCTGGTGTCTTTGTGTGTTCTTGGTGTCGTGTCGAGTCATGTCAGGTACATGTACACGCGGTCGTGCACACGCGCGCGCGAGCACTGTGCGTGCCCTGCCACTCGGGCATGATTGCGATACGGACACGCCACCCCGACACTTGGGACTTGACACACAGCAAGGTGCCGACACTGACACGGGACTCCCCAAGTTTCAGGGCCCTACGTGTCATGTCGGACATGCACGAGCGTGCGCACGGATTTTATACTGTCTCACTGGCTGTCATTTTTAGCCACTGATACGCGTGTCTCGTGTCACGTACACGCGACGTGGAGACGTGTCAGGGTTCCCTATCCCTAGCCCTAGTCTAGGTCGACCCTGGGACACAACCACGTGGGTTGTGTCGTGTCGTGTCGTGCACACGAACGACGTGAACACATGCATGAGGAGTGGACTGTGCACTGTGTCCAGTTTTTTGTTTTCAGTTTTATGTTTAATGGACACGTTTGTGTCCACTTTTGTGGACACAAACTACTTTTGTGACACGTACACATTGTGTATTAATTTTACCAACCATTAAATTCTCTTTTTACTTTGATTTTGATAGTTAATTTCCATTTTCCCTATTATCTAAAAAAACTGTGAACTGTCCATGTATCCTGTCTTTTTCCCTGATTTTAAAAATGAGTTTTAGCATCAATTTTTACCTAATCTACACTGCAAATTGCATGATATTAAAAGCCTAATATGTTCTCCTATGTGATTACTAATGGTGTGTTGAATTTGGTTGTGTATTTATTGGGATTGGGTTCAAAAAACTGAAAATTCAATTTAGGTTCTGTTTGAACTGTTCTTAACTGAACTATGGGGTTAAATCTGTGTTTCCTACTAAAGGACTGATTTAATAGTTTTTATGTGAATACATGAGTTATTTGAACTGTTAGATTCAATAGCTGTTAACTGAGTTGGGGTGAAAAATCTGGAAAAGATATATGGACTGAAAACTGGAAACAGTTTAGGTTTAATTGGTATTATTTGAACTCTTTTGTTTTTGTTTTATGTCAATATGTTAACTGATGTTGATTCCTTAACTGAGAATGAAGTTGGGAAAACTTTGTTTACTGTTATGGGATGTGTATTAACTGAGAATTCAATATAGGGTATTAAATCTGGATAATGAAGTTGGGTTTAAAACTTGAAATTCAATTTTTTAACTGTTTACTGTTTTGGGTTTTTGTGGGGATTCAAAATCTGAGACTGAAATCAGTAGGGGGGCTGTGCACACTTTTTCCTCACTATTTTTACACTCTTCATATCACTGTTTGCACATTATTATCACTCACACACATGTGTGTCACTAACACACACACACACACTCTAGTCACACACACTCATGCACATGCCTCACTTCACTAGTACACACACACACATACTTCATTGTGTTTCCCCTCACTATTCACTCATGTATCTCACACTCTCTCATGACACACACATACACTAGTATATATATATGTCACTCTCACTCATGACACACACACACACACACTTGTATCCATGTGTTTTCCCCTCTCTTTCATATGTATACCTGTATATGAATTGAGATTTGTATATACATAGGATTCCTATATATGGATGTGTGCTTTTATATATATATTAGATATATATAGTGTATGTGATACCATAAGATATAATGAATTGTATATATGTATATATGTGTATGGTTTAGATATGGATATTGAATATGATTTTGCTTAGCCCATGGTATAGCCTATTGGCCCATGGCCTAGTCTTTTAGCCTATGGCATGGTATGCCTAGTATGGAGCCTAGATAGACTAGTGTAGTCTTGTTAGACTTAGAATAGCCTTGTTAGCCTAGTGTAGACTAGTTTAACTTAGAGTTGACTTTGATCTAGATTGACCTAGATTCATATAGAATGCATTGATTTGCATCTTATTATCATTGTAGACTCATAGTGACTTGTACTGTTCTATAGGAGACAGATACCACTCCTCGGACAGTATATATTCTCCAGATTCACCGGATACAGGCGAGTACATTCTCTGATTATTTCATATCCTGCATTAGGATTAGTACTATATGGATCTTGTTGAGCGATGTTATCCCCTTAGCGGATACATCGGGTATTTCGTGTTCGTGTACTTTATCGTGAATATCGTGTACTCCTTGTATTTGTGACATTCGTGTACGAAACGTGTGAAATCGTGTATAATCATGTATTTACATGACATTCGTGTACAATAACATAACTTAGCCAGATCCTTGTGTATTGATTGGGGCGGGGGAGTAGAAGTGGTTATGTATTCAATCCAGTAGATTACTCGTGTACAACCTCTGTAGATTACTCGTGTATAACATCGTGCCGTTTACATAACCATCTTGTGCTCTGAATCACTAGACACTATCAGTTCTCTATATACTGTAGCTATTTATTTACAGTCTTTCCTGTTTACCATGTTATTCTTCAATTTTTTGTATCTTACTCTCTAGCATGATTATATATCCTGACCTGCTATGATTTATTGAGATGTACTGTGCTCGCTCCTGTCCTGACTGGACCTGTTGAAATATTACAGAGGACGAGGATGAGGCGTTCTGCCCTACCTAATACGGTGCTACACTACACGAGTGCCTGGACTTGGACCAGCAGCAGGATCCACTAGCAGTAGATGACACTCCCTTAGACTAGGACTGTCTTTACTTTACTTGGATTACTGTATTTGGATTTCAGAGATTTGGACATGTATTTATTTATAGACACTTAGAATTTTGGTTTGTACCTCTGTGATGTTTTTTTCCTGGATATTATCATCTTTATCATTCTATCTTATTCCTATTCTACCTTAGCTGTGATTGAGATATATTCTGTTATATCACCCCCATTCGGGGAGTATAACTGTTTATTACCTGTATCTGTTAGATGTTGGGACCTAGGACAGCGTTCTACCGCCGACACTGCGGCGTAGGCTGGACGTACCTACGTCTCGTGCCCTTACTCTAGGGTGCGGGTCGTGACACGTTTTTAGTGGTGGCCCATGCAGGTCCTAGGTTGAAAATGTAGTGGTATTCGAACTAGAATATCACTGCAGCCTGCAGTAGGAATTAGTATATTTTTGACGGTACTCAATCACAATAGAAAAAATTTCCTATCAAATTTCGTATATCTATTTTGCTGCTTATTGTCTTCCTTAGAACTTTAACTGTCCTCCTTTGATTTTTGACTCATTATCAGTAATTGTTTCTTGTTTGATCTGTGTCTCCAGGATGGTTGAGACGAGATCGCATCGCCCCGCGACGGGAGAGGCTGGAGAGGGGTCTGCCACCTCTCGTGTCCAGCAACCAGCTCCCAGTACCATGGGGCCAGTGCAGACCTCAGGAGTCGGTGTCTCTGCGACCTTTGGAGGAGCACCTCCAGCAGTCACGAGGCAGAGCCCAGTGATTCCTGAGATCCTTCCACTGCAGCAGCCTCCGCCTGCAGGGATGGTAGATGCTGCACATCTTTTCTCCTTCGTGGAGAGGATTCTGGAGTCGCACTAGCAGCAGCAGACGAGGCAGACTACCGATTTCCGTCAGGGGATCGACGAGGCACACCAGCTGGTTCGTACCACAGTCGAGATGATTACTGCTCAGGGGGCCCAGCAGCAGCCCCGTCGGAGGGAGAAGGACATTCAGGACTTCCAGAAGATACATCATCGGGAGTTCTTCGGCACAGAGGGCATTCACATCGCAGACGACTGGATAGAGCATATTGAGGAGATCATCCGACTGGAAGAGATACCAGATCAACTCCAGATCGAGGCGGCGGACAGCCAGATGCAGGACTTAGCCCGTGCGCGGTACCAGGCAGATCCCAGGGTGGGAGTTGAGGGCCACACTTGGCCCAGTTCAAGGAGCTGTTCAAGAGCAGTTCTTTCCTGATGTTCTCTTGGGAGTTATCGAGGCAGTTCAAGGGTCTGGTTCAGGGGAACCAAACGATAGTTTAGTATGCCAGAGTTCTGAAGATTGGCCCGTTTATAGATGACTTGACCGAAAGCCGAAGGCAAGGAACTTTCGCCGAAGTCTGATTAAGAGATTCGGTCGCTGACTAAGAGCGACCGGAATGCCACTTTTGCTGAGATATTTTTTGGGGCTATGGCGCGGAGGACGACGTAGGGCTGAAGCTGAAGAGGGTCATGACTTCCAGGGTGGCAGTAGCAGTCAGGGGCAGGCCAAAGGCCTCACTTCCAGAAGCACTTTCAGCAGCAGAGGCCAGTTCACACAGCACCAGCATCAGGTCGTGCACCTTTTCAGCAAGTACAGCACCAGCAGCAGAGAGGACAGCAGGCACCCAGGCAGCAGGCTATTAGTTACTTTCTGCAAGAAGCCTGGGCATAATGGGACGAGTGTAGGAAGAGACTTGGCAGATGCTTGATGTGTGGATCAGCAGACCATCAGATGCGAGAGTGTCCGTTGCTGTGCGTCCGATACCAGGAGAGCTGGGGCAGCCAAGGCTCCAGCAGGCCAGCAGAGGGGACCATCCGCAGACCCAGCAGCAGAGGTTCCAGTAGCACCAGCAAGCACGAGTGGGCAGCAGGGCGAGCTTTCACCATGGCAGCTGAGGATACGAGGCCATCGGGGAGCTGATAGCAGGTTCGTTCTTCTCGATTCCCTTCCAGCATTTGCACTCTTTGATTCCGAGGCTTCCCACAACTTTGTCATATCGTATGCTATTAGAGACAGTTTGGTTTTGAACCCTTGCCTAGGACCTGCAAGATCATGACCGGGGGTGGGTCATCCTCGTGATGATGTTTGCAGAGGGCGGAGTGTCTTATTGGGAGGCCGAGAGTTGGGAGTGAGTTTACTCATCATGCCATTACCGAACTACGATATAGTATTAGGTATGGACTGGCTGAGTAGACACCACGCCCTCATTGATTGCCGTGGGGTAGAGTTTTGTTCGGGCGCCAGGAGAGCCAGAGTTTGAGTACACCGCGGCAAGCAGAGCAGGACGACGGAGTCTTCTGTGGAGCTTCAGTTGAGGAGCAGGTGGCTCTGCATCCTTGATCACAGAGTTTATGGATGTATTCCCAGAGGAGTTGCCAGGGCTTCCAACCGGATATAGAGTAGAGTTCTCGATAGACTTGGTTCCCGACGCGGAACCGATCTTCCAGCATGTCTATCGAATGAACACACGAGTTAGTGGAGCTGAAGAGCAGGTAGATGAGCTGCAGGACAAGGGCTTCATTCGCTCGAGTTCTTCACCTTGGGGTGTACCGGTACTCTTCGTACCCAAGAAGGATGGGTCGGTACGTATGTGTATCGACTACAGGGCACTTAACAACCTGACAATCAAGAACCGATACCCACTGCCACATCGATGATCTGTTTGATCAGTTGAGCGGAGCTCGGGTGTTCTCCAAGATTGATTTGAGGTCGGGTTATCACCAGGTGAAGGTGAAGGGGGAGGATATTCCCAAGACTGCTTTCAGGACGCGTACAGGTAGTTTGAGTTTTTGGTTATGCCGTTTGGGCTAACCAATGCACCAGCAGTGTTTATGAATCTAATGAACAAGGTGTTCCACCAGTACTTGGATAAGTTCGTGGTGGTGTTCATTAATGATATCTTGATATATTCCAAGACAGAGGAGGAGCACGAGGAGCATCTGCGGATAGTGCTAGAGACTCTCAAGGGAGCAGCTTTATGGGAAACTCTCCAAGTGTGAATTTTCTTGGACTGGGTGGACTTCTTGGGGCATGTAGTGACTGGAGATGGATCTCAGTTGACCCCAAGAAGATTGTAGCAGTTGAGCTTGGACAGCGCCGACTTCAGTGGCAGAGATCAGGAGTTTCCTGGGCTGGCAGGATACTAGGAGATTTGTGCAGGATTTCTCCCGGGTTGCAGAGCTATTGACACGGTTGACCCGGAAGGATGCTGAGTATGTTTGGTCAGATGAGTGTCAGACAGCTTTTGATGAGTTGAAGAAGCGGCTTACGACAGCTCCGATTCTGACATTGCCTTCAGGATCAGGTGGATTCACTATTTATAGTGATGCTTCAGGGAAGGGGCTGGGTTGTGTCTTAAAGCAGCATAGGAAGGTGATTGCCTATGCTTCCAGGTAATTGCATCCCCATAAGAAGAACTACCCTATCCATGACCTGGAGCTGGAGGTGGTGATTTTTGCTTTGAAGTTGTGGAAGCACTATCTGTATGGCGAAAGGGCAAAGATTTTCACAGATCATAAGAGCTTGAAGTATGTGTTTACACAGAAAGAGCTCAACATGAGGCAGCGCAGATGGCTAGAGTTGATGAAGGACTTTGACATCTCACTTCAGTATCACCCGAAAAAGGCCAACGTGGTTGTCGATACCTTGAGTAGGTATCCGACAGCCATGTGTTTGACTATGGATTGGCACTTGCTTGCAGACTTAGAGAGCCTTGGGATTGAGGTGATCGTGCCAGGATGCAGATACAGTTATGGGGCCTTCAGATACAGTCGGACTTGATGGACAGATCAAGGCGACACAGTTCGAGAATGTGGCTCTGCGGTGTATCCAAGAGCAGATCAGTACAGGAGTAGAGGATATTGAGTTCTCACTTGCAGAGGATGGTGCCCTGAGGTACGGTTCCCGGTTATATGTGCCCAGCGGGGCTCAGAGAGCAGATTATCTAGGAGGCTCACAGATCGCAGTACTCTATATCCTGGTGCCAACAAGATGTACAGGGATCTGCAAGAGCATGTCTGGTGGTACGGAATGAAGAGGAGGTGTCCCACTTCGTAGCGAGATGCTTGATCTGTCAGCAGGTCAAGGCAGAGACAGAGGTTCGAAAGATTATTGCAGCCGTTGTCCATTCCAGAGTGGAAGTGGGAACATATTACCATGGATTTCGTATCTGGGTTGCCGTGTACACCTGGAGGGAAGACGCGATTTGGGTCATCGTTGACAGGTTGACCAAATCGGCCCACTTTTGCCATTCAAGGTGGGTACGTCTACAGAGAGGCTCGCGGAGTTGTATATGAGGCAGATAATCAGGATTTACGGAGTTCCCGTCAGTATAGTCTCAGATCGGGATAGCCGCTTTACTTCCCATTTCTAGAGGGGTCTGCAGACTAGCTTAGGCACTCAGCTCAAGTTTAGTACTACATACCACCCCCCAGACGGACGGACAGTCAGAGAGGACTATTCAGACACTTGAGGATATGCTGCGGACGTACGTCCTGGATTTTTGAGGTTCCTGGGAGGATCACCTGCATTTGGTGGAGTTTGCTTACACAACAGTTTTCAGGCCAGCATTGAGATGTCACCGTTTGAGGCTCTGTACGGCGTAGGTGCCGTACACCCTTATCTTCGGATGATGTTGGGGAGCAAGCTTTACTGGGACCAGAGATGGTTGTTGATGCAGCCGAGAAGGTGAAGCTCATCAGGACAGACTTCACGTGGCGCAGGACAGACATCGGCACTGGGCCGATAGCCACCGGAGGCTGCTGGAGTTTGAGGTACAGTTTTAGATATAGGATTAGAAGTAGGTTTTTTTTTCTGTTTTGTTTGATTGATCATGTTTGATTTTTAGTAACTTGAGACCTTGCTTGTGATTAGGTTGGAGACATGGTTTTCTGCGGATATCTCCGACTCGTGGTACGATACTTTTGGTGGAGGTGGGAAGCTTAGCCCGCGCTTCATCGGCCCTTTCGTTATCAGGGAGAGTCGGTGACGTGGCATACAGGCTAGACTTGCCACCTGCACTAGTGGGAGTTCACAACGTATTCCACGTGTCACAGTTGAGACGGTACGTAGCTGACCCTAGCCATGTGCTCGATCATTCGGAGATTGAGGTTGGGCCTACTCTCAGTTATCCAGAGCAGCCTGTGGAGATTCTGGATCACCGAGAGAAGGTATTGAGGAACCAGGTGATACCCTTGGTACGCGTCGCATGGAGGCATCATTCTCCTGGAGAGTCGACCTGGAGCGGGAGGATGAGATGCGCGAGCGGTACCCCTATCTTTTTGGACCTGGAGGTATACTTTTCTATCCTTCTCAGCAGTTTAGTTTCGCCTTTAATTTCGAGGACGAAATTATTTTAAGGATGGTAGATTTGTTACCACTTATCTAGCTTGGGGGTATTTTGATCATTTTGGTCATTTTTGAAATTTTGTGAATTATTTGGAATTATTATTCATTATTTGGATTTATTATAATTAATATGATTTTAGTATTTTTAGTATTTTTAGTAGAATTGATTTGGACCCTATAGTTGACTTTGACTAGTGTTGACTAGAAGACTAACCTAGTGACTAACCTAGGTTAAGACCACTTGGTTAGGTTAAGTAAACTTGGTTTGACCTAATTTAGTGAGGTTTAAGTCATCGGAACTTATTTGGAGAGATTTGGAGTTGATTTGACTAATATGGCTTATGACTTCATAATCATGATTAATGACTTGACTTAAAGCCCATAGGCCCACACCATGAACAACCATAACCCTAATCAGCCCATGGCAGCCACTATTGATCTTCCCCTCCTATTTAATGCCCCTCAAAGTTAGGGCAAGCCTCCATTAGGAATTATTGCCAAGTTTTAGAAAGAGGTAAGCCCCCATCTTCCAAAAATCCTAGTAAATCCATTTTAATTCCTTTTTAAAACAAATTGCATTGAGTCTAAATTTCCTCTACTTGCTGTTGGTAATAACTATTCTCAGATTTGGAGAGCATTGGAGGAGTTTGGTCATCAAGAGGAGCACCTCTTTGTGGAGCTTTTTGAAGCTTTAATACTCATAGGTATATTCAATTCCTCACCATAGAATTTAATTTTTGTATCATTAGGGAGCCCTAACCTAACCTAACGTAGAATAGGAATCCCTAAAATTTCGTGTCCTTTCGTGTCCAAACTGGACACATATCAGTGTCTAATTTTAGGTTTTGATGAAATGCCCCAATGGCATTTCGTATGAATTTTGGGGAATTGTTTGAATAGAAAATTGTATTTGACCTCGCTTATAGGTTTCTTGTGTCTTTGTGTTCTTGGTGTCGTGTCGAGTCATTCGGGCACGTGTACACGTCGTGCATACGCGCGCAGCGAGCACTGTGCGTGCCCTGCTACTCGGGCATGATTACGACATGGACACGCCACCCCGACACTTGGGACTTGACACACAGTAAGGTGCCGACACTTACACGAGGCTCCCTAAGTTTCAGGTCCCCACGTGTCGTGTCGGACACGCACGAGCGTGCGCACTTTTACACTGTCTCAGTGGCTGTCGTTTTTAGCCACTGATACGCTGTCTCGTGTCGCGTACACGCGACATGGATACGTGCTAGGGTTCCCTATCCCTAGCCCTAGTCTAGGTCGACCCTGGGACACAACCACGTGGTTGTCTCGTGTCGTGTCGTGCACACGAGCGACGTGAATACACGCACGAGGAGTGGACTGTGCACTGTGTCCAGTTTTCTTGTTTTCAGTTTTATGTTGAATGGACACGTTTGTGTCCTTTTGTGGACACAAACCACTTGTGACACGTACACATTGTGTATTAATGTTACCAACCATTAAATTCTCTTTTTAATTTGATTTTGATAGTTAATTTCTATTTTCCCTATTATCCAAAAAAAACTGAACTGTCCATGTATCCTGTCTTTTAGATTTTAAAAGAGTTTTAGCATCAATTTTTACCTAATCTACACTGCAAATTGCATGATATTAAAAGCCTAATATGTTCTTCTTGTGATTACTAATGGTGTGTTGAATTTGGTTGTGTATTGATTGGGATTGGTTCAAAAATGAAAATTCAATTTAGGTTCTGTTTGAACTGTTCTTAACTTAATTATGGGGTTAAATCTAGATTCCTACTAAAGGGCTGATTTAATAGTTTTATGTGAATACATGAGTCATTTGAACTGTTAGATTCAATAGCTGTTAACTGAGTTGGGGTGTAAAATCTGGAAATGATATATGGACTGAAAACTGGAAACAGTTTAGGTTTAATTGGTATTATTTGAACTCTTTTGTTTTGGTTTTATGTCAATATGTTAACTGATGTTGATTCCTTAACTATGAAGTTGGGAAACTTTGTTTACTGTTATGGGATGTGTATTAACTGAGAATTCAATATAGGATTAAATCTGGATAATGAAGTTGGGTTTAAAACCTGAAATTCAATTTGGTAACTGTTTACTGTTTTGGGTTTTTTGGGGATTCAAAATCTGAGACTAAATCAGTAGGGCTGTGCACACTTTTTCCTCACTGTTTTTACACTTTTCATACCACTGTTTGCACACTATTATCACTCACACACATGTGTGTCACTAACACATACACACACTCTAGTCACACACACTCATGCACATGCCTCACTTCACTAGTACACACACACACATACTTCACTGTGTTTCCCCTCACTATTCACTCATGTATCTCACACTCTCATGACACGCACACATACACTAGTATATATATGTCACTCTCACTCATGACACACACACACACACACTTGTATCCATGTGTTTCCCCTCTCTTTTTATGTATACCTATATATGAATTGAATTTGTATATACATAGGATTCCTATATATATGGATGTGTGCTTTTATATATATTAGATATATAGTGTATGTGATACCATAAGATATAGTGTATTGTATATGTATATATGTGTATGGTTTAGATATGGATATTGAATATGGTTTTGCTTAGCCCATGGTATAGCCTATTGGCCCATGGCCTAGTCTTTTAGCCTATGGCATGGTATGCCTATATGGAGCCTAGATAGACTAGTGTAGTCTTGTTAGACTTAGAATAGCCTTGTTAGCCTAGTGTAGACTAGTTTGACTTAGAGTTGACTTTGGTCAGATTGACCTAGATTCATGTAGAATATTGATTTGCATCTTATTATCATTGTAGACTCATAGTGACTTGTACTGTTCTATAGGAGACAGACACCACTCCTCGGACAGTATATATTCTCAGATTCACCGGATACAGGCGAGTACATTCTCTGATCATTTCATATCCTGCATTAGGAGTATACTTCCTGTTTAGATTACTTTACATGATGTTGACAAGTTGGAAACATGGATTAGTACTATATGGATCTTGTTGGCGATGTTATCCCCTTAGTGATACATCGGGTATTTCTGTTCGTGTACTTTATCGTGAACATCATGTACTCCTTGTATTTGTGACATTCATGTACGAAACGTGTAAAATCGTGTATAATCATGTATTCACATGACCTTCTGTACAATAACATAACTTAGCCAGATCCTTGTGTATGATTGGGGCAGGAGAGTAGAAGTGGTTATGTATTCAATCCAGTAGATTACTCGTGTACAACCTCTGTAGATTACTCGTGTATATATCGTGCCGTTTACATAACCATCTTGTGCTCTGAATCACTAGACACTATCAGTTCTCTATACTGTAGCTATTTAGTTACAGTCTTTCCTGTTTACCATGTTATTCTTCAGTTTCTTGTATCTTACTCTCTAGCATGATTATATCCTGACCTGCTATGATTGTTGAGATGAACTGTGTTCGCTCCTGTCCTGACTGGACCTGTTGAAATATTATAGAGGACGAGGCTGAGGCGTTCTGCCCTACCTACTACGGTGCTACACTAGACGAGTGCCTGGACTTGGACCAGTAGCAGGATCCACTAGCAGTAGATGACACTCCCTTAGACTAGGACTGTCTTTACTTTACTTGGATTACTGTATTTGGATTTCAGAGATTTGGACATGTATTTATTTATAGACAGTTAGAATTTTGGTTTGTACCTCTGTGATGTTTCTTTCCTGGATATTATCATCTTTTATCATTCTATTTTATTCCTGTTCTACCTTAGCTGCGATTGAGATATATTCTGTTATGTCACCCCCATTCGGGGAGTAAACTATTTATTACCTGTATCTGTTAGATGTTGTGACCTAGGACAGCGTTCTACCCGCCGACACTGCACGTAGGCTGGACGTACCCACGTCTCGTGCCCTTACTCTAGGGTGCGGGTCGTGACAACAAGCACCACGAATCTCCACTTTTGTGCTTTGTATTTATTCTTTGTGCCTCCACCCTCACCCCATATTATAGGATGAGAAAATACTATTTTGGGTCAAAATATGATTCTTATTGGAAGCCCTCAAATAAGAATCCTATTGCACCTAAAATAGCCCATCATTATCCTATTTTAGATCATAATAGGATATTCTAAAATAAGAATCATATTATATCTAAATAGCACAACACCAATTATGGACATCTAAATCTAATTATCAAATATTTAATAAGATTTCGATTCCATAAGTATGTTGTTACCAAATCCAGACTGGACTCCAACAATCTCCCCCTCCAGTCTGATGAGAGATATTAACCCCATGGGTCCTCAACTAGACTATACATGTCGTCCCATGACATAATTCCTGCTCTCATATGCCACTGATCTCCGATCCCCTGAGTTGCTTTGCATCTTTCTTTGTCTCCAGCTCCTTGACCGTCACGTCGATGCTAGCTGCCATGGTAGCACCTCCTATACCACTAGGATCCTGTCAATACCAATGACACGACCAAGACTGAACTTCCTAATGATCAACCTTACCGTAGTCTTGGCTGCTGTCCCCGACTTCCGTCTTCTACTGGAAAGTGTTAACGTTCCGCTGAGCTTCTTCACCCTTGGCTGGCCCAACCAAGTGGATGGTGCGGTTCTCACAAGATTCTAACTCCTGAAGCTGCCCACCTTCGTGTCCGAACTTGAAGCCTCCTCCCATGCGTCCTCGAGCATAACATCACGTACTGTACATGCCGACGATGACCCACAGCTTCTCTTGAACTGTGTGAATGATGATGCTTCCGTCTCAGATCGAGTTTGCTGCAAGACTTGATCTCTTTTCTGGCTTCGAACTGCTGAAATCGATGTCGTTCCGTAAGATTTGGCAAACTACCTGTCACCAAATCTAGATCCGTAGAGCAACCCCCACTTAGAGACCGACCAATTGTCATGGACCGACATACTGACCCTCAATCTTTGACTCATCACCATCCATCGCTTTGTCTCGACGAATCCAATCCTCCGCAACCGTCAAAGCATCCAGAAGCCCCTCATTAGTAAGTTATCGATGATCTACCTCCGGTCAAAACCCGCGAGCCTTCATCCGGTGTCTGTGGCCTGCCTTATAGCTTAATGGCTTGAGCCTGTACATGCTCAAACGCAAACTTCCCGAGCCAGTGTTAGGAACCTTTCGCAAGCATCCAATCTTTGCTCCCTAACAGACCGCGACAGCCATCATCTGCCTGCCTTCCTACCGAAACCAAGTTGTAGCACAAACTGGGTACATATCGCATACCACTAAGATGAGTTTCTCACTAAACTCCGTCGTCAGTGCACATCACCGATGCCTACAACTGTACCATCCCCTTGTCGCCCATCTTCACACGTCCAAACCTGCCGCGATATGACGTGAAGATCCTCCTATGTGGAGTGGCATGATACGATGCCCCCGTATCCATGACCCTCGCCATCATGATACATGCCACAAGGTTCCTTTACGTCGGTCGCTGCGATGATGATATCTCTCATTGCTGTGAGATCCTCCTGATCATTCTTGCATTTAGCCTTCTCAGCTTTGAGATTCATGCAGTTTCTCTTAATATGACCTCTTTTTCCATAGTAATAGTAGCCCTCCTTGTGGTCCACAATCGCAAGATCCTGAGAACTCCCTCCAGTGCTCGCCTGTGACTTCGGTCTTTCCTTTCCGTACGAAGTCACCAGAGTGAACTCCTGCGACGATTCCACTTGCTTACGCCGGACCTCCTCATTCAACAAGCTACTTTTGACTGCCTCTATCGTGACAACTCCATCAGGCATCGAGTTGCTCACTGACACCACCAACATCTTCCAGCTTTTTAGCAGAGAACTCAAGAGCAGTAGAGCCTGAAGCTCATCATCCATCACCATCTTTATCGCAGACAACTGATTGATGATACCCTGAACCTCCTTCAAATGTTGTGCCACTAGGCACCCTCCATGTACTTCAGTTGACGAGTTGGCGAATAAGAAATACCTTATCGCCAGCCATTTTTCTTTCGTACAACGAATGCAGCTTCTCCCACAATATTTTTATCGAACTCTCCATGGACACATGGTAAAACACCGAATCATCCAACCATTGGCTGATGAATCCAACGGCCTTTCGATCCACTCGTTTCCAGTCTTTAGTAGCTTTGTCCGTTGGTTTTGCATTGTCGCCCTCCAATGGACCATGCAAGTCCTTGCACCAGAGTAGATCATTCATCCTTGGCTTCTAATCGTCCAGTTTCTCCCTATGAGGGTGATCATACGAGTGTTCATTTGCTCCGTAAACATGATTATCAGAACCTCCAAGCTGATACCAATTGTTGGGTATCAAACAGAACGAATCGAACCTTCTGTTACGACCCGTACCCGCTTTTCGGATGCGAGCTCGTGAGCAAGCCATCTATGCATCAAGCGGACTCCAGCTCGACTCGAATAAAACGCTGTCAAGAGCATGGTAAACTGCTAAATCGTGGCAAAATAAATCTATATCTCAAATCCACAATAAATGTACAAAACTGGAATGAACACTATAGGTCGTAGTCTGCAGTCCACTAGCATAATATCCGATAAGACTCCAAGAATATAATCAAGAGTCTACAAATGGAATCAATAAATAGAATATCTCTTGATAATGAAAGGAAGGTACGAGCTGGATAATAAATGTGGTATCAATACCTAATCTCGCAAGCAATATCGTAATCATCTGAAACCCACAAGTGTCATAATCATCCGCCATCCAGAACTGCTAACTGACTCCATGCAATTGCTAAACCTGAAGAGATCATCAGTTCCTCAGGGATATAGCAAGATACATATAAACATGCCTATCTAATAGTTAATCATGTATAAATATAAACAAGATATACGCAAGGACGAGACTTAACATGGCTAGAGACTACGACCAAACTGCTAATAAGTGACTACTGACAGTGACTATGAACTGGAATACAAGAACAACTATACGTAACTGAACTGCTGGATGAACATGTGAAAACGAGATCAATGGAATACTAAACCCTCGCCCCGGGGGACTCGCAGGTTTGAACTAATCACAAACCCTCGTCCCGAGTGTAGACTCTCTGGTTAGTTCAAGGCAAGGTACCCTCGTCCCGAGTGTGGACTCTCTGGTGCAAATAAATAAGTCAATATTCTCGTCCCGAGTGTGGACTCACGGATGTAAACAGACAATACAAACACCTTCGTCCTGAGTATGGACTCTCTAGTGCAAATGGTCAACCCTTGTCCCGAATGTGGACTCTCTGGTTGAGGAAAAATGATACAGGAAAATAGCAGTTCAACTACACGTAATCGTTCCAAGATACGACTCAATCAGGGTACAGGCGAGATAAGGTATAACTCGGTCAAGACAAAGGTAAGGACAACTCTAGCATGAACTATAAAATGAAATAGCCTGGTGTAACTACACTATATAATCACGAAACTGATATACAAGCAAGACGATAATCTAGTAAAACATGGAACGCAGGAAACATATATAAACTCACATCAACTAGAGAATAAGATTATAACATATGAAAATAGAAAAAACTATAAGCATGAAAATAAACTGTAGAGGGAGGCAATATCTTGCCGGTGGTAGTACGAAGAACCAACAATAAACCGTCAAATGGTAAGCCATAAAGTCCAGATCTCTCACTGTCTCCGAAAGCTAAAAAAGACATTGCCAATATTCTCAGAATAGTCAAATTAGCTAAGATTGTCTGTCCTTAAGTCCAATTCTAGACACAGGAGCAAAACGGTCATTTCGGGCTAAAACGGTATCCGTCGTTGGACCCGCTTTGCACCGAAAAGCATGCCAGAGTTAATGGTCTCTAAATTCGTCAAACTACATGTCTACGAATTCATTTTATGATATGGACCCAACAATATGTCCAATTGTGGATTCCGGTAAACCGTGCACAAAATTGCTCGTTGAGTCGGACCGTAGGGCCCGTAAAACGTGATCCGATCAATTATCTCGAATCGGACCAAACTTGGCACACAAGACCAAAAAAACGATACGATCCTGTTGGCGCATGTTTTATCTCGGTCTGTCGAACGTGCACGAAGTAATTAGAAAAATTACATAGAGGTTGATACGATGAATTTCGATGGATACGCATCAAATTCGTCGCACACACGCGACCAATTTGAATTTTGTCAAAGTCCACATGTCCACAAAGCTATTACACACCTTTTGATGCTTTTGGTTCGTGACCACGTCGTCCGATTTGGCGGAACGCCGTCGTATCGGGGTGTTTTTGAGATTTTCGAAAACTGTTTCCCATATTTTTCATGATTTTCTCACTGACTTATCTTTCTGTATAATTAACTAGGATTTAATCTAGTGATAAATTTTAATCCTGGTTAGGTTGTCTTCTACTGTGTTCAATTAGGTTCTTAAGCCGCTCATTGTTACTGCCGAAATCGGTCTTCCAAAACAAGTTCATGGGTTCGAAATTTGTCATGTTTCAACAATTTTTTCAACATCTTTGGGTTGATATTCTGGCCATTCTAGCATATATGAAAAGAAATAAATTCGTATAGGTTGCCTACATACCTCACAAGATGGATCGACAACTGATAGACTATGCATCGTGTAAATACCTCACGAAATTGCCCCCACAGCAGTCTACTGCTGCGGCTCTTCTCTGTTCTTTGCATGCGCGCGGCCTCCAGCGACTGTTTTCGATGACCTCCGGCGGCGAGCAGGGCCAGGGTGGGGTCGCCAGTATTTCGAAGGAGGGTGCCACGGCTTAGGGCTAGGGTTTAGGTGTTTTCTTTTTACGAACTTCTCTCCCTGTTCGTTATATATATGCAGGGTCTTCCGTCCGGTTCGAGCATGGGTGTTCGTGTGTTTTTGGGCTCGGTATGGGGAGATCGAGCCGGGCTGCTTGGTTGGGCTAGAATTGCTGCTGCTATGGGGTTTTGTTTAATGTTCACTAATACATATATACATATGAATATACTTAGTAGATATATATATATATATATATATTATTGATATATTATATTGCCATATAATATATATATATATATATATAATATATATCTATATTATATAAATATATATATATATAATATAATATATAATCTATATATATATATATATATATATATATATATATATATATATATATAATATAAATATATATATATAAAATATATAGATAATTATATAATATATATAATATATATATATAATTATATATATATAATATATATATATATAATATATAAATAATATTAATATATATATAAATATATATATATATATATATATATAGATATATATAATAAATATATATATAATATATATAATATATATATATATATATAGATATAATATATATATATATATATATAATAATATATATATATATATTATATATATATATAATACTAATGTTAATATAGGTTTTTATATATATATATATATATATATTATATATATATATATATATATATATATATATCTATATATATATATATATATATATATATAATATATATATATATTATATCTATATCTTACTTATAAAATACTAACCTTTTAACTATTAAGAATACGCAATAAATATACACAAAATGATTAATAAATATAGTTCATCTAATCAAATAAACAAACACAATATATATGCATACATATATGTGTCTAGTCAAAGGTCCCACAAACCTAAAATATTTCAAGAAACGTATCATTTTCGAAAATATCAAATATATAAAAAATATAAATATCTTTAATAGCATATTATATTTTATTTAACTATTATTTATAATTAGTTATATCATCAAATAAAATACCATATACATGTATATCTTATGGCCGTCTTGGTCGCACTAAGGGTCTACATGGCTTGGGCTCGATTCAAGTCTAGTTCGGACTAGTTGAGTACAACCGGTTCTTCTGTAAGTCAATAAATCTTATTAATAAATAATTAAATATTGAGAATGGTCATGTCACAACGTGGCCTGGTTTTCCTAGTTAGGTCATACTTATGGCTGGGTCTTCCCTGACATGACTAATACACTAGTCAAGGCATACCACTGCACTAACTGCTACGATTTTTAGTCATCTGGTACTTCAAAACTCAACCATGGCTAAGTCATCTACTATAATAATTAACTAAATAACTATTTACATTATTCTAAAAATTACCTTTAAATTAAATAAAAATAAAAATATTTCAAAAATTTTTGGGAAGAGGAGTTACACCTTCGCTCTGATACCAATTGTTGGGCGTGTGCCGAAGCGTTTGCCAACCCCCAGACCAAAACCAACCCCCGTCTAACGGATACCAAGCAAGAGATGAAGACAAGTATATGTAAAACCCCTAAATTTCTACTATATTTTTTTTGGTACTAATTTAAAAATTTTGTATTTTACGTCGCGTAGTCGTATTGTACGTCGTCGAAAATTTTATTTTTTAGAATTGCTCGACGAGTGCGAATACGTGCGAGCGTACATATTTTTATAAAAACATTTTCCTATTTTTTAATTTCAAAATAATATATATAAATATTATTTTGCTATCATTTCCAAGTTATTTTAGTTACTAGAAGCCTTCATTATGCAGTTATTAATAGTGAATGATATTCCTATGGTATACTAAAAAAGCATAAATATTACTCGTGCTTGCATATATATATTTAATAATATTTTATTAATTTATTTTTAAATAATAATGTATTTTCGAAATTATTATAATAGCATTTTTGGAAAACATATTTTGAAAATATTTTTGGCAATTTAAATCTTGATTCAATTTTTGGAATTATTTAAATAGATTAGATATTTGGAATTTGAATTTTCTCAATTGATTTTAAGCCAAAAGAATTTAAATTAGATTTAAATTTGGATTTGATTTGGATTTGGTTTATTGAATTAAATTAAATTATATTTTGAATTATCTATTTGGGGTTTAAACAAATCCTAAACTTTATTTAATTGGGAATTCTCACATCCTATAAATAGGCAGGTACTCCTCCAACTTTTATAAATTTCTCCACAAATAATTCTCCATGAAGTGCGTGCACCGTGTCCATGTTCCACCATCCATATTCTTATTCCATGTTTTCGTGTACATAAATTTTTTCCATATCGGACACACCTCGACACCAAATCCCTAAACCTATCCCTATCCTAATCCCGTCCCCGACAACACTCGGCCCCGTCTTCACCTTCTACACCAAATCGACCTTCACCGTCATCGCCCCTTTTCGGCCTCCGACCAAACTGCTACTGCCACAGCCTATCATCATTATCCCCGTCGACTCCCTACTACCGCCACCACATCGACAACATCACTGCCAACAACATTGCCGCCATCACCACCTCTCCTCTCGACCACCCCGGTCGAGGCAACAGCCAACACCACCATGCCAACAAAACTCACCACAGTCCACCACCACCGTCTAAAATTCCCCCGACAAGGAAAAGAAAGGGGACGGGACTCTCACCTTCGCCATTTGTGCTCCTCCAGACCGCCGCCTACCGATCCGTCGACTTTGGGCCTCCGCGCCACAGCCGTCCGTACTGGGTCTCCCTTCCGGTCCCGCCGCGCCGCAAGGACGGTCCGCCGTCGCCCGACACAAACCACTTTCCCGCGGGCGGCAGTACCTGGTCACAAGCCGTCGACCGACTCGTCGGTGAGCTCTCCGTCCCGTGTGAGTGCCAACCGCCGTGATCCTCCGCCTATCCGCGCCGGAGCGTGCCCAGCCACCGGCGCAGTGCCGCACCCCGACGTCGCCCCAGATCGATTCCCACCGCGCCACCGCCGGCGCCTCCCCGTAGCGGAGCCCCCGATGATCTCCGCCGACTTCGACTTCCCATAGCCGCCGTTCTCCGTGCTACGACCGGAAAACCCTCTCGCCAGCGCTCCTCTCCAGGCCGTAGCACCGCCCATGGGATTCCTCCGTCGCGTCCTCCACCGCGCGCCCCTCCGCCACGGCAGTGCCGCAACCGCGAGCAGCTCCGCTCGACCCCCTCTCCTTCCTCCAGTACCAGATCCGTCGCGTGGCCGTGCCCCGCTCCACCGCCGGAGCAGCTCACCGCCTCCGCCGCCGAGGAACGCTCGGTGAGCACCCATTTTTTTCCTTTACCAATCTCTCATACTCTCTCTCTCTCTTCTAAAAGTTTTTTTTTACTGGGATAGCACTGTGCTGCTTAGATATTTAGTATACTATTATTATTATTATTATTATTATTATTATTATTATTATTATTATTATTATTATTATTATTATTATCATTATCATTATTAATAATATTATTAACAATATTATTTCTGTTATTTAAAGTATTATTATCATTATTATTATTAACATTATTATTTCTGATAATTTTATTATTATTATTATTATTATATTACTATATTTATTTTTATATAAGTTACAAATATTATGTTCCTATAAAATTGTATATTGATATATTTTATATTCGTGATAAATTACCATTAAATTAGTTTATGGTATTTTATACGTAGATGTTAACCTACAAATTATTTTGACAAAAATTTACTTTTTAGTTTTTAGATTCGTATGTATTTTGAATAAAAAAAATGTAGTCTCCAATTTGTAGAGTATTTTTCAAAGTATTTTCAAATAATTATCTACATTATCTTAACTAACAAAATATTGTTCCTATCTATGAGCATATTTTTTGCTGAAAAATGATTTTGACTTTTTAAAGTATATATTTATTTAAAATATTATTTTGATGATAAAAATCTAGTATTCAATTATTATAAATATTTTCTACAAATCGTTTGCTATCCCGTAAAATCTCCTTCATTTATCATCACTGATCGTTCGTCCCATATTTTTGTGACTTCGGACCGCTACACAATGAACATGGCTATTGGACAGAACAGGACTTGTTGGATCATTGCACCACACCAGGTGACACATCAGGCAAGACACCTTGCCTTTACTGTTTAAATTTTTTGCTCAATATCATGCATGTTTTAGTTGTTTCTTTCTAAATTATATGGAGATGCAAATTATAATATTTTATAAAATTGGCTTAGAGTTAAGGGACTACCGTCAAATTTAGTATATCTCATTGACTTGTCACGATTATACACGAGTTGTGTGTGAGAGTTGTGAGTATCATATAGAGGTCGCTTGCGTGTAGACTGATCCCCTATGCGCATGCGTTAAGATATAACTGCTAATAGATTATGTAGAAGACTTTGGCAGTTATTAAGGATTAAACAGTGTCGTGGAGTCGACACATGTATAGTATCATGGGGAGGGGGGAAGACAGTTATTAGCGTAGGGGCTACATGTTCAGTACACATATAGATTTGGGCCGATAGTGTCTCGGATGAGCGCTACTTACTGCCCCGGGGCCGATAGTTCTCATATGAGAACTACTTTCTGCCCATAGTTGATAGTGTCTCTTAGGAGCGCTACCTACTACTACTCTCTTTCCATCTATGCTGAACACTTAAGCTCCTGCGTAGAACGTTGTCTTCTCAAAGTATATATCACCTAGAATGGTTAGGAACCTTTACGCATGTATATTTTCTATTGAGCTCTTACTATTCAGTTTATGGCATGATATTATGTGTCTTGTTACGTCCCTCTGAGGACCTGGTTTTTCTCCAGGTGTGTGTGTTCGTGATTTCTTGCAGGTGCTCTAGCTAAGGCTATGACTTGCGCTCTATTCCGTCGTGATGATTACTCTTGGATTCGTCACTTGCTCTCGCTTGCTAAATTCTTTTCTTGTCTATTTTTCTATATTTAATTTGGTTGGTAGTGGACTTTGTCTCCGTCCAACGATTGTATCATAAATATTCAAGTTGATTTCTATATTATTATTCTTTTCATTGTGGATGAGATTTAGTTGTCTTGGATTACTACATTTACAGCTTATGTATACATACAAGGCCCATGTACTTCGTATGTATACAGCTGGCATGTCTACGTTCTTAGTCCTACGTATTTTGGGACTGGGGCGTTACATATTTTTGTGGTGGCCCATGCATGTCCAGTTTATCACTTCGGTTACTTTACCGTACCGATGTAAGCCTGCAATATAGGATTAGAGTCTAGAATCTCATCCACCTACTTGACATCCTTTCTTGACTTCAAATTTCGAACTCTCGTTCGACCTCCTTGAATTGCATCTTGCTTGACTCCTTCTACCGTAAATTGCTTAGTTTTGTTCTTAGTAAGATGACTACACTAGTATATGCCCATAGGTTAAACACATGGCTAGATAGATTGCATTAAAAATTAATATCCATTGAGGTTATATTTGAGTATAAAGACATTTATTTTTCCTAGAGATATGATCATAAGGATTAGTTAATTCCAATTTGGGTAGTAGCATATTACCGCCATCAAAGGATAGTTGAAATTTTACTTTAAATTTACAAGGTGGTATACACAAGAGGAAAGCTAGATCGAGAAAGCAGATTTTTATGAATTTTGAAATTGTGAAATAGTTATGATTTAAGTTTTTATATTGTGACACTTGATTTACTGGTAACTTTAAGTTTGGATATCTCGAGATTTTTAAAGAAATTAAATTATGATTTTGTAGATGACTAGAGGGACGAAAAGTTTAGAAGGGAGAGAACTTGAAGTTTTAAATTGCGCGTACGATTTATAAAGTTTATTAAATTTTAAAGAGATGGTGGAAAAATTTTGTTTAAAATTTTTGAAGATATCGACTTTGAAGGAAAAATTCAAATTTCAAATTTTGTCCTATGATCTATGATTTATAGAGTTATTTAAATTTCGTATTTAAAGCCTTGATTATGGATATTTAAATTTTTAGTATAAAAAAAATGTATGTTCATTTTGCGGTATACAAGGACTATTTCGAGATTGATTAGAGATTTAAATTAAACTTGACAGTCTAAGTTAATTGGTAATTATGGCAGAGTATCTTGAAAATTTTATTGAGAAACTTCGAGGAACTTGAAATTTAGATTAGATCATATTGGTAGAGGACCAAGAAGCAAGGAAGGTCTCCCTAGTGAGATAGAAGTATTGTACAATAGATTGCCATGCCACCTATGATTATGATATTGCATATACACAAGTATAGTTATTCATCGACCAAACCGATAAACATATCCTTTGACTTACTCGACCTTTCCTCAATTCTAGATCTTTTGTCATGACCATCTTATCATTTGAAACTTGAGAAATGATTAGATTGTTCCTTGATCATACACCAACTAAGTGGCTATCATATCCCTAGAAACTGTACTCCTAATTTATTTTACCTTGATTTGTTAGAATCTAAGTTATCTTTATTTCATGCTTTAGCTCGGTCATTTATTTGGTTCGTTAATCATTATCTCATGAACTCGCACTTTCTATTTTAATTTCTTTTGTGTCCTTTACCGTGACTTGGGTATTTGGAGCACGATATTAGACGTTTCCTTCCTACAACTTTCATATGTAAGACCTAGACGAGCCCACCTTCATGTAGGTATATCACGTGCCACTAAAACACGTCTCCTTGTACTCTAATTTCATATTGCGACTTCCGGGTCAAAAAGACTGGACTCTAATCCCAACCGTGAAACCAATATACTTTTTAACTTGAGATGAGACTCGACCTTGACTCGATTCTTTTAACCCGATTTATGATTTTTGTTCTACTTAAACCCTTACATGCTTAACCTTGTATTTTATCTAGATTGCTGGACCTATCACACCATTAGTTTAATTCTTTAAGTTGGGTAGAATACCTTATGAACTAGCCTTATGAACTAGCAACCCCTTTTGACCTAGTGACCTATATTAGCAAGCTTATTTAGATCCTAGAATCTAGAGGACCTAACCCGTCTAGCCAACCAAGGACTTGGACAAAAAGACTATAGGACGACTGTATGACTTAGAATCGTTCTACCTTCTTTAAACCTTAATCTCTCGTGCCTATGTATTTACTATTTTTGACTAATGATGCTAATGTAGCCTAGTTTTTGTAAGCTTATTCTTTATCGAGTTTGTTCATGACTTATGTTATTGAGCGCGCTCACTAACATATTGTCTAATCAGAACCGGTGCATGATGGTCTGATCAACCGAGTGCACTTTGGTTCGCTTTTGTCTATTATTCTACGTGGATAGGGACACATCTAAACTTGTCCTTTAGAGTCCCATCCGCGACTGTCTTGGCAATTCCTTTGAAATTTTTGGTCGTCCTTGAATCACGTACTCGTATTCGATAATATCATCTTGAAACTCCTTATTGCGTTCGCCTTCACCTATTTTAGAAAGACGAAGGCGTTATACTAGAACTTCCTCTAGCCTTCCTATTGATTATGACCATACCGTATTATTTTTCTATGATCTATATCGCGATTTCTTACGGCATAATTTTGTTATCGATTGTTCCTAATCGATACCCATTGTGTCTTCTCACCCCCCTCCTAATTCTTAATTTCGAGGACGAAATTCTTTTAAGTTGGGTAGGATGTAAAACCCCTAAATTTCTACTATATTTTTTTTGGTACTTATTTAAAATTTTTGTATTTTACGTCGCGTAGTCGTATTGTACGTCGCCGAAAATTTTATTTTTCGGAATTGCTCGACGAGTGCGAATATGTGCGAGCGTACATATTTTTATAAAAACATTTTTCCTATTTTTTTAATTTCAAAATAATATATATAAATATTATTTTGCTATCATTTCCAAGTTATTTTAGTTACTAGAAGCCTTCATTATGCAGTTATTAATAGTGAATGATATTCCTATGGTATACTAGAAAAGCATAAATATTACTCGTGCTTGCATATATATATTTCATAATATTTTATTAATTTATTTTTAAATAATAATGTATTTTTGAAATTATTATAATAGCATTTTTGGAAAACATATTTTGAAAATATTTTTGGTAATTTAAATCTTGATTCAATTTTTGGAATTATTTAAATAGATTAGATATTTGGAATTTGAATTTTCTCAATTGATTTTAAGCCAAAAGAATTTAAATTAGATTTAAATTTCGATTTGATTTGGATTTGGTTTATTGAATTAAGTTAAATTATATAATGAATTATCTATTTTGGGTTTAAACAAATCCTAAACTTTATCTAATTGAGAATTCCCACATCCTATAAATAGGCAGGTACTCCTCCAACTTTTATAAATTTCTCCACAAATAATTCTCCATGAAGTGCGTGCACCGTGTCCGTGTTCCACCATTCATATTCTTATTCCATGTTTTCATGTACATAAATTTTTTTCGTATCGGACACACCCCGATACCAAATCCCTAAACCTATCCCTATCCTAACCCCGTCCCCGAGAACACTCGGCCCCGTCTTCACCTTCTCCACCAAATCGACCTTCACTGTCATCACCCCTTTCCGGCCTCCGACCAAACTACTACTGCCACAGCCTATCATCATTATCCCCGTCGACTCCCTACTACCGCCACCACATCGACAACGTCACTGCCAACAACATTGCCGCCATCACCACCTCTCCTCTCGACCACCCCGGTCAAGGCAACAGCCAACACCACCATGCCAACAAACCTCACCACAGTCCACCACCACCGTTCAAAAATTTCCCCGACAAGGAAAAGAAAGGGGACAGGACTCTCACCTTCGCCGTTCGTGCTCCTCCAGACCGACGCCTACCGATCCGTCGACTTTGGGCCTCCGCGCCACAGCCGCCCGTACTGGGTCTCCCTTCCGGTCCCTCCGCGCCACCAGGACGGTACGCCGCCGCCCGACACAAACCACTTCCCCGCGGGCGGCAGTACCTGGTCACGAGCCATCGACCGACTCGTCGGTGAGCTCTCCGTCCCGTGTGAGTGCTAGCCGCCGTGATCCCCCGCCTCTCCGCGCCGGAGCGCGCCCAAACACCGGCGCAGTGCCGTACCCCGACGTCGCCCCAGATCGATTCCCACCGCGCCACCGCCGGCTCCTCCCCCGTAGCGGAGCCCCCGATGATCTCCGCCGACTTCGACTTCCCATAGCCGCCGTTCTCCATGCTACGACCGGAAATCCCTCTCGCCAGTGCTCCTCTCCAAGCCGTAGCGCCGTCCGTGGGATTCCTCCGCCGCATCCTCCACCGCGGCGCCCCTCCGCCACGGCAGCGTCGCAACAGCGAGCAGCTCCGCTCGACCCCCTCTCCTTCCTCCAGTACCAGATCCGCCGCGTGGCCGTGTTCCGCTCCATCGCCGGAGCAGCTCACCATCTCCGCCGCCGAAGAACGCTCGGTGAGCACCCATTTTTTTTCCTTTCCCAATCTCTCATATACTCTCTCTCTCTTCTAAAAGTTTTTTTTTTCTGGGACAGCACTGTGCTGCTTAGATATTTAGTATACTATTATTATTATTATTATTATTATTATTATTATTATGATTATTATTATCATTATTAATAATATTATTAACAATATTATTTCTGTTATTTAAAGTATTATTATCATTATTATTAACATTAATATTTCTGATAATTTTATTATTATTATTATTATTATTATTATTATTATTATTATTATTATTACTATATTTATTTTTATATAAGTTACAAATAGTATGTTCCTATAAAATTGTATATTGATATATTTTATATTCGTGAGAAATTACCATTAAATTAGTTTATGGTATTTTATACGTAGATGTTAACCTACAAATTATTTTGACAAAAATTTACTTTTTAGTTTTTAGATTCGTATGTATTTTGAATAAGAAAAATGTAGTCACCAATTTGTAGAGTAATTTTCAAAGTATTTTAAAATAATTATCTACATTATCTTAACTAACAAAATATTGTTCCAATCTGTGAGCATATTTTTTGCTGAAAAATGATTTTGAATTTTTAAAGTATATATTTATTTAAAATATTATTTTGATGGTAAAAATCTAGTATTCAATTATTATAAATATTTTCTACAAATCGTTTGCTATCCCACAAAATCTCCTTCATTTATCATCACTGATCGTTCGTCCTATATTTTTGTGACTTCGGACCGCTACACAATGAACATGGCTATTGGACAGAACAGGACTTGTTGGATCATTGCACCATACCAGGCGACACATCAGGCAAGACACCTTGTCTTTACTGTTTAAATTTTCTGCTCAATATCATGCATGTTTTAGTTGTTTCTTTCTAAATTATATGTAGATGCAAATTATAATATTTTATAAAATTGGCTTAGAGTTAAGGGACTACCGTCAAATTTAGTGTGTCTCATTGACTTGTCACGATTATACACGAGTTGTGTGTGAGAGTTGTGAGTATAATATAGAGGTCACTTGCGTGTAGGCTGATCCCCCGTGCGCATGCGTTAAGATATAACTGCTAATAGATTGTGTAGAAGACTTTGGCTGTTATTAAGGATTAAACAGTGTCATGGAGTCGACACATGTATAGTATCATAGGGAGGGGGAAGACAGTTATTAGCGTAGGGGCTACATGTTCAGTACACATATAGATTTCGGCCGATAGTGTCTCGGATGAGCGCTACTTACTGCCCCAGGGCCGATAGTTCTCATATGAGAACTACTTTCTGTCCATAGTTGATAGTGTCTCTTAGGAGCGCTACCTACTACTACTCTCTCTCCATCTATGCTGAACACTTAAGCTCCTGCGTAGAACGTTGTCTTCTCAAAGTATATATCACCTAGAATGGTTAGGAACCTTTATGCATGTATATTTTCTATTGAGCTCTTACTATTCAGTTTATGGCATGATATTATGTGTCTTGTTACGTCCCTCTGAGGACCTGGTTTTTCCCCAGGTGTGTGTTTTCGTAATTTCTTGCAGGTTCTCTAGCTAAGGCTATGACTTGCGCTCTATTCCGTCGTGATGATTACTCTTAGATTCTTCACTTGCTCTCGCTTGCTAAATTCTTTCCTTGTATATTTTTCCATATTTAATTTGGTTGGTAGTGGACTTTGTCTCCGCCCAACGATTGTATCATAAATATTCAAGCTGATTTCTATATTATTATTCCTTTCATTGTGGATGAGATTTAGTTGTCTTGGATTACTACATTTACAGCTTATGTATACATACAAGGCCCATGTACTTCGTATGTATACAGCTGGCATATCTACGTTCTTAGTCCTACGTATTTTGGGACTGGGGCGTTACAGGTGACGTACGTCACCTGGACAAGTCCTAACCTTTAATACTCAGATAAAATTACAAAATTGATAGAACTTATGTTGAACCCTTTGCCCTAATAGCTTCAACCCCCTCACCACTCTCACGAAGAAAAATAGAAGATTATAATTGAAATCACTCACCAACCCATAGCAATCTTCCTAACCGAAGTTGACGACTCCTCAATTACATCTTCTTCTTCCTTCTGTCTTGGATGACGAAGTCCTATGAGCAAAGTATAGACATTCTCTTAGATTTTCTTGTGGACAAGCACCTAGAATCTCTACTTTTGTGCTTTGTGCTTATTCTTTGTGCCTCCACCCTAACCCATATATATTAGATGGGAAAATCATATTTTAGGTCATAATATGATTTCTTAATTAGGAAGCCCTCAAATAAGAATCCTATTACACCTAAAATAATCCATCAATTATCCTATTTTAGATCATAATAAGATTTCCTAAAATAAGAATCCTATTATATCTCAAATAGCTCAACACCAATTATGTACATCAAAATCTAATCAAATCAAATCAAATATTTAATAAGATTTGGATTCCACAAGTATGTTGTATAAATCCCCATATTTTATGTTAAGTATTTTTTATATATAATAATAATTATGTTATATCTATTACTATATCAATATACTAGTTTTCTAGTTAATGTATATATATATTTATATATATACCTATATGTATGCATATATGTGCAAATATGAAAAATATATATATAACTACTCTTCTTTGGTTATTAAGGAATTATGTTAATTGACCTTAAATTTTTGGGGAAATAAATTAGCCTTAGAGTGGTGTATATATATATATATATATATATATATATATATATATATATATATATATATATATATATAAAAAAAAATATATATATATATATATATATATATATATATATATATATTTTATATATATATATATATATATATATATATATATATATATATATATATATAAGGTGGCATATACTAATGTATATAGGTAAATATATATGTGTGTATATAGTGTATATAGAAAAAAAAAGAAGTATATAGTGTATATAGAATTGGTAAATATATTCATATATAAAGTGATAATATATGTACTAAACTGTATATATATATATATGTACTAAAGTGATATATATATATATATATATATATATATATATATATATATATATATATATATATTTATATATTTATATATATAACTAAAGTGATTTATATATACATTGGTATATATTGCTTGATAGAAAATTAGTATATGAAGGGGATATACTGTAAAGAGAGTTAAAATAAAAAAGGCAAAAATTTTCCATCATTGTTCACGTGAACAGTGATGGTGGAAAACCCGACCCCTTTAGCATTCAGCTGTAGAAGTAAAGCCGAGAAATGGGCTTCCAAATCTTAGCAAGATTTACCAAATCTTTTGAATAAACTTCTCCTAAATCCTCCATAATCCAAATCCTAGTAGAACCCCCTCAACTGTGGTTGATTCGAATATAATCCGAGATTCATAGCCGGCCACGGATAGGAGTAAAAATTGCGTGTATATAGGGGTAGCCGCTAGGGAGTTTCTAAAAAATACTCCCTCGATCCCGATCCCCAACTTGATATCTTTGACCTGAGCCTCCCTGACACCCCTGCGCAGGAGTATATCCTCCTGCAAAATGCCGCCGCTAATCGAAAGGCCGTCGCACAGCCCCTGGACCGACATCAAACAGAGCGACCCTGTTTTTCCAACACCGCAAGGCACACGCCTTCTCAACTACGATTCTTCTCATACACTCGATCGTTTTCGATCACACAAACTTCTACGGACAAACTATATGATTCTTTAGAAAGCCTAAGACCTAGATTTTGATATCGAGAACCCATCAGACCAGAGATTAGACACGAAGTCGAGCAAAAATCTGTCAAAAACAGAGTTATGAGACCACCCGAACACCCGACTTGGAAGGCCGATTGCGGCCAACCTACTGACAGTTCCTCAAATCCAAATTATGTCAGTCATAGATAACCTATACATGATTGAAACCCCTATTATAGTTCATAAATTCATTAACTTAATGCAAAGTTATTTGAAGTTAAAGTTTGGAGAAAAACTGTTCTTAAAACTATATAAATTATGAAAAACCTACCGATACGGTGTGTGCCCCGACAAACCAGGTGATGTGGTCATGCACTATATGCATCGAAAGGTGTGTATAGATGTTACCGACATGAGGGAACTGAAGGAACTCGATTTTGTTGCGTGTGCGCGACGAAACCAGTGCGTATCCGTCGAGATACTCCCGTATCGACCTTTTGCAAACTTGGCCATAACTTCATGTATGTTCGTCATATCGAGACAAAACTTATGCCAGCAGGACCGATCAAAATTTTGGTCATATATGACAAGTTTGGTCTGATTCTGAGAAGGTCGACCGGAATACCTATTTGGCAGGCCTGCGACCTGATCTAACGGACGAAATTGTACACGGCCCGCCGAAATCCAACTTTGGACACACGGTTGGGTTCTTCTCCTTAAATTGAACCCATAGACATATAGTTTGACGACTTTAGAGATTATAGACATTGACACGTATTTCAGTGCAAAATGGATACAACAGTAGACATCGTTTTGACCCAAAATTATGATTTTGTCCCTGTTCCCGAATTGGACTTTTGGACATACATTTCCTAGATATATATTTTACACCGAGAATATTCTTGATGTTTATTTCAGCATCCAGAGTCGTTCGTGGATTTTGAGATTTTACTATCGACGTACTTGATTGTTGGATTACCATTTCCGTACCGCCAGGCAAGATACCTTGCCACATTACTCTGTGATTTACTTATTCTTATTTCAGTTAATTATATTCAGCATTACTTCGCTATTGTTAGTATTATATCACTGTGCGTCCAAGTCACACTTGGGTGCAAGTGACTCCATCAGTCGTTATACTACTTTTGGTTTTATTCTCTTGTATTGACTTAGCCTAGTGACCACCTAGTTATGATGAGGTGTTAGTATACCTCATACGGCCTTGACACATGATCATCATGAGTTGTGAGTCACATGTAGGACACGTACTCGCATAGTCGGCTGGCCACCGTTACGTATAAGGCGTGCGACGGTTAGGAGTAACTGCCAATAGAATTGTATGCTAGTAGACTTGGTAGTTACTAGAGGTTCCTATGAGTCATGGATGTGACCCTACTAGGCATTGGATGGGAAGAACAGTTCCTTAACGTATGGGCCACATATGCACTTTTCTGTTCCTGATCCTGCTGGCCTTTAACATTCGAGGAATATTATGCTTTGAGGTCCCTGGTATCCTAGAGGGACCATACCAAATTTTCTGTAGCCAGAGTGCCCATGCGTTGAAGGTTTGTTCTTAACTGTATTTTTACTGTAGAACTGATATGTACCCTATTGCATACATCCTTTTCATTTCTATTATATATCACAGTTTATATGGCATGGTATTTTTTGTATTTTGTTACATACCCCTGAGGACCTGGTTATCTCTCCAAGGTTAAACTATTTCCTGCAGGAGTACAGAGCGGCACTGAATCCTTAATACATCAATGACGAGGCATCTGCTGCTAATTTCTAGTTTATTTATTCATTGAGACATTTGGTGGACATCTTTACATTTCTTTATTTCTCTTTTCTTCCTATTTTGTGGAGGTTGGACTCCGATCATTTGAGACTATTTTTTATAGCCGTTTGGAGTGGGTATGTCCACCCGGCTATCTCTTTGATACATTATTTATTTGGACTCTTATATCTTCTGTATTGAGCTGTAATGAGATTAGATTATTATATTCTAGCATGTGATTATTTTATATATACAGCTTATGTATGTATACGAGGATTCCATATATTAGAGTATTCTTTGTATATGTGCAGCTGGCATGTATACGTACCCGTTCTTAAATATTTTGGGACTGGGGCGTTACATGTTTTGTGGTGGCCCATGCAGGTCAGAAAATATTGTTGGGTTACATGACTATGCCCAACAAGCCTGCATATAAGAGTAAGAATAGTATCTCACCTAGAACTACTACCTTCTTTGACTTCCAATATTTTCAAAATTTCTTTGATTACTTGAACTGCCTCATATCTAACCTCTCCTAATATCATCCTATTTTTCTTCATGCCAACGGTATGAATCTAAGAAGTTGACGCTCTTCTGTCTTGGCCTTCACATCTGGTGAAGAGGCCACCCCGGAGGGACAAAATCCTCCGATGACTCCGGTGACACCGTACCAGCCTACGACTCCGACGATGCTGCACCCAGAGATCGCAGCACCCTGTCAGCCAGGCTGGACAGATTACTATCATGCCACCGAGTGGGAATGTACCATTACCTCCACTACCGACTAATGGAAGCCCTACTTTCCAGTTCATGTATGCCATGATGCAGGCTCAGTGGCAGCAGACTGAGCTGATACGATAGACTATGATGGCAGCATTAGCTAGACCCCTACCTGCAACTCCGATACTAGCACCAGTACCGGCTCTGCATCCTTATGAAGGCTCTATTAAGAACTTCACAGACATGAACCCCAAGGCCTTCAGAGGAACGGAGAAGCCGCTGGAGGTCTTCCAATAGCTTATTAGCACAGAGAAGTTACTGAAGGCATCCCAGTTACCAACTCAAGATTGGATGACAGTAGTAGACCTACTATTAGAGGATAATACCCACCACTAGTGGAAGGCAGAAGAAAGGCGCCTAGGTACTGGGATCACCTGGAAGCAGTTCTATGATCTATTCTATGAGAAATTGTTCCCCATTCATGTTCGAGACGGTCTATTCGACCAGTTCCTTCATGTAAAGCAAGAAAATATGACAGTTGATGAGTATGACTCAGAGTTCAATCGTCTGAGTAGATATGGTACGGGATGGATCCCAACTGAGTTAGAGAATGCGAGGAGATTCCATTAGGGGCTTACACCAGAGCTCAAGTCTTATATGACTACCCTGTCTCGAGTCACCCATTCAGTTGTCTTGGAGGAAGCTCGTGCTCAGGAGATTCTTCACAAAGAGCAGCAGCAGACATCGAGACGTCATACACCAGCAGTGACACCAGCCCGAGCTATTTAGGATGGACTTATCAGGAGGCCCATAGGACAGTTCCAACATAAATCCACACCTTATCAGAAGCCCACCTGCAACTATTGTGGGAAGCAGGGACACCTCATGACGGACTGTCAAACTAGACTTGGAGCATGCTTGAGATGCGGGTCAGGGCAACACAAGGTAAAGGATTGTCTGAAGCAGCAGTCCTTAGTTTATGCCCAGCAGAACCCGAGACCGACAGCCCCAGCACTTCCAGCACCTCGGCCAGAATTAAGGGCACCTTGTCCCCCATTACCACCCTTGTCAGCATAGTTCGAGAAGGCCAGAGCTCAGGGCCCTGGACAGAATTATGGAAAGGTATTCTCTCTTACTGTTGAGGATATAGAGATAGAGACAAAGGTCACAGCAAGTATAGTTTTAGTTGCTTCATTTCCTGCCATTACTTTGTTTGACACATGAGCCACTCATTCATTCATAGCCACTAGTTTTTCCATTAGACACAGCATTCCCATCACACCCTTATCTAAGAATATTAAAATCCTCACTGGAGGAGGAGTTGTACCTGTTAGTGGTATTTATAGACTTTATTCTATAGCAATATATGATAGAGAGATGAAAGTGTGACTTCTTGTATTCCCTATACCGACATTCGATGTGGTTCTTGAAATGGACTAGTTGATCCAACATTTTGCCCTTATAGACTGCCATAGGGGCAGTATCATCTTTAGGCCACCGAATGCGATGGAGTTTGAGTTCACTAAGGAAGAAGGAGAGAGTTGTTATACACCCACGTTAGGGACTCATATGATGATGCAAGATACCCCTCAGCACACTGTCATCTCTGAGTTCGATGATGTATTCCCCGAGGATTTGTCAGGACTGCCACCCGACTGAGACATCGAGTTTTCTATTGAGCTTATTCCGGTAGCCGAGCCTATTTCATCTCGAGTTTATCGACTAGCACCCAAGGAGTTGGTAGAGATAAAGACGCAGATAGACGAATTATTGGAGAAAGGCTTTATTCGTGCCAGTGCGTCACCATGGAGAGCACATGTTCCTTTTATGCCTAAGAAAGATGGGATAGTGCGCATGTGTATCGACTATAGAGCTTTGAATACAGTTACGAAGAAGAACAAGCACCCTTTGTCGCGCATAGATGATCTATTCGATCAACTGAGTGGAGCAAAAGTATTCTCTAAGATCGACTTACGATCGGGCTATCACCAACTGAAGGTTCAAAAGGAAGATATTCCGAAGACGGCATTTCGATCGAGTTATGGACACTACAAGTTCTTGGTCATGAATTTCGGTTTGACCAATGCTCCTACGGTTATCATGAACTTAATGAACAAGATCTTTCACCTGTACTTGGCCAAATTTGTAGTCGTCTTTATAGATGATATCTTGATATACTCGAAGAGCCAAAAGGAGTATGAGCAGCATCTACGGATTATTTTAGGGACCTTGAGGGATGAGCGATTTTTTGCGAAGCTTAGCAAGTGTGATTTCTTTCTCAAGGAGGTATCATTTCTTGGATATACCGTCACTTGAGATGGCATAACGGTAGATCCGAAGAAGATCACAGCAGTCAAGGCACGGCCCGCTCCCATATCAGCTTCTGTCACTACCACTTTTCTAGATTAGGGGTATTTTGGTAATTGTCTGATTTTGAATTTTTGATAATATTTTAATTGGTGCTTTTGGGTTAGTAGTTGGTTTAACCTTAGCTAACCATGATTAGAGACTAACCATGACTTTAGAAACTTAATTATCAAGATAGATTTGAATTTTAAGTTTTAGTCCTAATTATGAAACTTTTTTAATTTATTTTAGTTTTTTTAATATATTGCTTTTAGGCTTTTTGCTAAGAGGCTTTCTATTAAACTTAAGTAGAATTTTTGGCCCATACCAAAACCCTAACCCTAGCAGCCTATGGCCAGCCAACAGCCCCCCTCTCTATATATTCATAACTTGTAGCCGCCAAGCCTCTTTATAAACCCTAATTTTCCACTTTCCTCAAAGTAGCCACTTTTTCTCATCTTTCATCCGATTTGGAACAAACAAATTGTGTTGCGATCCTTGGGAGTAGAGAAAGTTGTTAGAGGATAGCTAGCAAGGAGTTGGAGGTGTTTGACCATAGGATTTGGGTGTCGAGGTGTTTTGGAGTACTTTTGTATTAAGATTCTAACTCTCAGTAGGTAAATGCTTCTGAACACTTTAATATTCTATTTTATCTTCATAAAAGCATGCATCTAGGTACCCTAGACCTATAGATGTAGTTTGGTAAGATTTTGTGTCCGTTTGATATGTGTATCGGAGGCATATCGGTGTATTATAACATGTGTTTGGTGAAATGCCTCATAGAATTAAAAGTTGTTGTTTTTGAAAACTAATTTCATATATTTGTAGCCCAATATGAGGGGATTCCAAAACCCTATTTTTGAGTTTGTTTTGGCACGGTTTTCGTGTCCAAATCGGACACGGGGACATAGCACGAGCCTCCGTGCACTGTCCTGCCCCTCGAGTGCCATAACTCGATGGACACGACACGGTTTTAGGTAAAAATTGGTGGACACGTGGGTGCTATGCCTGACATCATACTCCCAAATTTTGGGGGGATTTAATGGAGTGGTTGGGAAGTTATCGAGGCCGTATGGATTCGGTCTACTATGCACACGCGCAGAAAATCTGCCCTGACACGCGTTTGTAGCGCAGACACTGTTAGCCCAATGATTATATCATATTTTTGAATATGGCTAATCAATTAAGTTTAACATAATGACATCACTAACATTCTACTTAAACTTAGCATTGTCCTAAATGTTCTATAACATATTGCTATGCTTGTATCATATTGGTTTTGTTTGTCTAACATGTATTTGTAGACATACAGTAAGCATGATCAAGCTTTGTCAAACCAGGACATATGCAATAGAGAATTATTGATGGGCCAAAGACGGCATTATACAAGAAGATTTCTCTGAACCGCCTAACGACCTATCCGGGGCCTCGCATCGGGGGTTCCGCCGTCAAGTGAGAAAGGCATCTTTAAGTCTGCTCAAATATTTGAAGAAAGGCATCATCAAAGGGCTCTTGGTTTTCCTATTTTATCAATATAATTTTGCATATTTATTGAGTCTAGGAATACGATGTATACTGCATCGTACTGGCAAATAGGCTACCCAAGAAACGTTTTCAAAATACCCTTTCATTTTGAAAACAAACCCACTTACAAAGCCCAAACTACTTCCGAACTGCCTGACTTTTCAAAAAGCCCAAAAACTAATTTGCAAAACCCTGACAGAACTCCAACAGAACTCGGACAGAATTCGGCCAGAGTTCGGCCAGAGTTCGGTTAGTGAACGTTGCTTTTTGAACTTGGTCTTCCTGCAGTTACGGATCCCACCGAGATTTTCTCATAGAGTTCTGCCCGAATTCTGCCCGAATTTTGTCAGAATTCTGCCTTTGGAAAAACAATAAATAGAGAAGGATTTCGATCATTTCAACACACTCATTCACTTTTATATCTCTTCTCTATAAGCCTACTACTTCTTCCAAAGTATTCTGAGCTATTCATTTTCAAATCCCAAGCCAGTTACAATCCTCTAGTCGATTTGCCAGTGCGGTACGGTCTAGAAGTTTCAGAGTGGTTGTAATCAGAGGCTTGATTGAAGTTACACACTTCATAATTGAAGTTGGTCGAGTACTTCAGATCAAAGCTCGCGTTGTAGTAGTTGCAAGAACTTCGGATGAAAACTTGTGGTGATTTTCCATAGTGGATTCAACTGGAAGCTAGAGTTCTTCCGACTGGACTAGTCCTCAATAGGGGGAAACCAGTATACATCCTTGTGTTTGCGTTTGCTCTCTACTCTCTACTTTTTATTTACATATCTGTGATATATTATCTGTGATCTTGTTACTAATATTTTTAAATAGTTAATTTCCGCTGCCTACTCTATTCACCCCCCTCTAGAGTATTGTGCTTTACAACTCGTTCCTACAATCGGTCCTACAAACACTAGGACACGTGGACTCAAAACAGGGTGTCCTACACCTAGCCCTATACATAGGCTATCCACAGACTCGACCACGAGGCACGTTGTGGCGTGTGTCGTGTCCTAGGTTGGACGATACCTCCCCACGAGGCCGCGCGCACCCGCGCGTTCAGCCCCTCCCCGATACGCGTGTGGACACGCAACATGGCATAACTTTGACACATTGCAGACACCTAAACACGTACCCTGACAGCATAGCTACCCCCTAGCACGAGCACAAGGCTTCTAGTTGGACACACGAGTCTCTGGGTTGCTCGACACACCCCGCACACACGCACACTACACTGTTTCGAATACGCACTGTTTGGACACAACTTGGACACAGTTTTAGTTCGATGTGGATACGAGCATGAAACACACATACACTCCCTCCATGTTTCTAGTTTGCACAGTGTATGGATGTGTATTTGAGATTTTAGGTTTTGAGTTGGGTTAGTGTATTGAGTTTTCGGTTTTGAATTGAATACGTGATATCTTGAGTTGGTTTAGTACTCAAAATTTTTGAAATTGAGTTTCAACTCAGTTTTTCTGAGTTGATTCAAATTTGAATTCCATTTTGTGTTTGAGTTGGGTTGATATGTGTTTGGTTGTGAATTTGATTTGGATTTTCCTTTATATCCTTATATATATATATATATATGTAGTTCTTAGTATATGTATATGTATACATATGTTATAGTTGGAGTAATTATTTTGAGTTAGAGGTTCCTGAGATGGTTTTCAACCCCCCATACCAGCACTTCATGTACACACACACACATGCTTTTCGTTTTCCTTCCATTTATATATATATATATATATATATATATATATATATATATAGGATATATATATATATAAATAATGGCTAAAGCCTTCATTGAAACAAAACTAGAGAGGTTAGAACCGGGAGATAGCCCAAGTTCCTACAAAATGATTGGGGAACCCTAAACAAAGATCCTAACGAAAAACATGAAAGATTTTTTTCGGAAAACAAACCGAAAAACAAAACATCACTAAAATTCAAAATTCGAAAATTCAAAACAGGTTATCCGAGGAGCGGGTACACATCCCGAAAAGGGGTGGGTGGGCACGCAGCCCTATGGGCTCTATGCCCGAAGCGTCGGGCTCACTGCCCGATGAGGGCACGCGAGCCGAGAGTCTCAGGCCTCCACCAGCTTGTAAGGGCACCAACGGTGGAGGCTGAGAGGGACGGGGGCTCCGGCATTGGAGTCGGCCAGGAAGGGAGGGGGGCTGAACCGAAGTGGGGGCCGTGGGGGGTAGGGGGTCCGGCGGAGCTGGACGGCTGAAAGAGATGGAGGCTACGGCGGGGGGGTCCATGTCGAAGAGGAATGGGGCAAGCTAGCCGAAGCACGGCGGCTACCGTCGAAAAGGTGGAAGGCCCTCCGGCCAGAGCCGGATCGAGGGCGGAGGCCCACGCTGCCAGGGGGAGAAAGGGAGGAGGCGTCGACGGGGGCTGTCGGCTGGCCAGGCCGGGGAGGCCGGGCGCACCTAGGGCAGCGGTGGGTGGCACCACATGCGAGAGAGAGGGAAGGGTGGGCCGCCGACGATAAGGCCGACGGTAGGGAAAATGCTGGAGGGAGGGGGGGAAGACGGCGCAAGGGGAAGCAATAGGCCAGCCCAGGGCCGCCGGGGGGCAGGGAGGACGTGGCCGAGTAGGCCACTGTGGGGACGAGTGGGTGGCCTCCGCGAGGGAGGGGGACGTCTCGCGCAAGGGGGGCGGCGAGCGGGGTGAGCGTCGGAGCGGAGGGAGGCAGGCCAAGAGAAGCTGGGCCCGGCCCGTCGGAGGGAGGGAGATGGCCGGGGGCACCAGGGTGGGGGGCTGCCGAAGGGGAAA